>JAQQSK010002565.1:255086-508338 GCA_028658325.1 Potorous gilbertii | reverse complement strand
GAAGGGAGGGATGAAAGAAGAGAGGGCAGATTGGTGATATGAGCAATTAGAATGCTCAGTGTATTGGGGAGGGGGGAGGGGACAAATGGGGAGAAAATTTGGAACCCAAAATTTTTTGAAAATGAATGTAAAATGTTAAATAAATAAATTTATTTAATAAAAAAAAGAAATGGTCAAAGGATATGAAAAAACTACAAAGTATTTGCAATCACATGGAATAATGTCTCAAATCATTAATAGCAGGGGAAATACACATCCAAACCATCTTGAAGTTTTACCTCATACTCTGTAAATTGCCAAAAATGACAACAGGCAATGTTGGAGGGGTTGCAGAAAGATAGGCACACTAATGCATTGTTGGTGGAGCTTAGAAATGGTAGGACCCATTCTGCAAAGCAATTTGGAATTATACAAATAAAATGACTAGAATGTCTATACCCTTTGAACCAGGAACTCCATTACTGAACTTATGCCCCTAGGAAGCCATTGATAAGAAGAAAGTCCCCCTTTACTCCAAAATATTTAAAGCAGCACTTTTTGTGATAAAAAAAAAAAGGCTGAAAACAAAGCTGATGTCCATCAATTAAGGAATGGTCAGACAAATGATGGTCCATGAATGTAACGGAATGTTACTGTGCCATAAGAAATGATGTGTGACGGATGCAGAGAAGCTGGAAAGGTCTATATGGAACAATACAGAGGGAAGTCAGCAGAACCAAGGAAACACTGTACATGGTAGAACAATGTTGCCAGCACAGTAAAATGATAATGGTCAAGCCAGAATTCAACGAAGAGATAAGAGGGCTCCGGCCCTAGCCTTTCGTGGGAGTGAGAAGTCCACAGGTGTTACACACTGCACAGATTTTTAGACTTTTTAAATGTATTGATCAGATGTATTGATTTTTTCTCTTTAAAAAACAAAATATTTCCCCAATTGATAAATGGTCAAAGGATATGAACAGGTAATTTTCAGAGGAAGAAATTAAAGATATCTATAGTCATATGAAAAAATGTTCTAAATCACTTTTGATTAGAGAGATGCAAACCAAAACAACTCTGAGGTACACCTATCAGGTTGGCAAACATGAACAGGAAGATGATAAATGTTGGAGCGGATGTGGGAGAGTTGGAACATTAACACATTGTGGATGGAGCTAAGAGTTCATCCAACCATTCTGGAGAGCAATTTGGAACTATGCCCAAAGGGCTACAAAAATGTGCATACTTTTTGACCCAGCAATATTGCTTCTAGGACTGTATCCCCAAGAGATCATAAGAATGGGAAAGGATCCCATGTGTGCAAAAATATTTATAGCAGTACTCTTTGTGGTCTCCAAAAACTGGAAATCAAGGGGATACCCATCAACTGAGGAATGTCTGAACAAGTTGTGGTATATGAATGCAATGGAATACTATTGTGCTACAAGAAAAGATGAACAGGAAAACTTCAGAGAGGTCTGGAAAGACTTATATGAACTGATGCTGAGTGAAAGGAGAAGAACCAGGAGAACTTTGTGCACAGCAACAACCACAGCGTGTGAGAGTTTTTCTGGTAGACTTCGATCTTCATAGCAAAGAAAAGACTTGAAAAAAAAAATTCCGAAAGGTTTTCTAAGGCAAAATGCCTTCCACATTCAGAGAAAGAACTATGGAATTCAATTGCAGAGTGTAGCAGATCATTTTTTTGTGTGTGTATTATGTTTTGGTTTGTTATATTTCTCCCATTCAATTTGATTCTTCTACACAGCATGACTATAGTGAATATGTATTTAATAAGAATGTTTGAGTAGAACCTACATAAAATTCTATGCTGTCTCAGGGTGGGAGGAGGGAGGCAGGGGGAGGGGAAAATAATAATCTAAGTTATATGATAGTGATTGTAGAACACTGAAAATAAATAAAATTAATCAGTTAAAAAAATTTTCACAAGGGATGGTGCCCTGGGAGCAGAGAGAGAGGGATACTCAAGATGCTGTAGGATGTAGGAAACAGAAAGCAGTAATAAACTCATTTTTAAAGGGGGAAGTGGCCTTTCTCTTCTGTGTCCCTGACGCCCCTCCCTCCTTGCCTCTCCCCTCCCCCGGCAGAAATCATGTCCCTCAAACATAACCTTCTCCGAGAAGCTGGCTCCTTCCTTTGGCTTCAGATAGCCAAAGTCTCTTTCCTCCTTGAGGTACTTAGACTAAATCCTACCGTCTTCTCAGGCATTGGCTTCTTTATCTTCTCCTCTTCTGGGTCAAGCTTCTTTCAGAACCCTTCCTTGGTCCTCTCCAGGTACCCTGGGCTTCAATGCCAAAGACCTGGCTGTTCAGCCCCCTCCCAGCCCCATTTCCTCTGGTTGTTTCCCACTCCTAGAGAGCTCTCCCTCCTCAGCGCCATCTCCTGGCTTCTGTGACTTCCTTCAAAGCCTGGACAAAACTCCTCCTTCTACAGGAAGCCTCTGCCCAGCCTCCTGAATGAGAATGTTGCCTCTCGGTTGGTTATTTCCCATCTGTCTGTACTCTGCCTCCCCCATTAGACAGGGAGCTTCCTGAGGGTAGGGACTTTTGCCTTTCTTTATCTCCTTAGCACCATGTCTGGCATGTAGAAAGAAGGTGATTAATATATACTTATTAACTTGACCAACTTGACTTGAAAAATGTCTGTACTTGCTGGCTGCAAGATGACTTCTGGCTCTTCAGTCTTTTGCCATCTGACTTCTGTCCTCACCCCTCATGGAACAGCCGCTCCCAAAGCTGCCAGTGATCGCTCAGACCGGCAGTCTTTTCTCCATCTCCATCCTTCTCTCTGCTATACTGACACTGCTGACCACCCTCTCTCCTTTGGTTTGGTCCTCCTGTCTCTCTGATCACTCAGTCTTCTGTAGGCTCATCACAGACATCACATGGCCCAACATTCCCCACCATAGACATCACACATTACCCATGACTCAGTCCTGGGTCTCCTCTTCTCCCTCTGTCACCTCTCTCGGGGACCTCATTTACCCCCATAGGCTTGACTATCAGGCAGATGCCTGACTCCCCCAGCTCTTTACCTGCTGCCCCCTAACCCTCAGGTTTTTGCCTACTGGACATTTCAAACTCAGTGCCTCAGAGACATCTTTCAACTCAACCCATCCAAAACTAAACTCATAGCCTCTCCCCAATCTCCCCCCTTTTCCAAACTTCTCTATTTCTGTTGCTTCCCACTATCGTTTGGGGCCTGGACATCCATTCAGTGGTCAGGTCTTTCCCTCTTCCCCCACGCAGCCGCCATATCGGTGTAGGCCGAAGATAATTGTCCTGAAGTTCAGATCTGACCTTTGACTCTCCTCCACTAACACCGGTGACCTCCACTAGAACAAAATGTAAACTCTTCCATTCAGCTTTAAAGCCCTTCATAACTGGCCCCAACTCATTTTTCCATCCTTTGCCAAAGGGCAGCTGGGTGGGACAATGGATAGAGCATGGAGCCTAGAGTCAGGAAAACTTCAGTTCAAATCTGACCTCAGATATTTCCTAGCTGTGGGACCCCAAACAAGTTACATTATCCTGGAGGCTGAAATGTTAATTACTAGGCTGTAAAAATCATGGGAATGAGGAGGCTTGGGCTAGGGTGGTATCAGGGTGAGTAGTGAGAAGGGGCAGATGCTAGACACAGGGAGGGAGGAGGAATGGGAAGGTGTCTACTCATAACTCTGCGGCCTTGAACTTGGGTGTCCAGGTAGGAGGTGGTACCCTCCGCAGAAACAGGGAGTCGAATGTAGGATCCTTGAGGGGGGCTTGTGGGGCAGAGACTGGTTTCTTGAACTACTTTCCTGAGCTGCACCTCTGGGAAAGGCCTCCGAGTTCCAGCTCTCAACATTCTGTAGGCCTCCTTCCCTGGACACTGCAGCAAACAGAGGAAGCAAAGTGTCCCTGTAGGCCCCACCCCACCCCAAACTGACCTCTCCTGTCTCCTGAAGAGAAGGATTGCCAAGCACTTTCCAGACTGGAAGTTCATTTAACACTCCTATGGAGAAACTTGGGGGATGAAAAGGGAGGCCTTAGAGTCATCTGTGTGGAGAGCCTGAGAGTCATCTGCGGATTTCTAGCTGGGGACCTTTGAAATCATTTAATTCAATTCCCTCATTTTATGAAGGAAGAAACCAAGGCCCAGAGAACGCAGGGAATGGGAACAAGGTCAGGCTTCTTGTGTCCTGGAAGTTAGGTAGTACAGTGGGTAGAGCACTGGGCTTCCAGTCAGGAAAACCTGAGTTTAAATCCAGCCTCAGACATACTAGTTACATGACTGGGGAAATCACTTAGCCTTTGTCTGTCTCAGTTTCCTCATCTGTAAAATAGAGATAATAACAGTGGTTTCTCAGGGTCCTTGTAAGGATCAAATGCGATATTTGTAAAGTGCTTAGTACAGGTACATACTGGGGACTTAATAAATACTTGCTTCTTTCTTTTGTCAGGTTAGTGATCATTTTCATTTCATTACCTGTTCCTCAGAGGAAGGAGGAGCCCAGAGAGGCCTGGAAGCACCAGTGGGAAGGTCAGAGGAGTGGAGGGGCTCCATGGCCATGGACAGCCTCAGCCACACAGTGCTCTCCGCTTCAACTATCCCAGAGGAAGGAAATATGATCAGAGCCTGTGGGCAGCCTCCAGACTCAGGACTATCAGGCTGGTGTTCAGATTCAGGCACCCCTGACTCACCAGAGGCTCACCTCACCACCTGCCACTGCAGTCTACATGTATTAGAAGACATTCTTGCCCTATCTCCCCTCATTTTCCTGACAACTGTTGGGCAGCAGGAGGCAGACACAGAGACCTCCTGTCCTCTTCACAAAGTTGATTCAGCCTGGGTGGTGAACAATAATTCACTTAAGAACGAAGGGAGAGACAGGCAGGTAGGCAGAGATACACATGAGCCTGAGACAGGTTCCAAGTGGAAACATGAAAGAGAAAAAGACTGACTGGCAGCCACAAAAACACAGAATACAGAGGAAAGGAAAAGTGTGACAAGAGACAGATCCACAGAGGAAAGAGTGGGAGAGACAGGCACCCAAGGAGAGACAGAGACAGACAGGTACACACAAGGAAGATGGACAGTGGGAGAGAAAGACAAACCCAGAGAAGGTGGGGGAGGAGTTGGGGGTGGGAGGGGAGACAGAGACAAAGGCAGAGAGAAACAGAGACCCAGGGACAGAATGGGAGACAGCCAGACCGCCAGAGAAGAGGCAGAAAAGAGTGAGGCAGCAGTGGAAGAGACAGACAGATTAGCAGACGTGCAGACAGATGAAAGACGGGGTCAAAAAAGGAGGACAGTGTGTGTGTGGTGGGGGGGTGGCAGTCGCCTTGAGCAAACAGTGGAGAGGGAAGAGAGAAGCCGAAACAGAGCCACAGAAGGCAGAGACTGTCTGCGGAGAGAGCTGGAGAGGTCAGGAGGACTCATGCGACCCTCCGGATTGCAGCCTCCCGGGCAGGGCAGGGGACCCCAGCTACTTTTCCTCCCAGACGCACAACCAGGTGAACCGACTGAAAGAACGCAGGGCGGGGAGGGGGCGGTGCACAGGTGGGAGGAGGGGGGGCAGGGCCCTGATCCCGCCCCCTCCCAGGTGAGCGCGAGCTGAGCCTCCCACCCCTCTCTCAGGGCCAGACCCCAGACCCAAGGGCCAGGTATTGTTTGCGGAAGCTGGGCCGGTAGCCACGCGCCGGGGCCCCGATCTCCCTGGGGTTGGGCTTAGGCGGAGCGGGGAGAGCGAGAAGGGGGGTGGGGGTGGTCCACTGCTATTGGCCGGGCAGGCAGGCGGCGATTGGGGGAGGCCAATTGGAGAAAGGGAGGAACGAGCCGAGGAAGGGAAGGGGGGCTGTGGGGGGGGTGGGTCAGAGGCGAGGCTCGTGCGGCCCACCCCCAGCACCCCAGGGAACTCTTGCTGCAGCCGCAGGCTCCTACCCCGCCGCTCCGACAGCCGCCTCCCTGCCTCCCGCCCCACCCCGCGCGCGCCCAGCGCGTGGGGATGAAAAAGGGGGCCAGGAGGAGGCCGCTTGGACAGCGCCCAAGCCCGAGGGGAGGGGATGGGGACGGGGAGAGGGAGGGGGAGCAGGGCGGGAGCGCCCGCCCCAGTGGGGCTCCGCACTTTGGGCTCCTAGCGGGGAGGGCATTGGGGCTCCATGTGCATTTAAAAACAAGACACCGGAGCCGCGTCCGGGAAAAGCGCACCAGCCAGCCCGCGACCGGGACAGCGGCCACAGACTGCACGCGCGGGACGCGAGGTGCCCACGCGCTGCCACCCGCCTGGTACCCGTCGGACCCCGCTGGGCGCTACCTTTCTCCGCGTCCGGCCGCAGCGCGTAAGCATTGCCCGCGAGGGAGGTGGCCTCGGCAGCCTGTCCAGGGCCGCAGCGCGGACTGGCCGGACCAGACATGGACAGCTGCGGAAGAGCGCGGGGCTCGCTTGTGCCCCCCGTAAGTCCCCTGGACTCCGGCGGTCCGAGGCGGCCTCCTGGTGTGGCCGCAGGTGCCTACTTTCCGCCCGCCTCCGCGCCTCCCGACGCGTCCCTGAGGGCTGCCCGGCGGCGGCTACCAGCGTCCCCCGAGCTGCTGCGCTGGAAGCGTCGGGCCGCTCCTGCGCCAGGGGCATCGGGCCCCGTGGGCCTGCAGCTGCCCCAGCAGCAGCCCCCGCAGCCCAGCCCCGACTCGAGCCCCGGGGGAGGCGCGGCCGCCGTGGCCCGGCGCAATGAGCGAGAGCGCAACCGAGTCAAGCTGGTGAACCTGGGCTTCCAGACGCTGCGGCAGCACGTCCCCAACGGCGCTGCCAGCAGGAAGATGAGCAAAGTAGAGACCCTGCGCTCGGCCGTCCAATACATCCGTGCCCTGCAGCAGCTGCTGGCGCAGCAAGACGCCGGGACTGCCCCTTTCCCTGAGGGCCTCCTGGGCGCGGGCGCCGCTGCCTCGACTGGCTCCCCGCAGCCCCCCGGAGCCGGGGGCACTGGGGGCCCTTGCCCCTACTCAGGCTCGTACGCGTCGGGCTCCCCTTCCTTCGATTCGTCGTCCCCTGGCCGAGAGGGCAGCTCGGTGCCCGGCTCCCCCCACTCGCCCTACTCGTCAGACGAGAGTGGTTACGAGGGGGCATTGAACCCCGAGGAGCAGGAGCTGCTGGACTTCACCAGTTGGTTCGGGGGCTACTGAGAGCGGGTGGCGCCGCCCCCCGCCTCAGATAACTCGAAGCTGTGCACAGGCGGCCGCCCCCCACTCATACCCACTGGACAGACGCTCCCTCCCCACACTCACACACTGACTCAAGCCGACCCACCCCCTCGGGGCCCCGGGTCTCAGAGCCTCAAAGCACCCCGATGGGGGTGCGATCCGCCTCCTCCTCCCTCCACCCCCACCCCCCCGGACCTGTCGCTGCCAGGGCGGCCTTTGTTTGAGCCGGTGATCGCCAAACTTCCTTTGGCTAGTTCTGTCGGCCCCGGGAAGCGGGTGCCCCCCCACTCTTCCCAGGCCGCTCCCTCGGGCTAAGAGCGCTTGAAGGCGGGTGACTTTGCAATGCAAATGGGTCTGCTTGAGGGAGAGGCCCTGACTCACGGAAAAGCGGAGTCGGAGTTTGGCTTTGAAGTCCCCGCCTCCATCGCGGGGCCCAGGCCGTGAAATGCCGAGTCAACAGTGACAGTGAAACTGCCGAGCTAGTTGGAGGGGGCGGTCTGGTCCGGGCTGCATCTGCAGGGTCTGGGTGCCCCGCGGGAGAAGGGGGAAAAGAGCTGCCTGGTTGACTGGGGGGCCCCCGGGGTGGGGCCGAGGAGGGCCAGGGAGCACAACTGGTTCTGCCGGCTGGGCTTTATAGTGTTGGTGTTCATTCTCCGTTTCTGCCCCTCGAAGCAGCACTGAACGCCGAGAGAATCCAGTCAGTACTTGAGGGCATTTCCTGCTTCCCCATCTGGGAAGGAGCTGCGGAAAGCCTGACCATGTCATCGGCCAAGGATCCACCCTGGCTGCTGGACGGCGAGGGACTCAGGAAGCCTGCAATTTCATCCCTGCCTGCTGAAGCCGGCTGCATAGACCGGGGAGTGGGGTCTGGGGGGAACTCGGAGGACGGGCTGGGGACTTGAGGGACAGTGGAAGCTACGGTCTGTCTTTTACCTTCCTTCCTGCCTCAGACATTTTTATGTTAATATTTTTAGGGGGTGAGTGTAATCACCCCTGCTCCTCCTCACGGGGGAGGGATTCCAAGGACAGAGAATCTGGTTTTTTATGCTTGGAATTGTGTCCCAGAGAATGGTGTCAACAAAAAAATGGATTTTGTACTCAGGAACTGGAGCTTGGGAAAGGAGTAAAACATGATTATGGGGGGGGGGGGGTGCTGTCGTCAGCCTGAAGCGCAGGCCTCCTCCCCAGCCCCACTCTGGCTCCCGGGTCAAGCAGACTGGCCCGACCCTGGCTGCCTTAGGTGAAGGCAAGATTGCAGGCTTGGGCAGATGACCTTGTATGAGGGTCTGCCCTGTACATAAGAATTACCCTATTTTATGGAAAGTGGATTTTATAAATAAAACAATCTATTTATAACATGACTGTAAAGTTCAGTGCTGGCTCAGAGGGAGGGGTAGAAACTGTCCCAAGAGAAAAGAGGTACCTATTGGATAGATGGGAAAACTGAGGTGCTGAAGTGAGCCCTGCGGCCCTGTAGTAGGTGGAAGTGGGCTCCTCTTAACAAGAAACAGGACTCTTAGGGCCCAGGAGAAGGATGGGCAGCCCTTGCCCCTGTGGTCTTGATCTCTGGAAGGGGAGGGGATGTGGGCATTTTCCAACCTGGGCAGATGGCACATTGTCAAGTCCAGGCTGAGAAGAATGGCTGGAGGGGAGGAGAGACCTAGTAGGTATGATACCCTCCTCCCACCCGTGACTAAGCAGCCCTTTCCTTCCCTCCAGTCTAATAAGTAAACTAAGAAACCACATCGCCTTTGAGTATCCCAGAGTACCTTTCCTGGGGGAGGGGAGAGAGGGCCGGCCAGCTGCTGGCCAGGAAGCCCCAAGGTTACTGAATCAGGGGAGGCTGATCTGTCCTCTCACTGGATGCCAACCTTGCCCCCTGGAACCTTTAGGCCCAGCCACCGAGGGCTTTTAGGAGGCAGTCTCTGGAGAATCAGGGCTGAGCTGGGGTGTTCCCGGCATAACCATTAGCAAGGAGCACCCAGGAATCCTGGCCTGGGGCAGCGTGGGGAAGAGCCCCAGCAAGCTGAGGGTGGGGTGGGCGGAGACTTTTCAGAAGAGGCACTGCCCAAAACTCTCCTCTCACAGGTGGCTTCAGGCTGGGCACGTGCAGAGCAAGGCCCTCCGGGCACCCTCTGGCCGGTGCCTCTTTGTAGCTCTCCACCATTCAGTTCCAGTTTCCAGTCCCCAAAGGACTGAGCTCTCTGCTGATCTCGAAACTCCACTGGCCATTAGCCTCCTGGAACTCGAGGTCCTGTGGAAATCCCACCTGAGACAGGGAACCTCAGCAGATGGTCTCCCAAAAGCCCAGTCTGTAGCTTTGAGGGCAGGCCCAGGCTTGTATTCCCAGTGCTTGGCCCAGGGCCCAGCACACAGTAGGCACTGTTTATAGACAGAAAACCCTTGCCCAGGTCGTCTTGCCCTCCTCTCCCTTGAAAGACTTCTGTCCCTTTGCTCCCAAAATTCCTTATCTATTCTCAACTCACTCCACAAGCATTTACCTACACCTACTCTGTACCAGGCCCAGGGCTTTGTGCTGAATAGTGCTGGGGACCCAAAGAATGTCCTAGAAGTGGTTTGATTTCACCAAGTCACCCAGGGGAGGTGGGCTGGAAGCCAGCAACCCAACAGAATGCAGAAAGTGAATGGATGACAAATGTCTCTATCTGGGCTCTGGGCCTGGGCTGGGATTTCACCAGTTGGAGGGGGTCTCTGAAATGAAGAAACTTGGGTCAGGTACCTCTTTTTGAGGCTTGCTTCAGGTCCCCTAGCTCTATCATCCTCACCCCTCTCCCCTATCTCTTCTACTCTGTTCTGCACTCTGTCTCTGTCTCTGCCTCTGTCTCTCTGTCTCTCCTGTGTCTATTGCTGAAGTCACAGCCTAGTCCCACGCTGGTGTTAGGCCTCAGTTCAGTTCTCTTGCAGATCTCTTGTGGGGAGGAAGCCTAGCCTGGAGATACTAAAGGGTTAGTCTCTTTCTAAAGGGTTTCCTGACTTATAGTCTGATAAAGGTAGCAACTTCACTGTTTTTTTTTTCCACTTAAATCTCTTACAAACCTGGGGGACTAGAATACAGTAAGAGATACCCAGAGCCACAGTGTGTGACCCCAGGCTGTCTGGGCCAGGACAGATCACTGGGGCCTGGAGAGGAATCACCATACAGGAGCAAGGTCTTCGGGGTTTGATGTGGTTTCAGAGATTCTGGGCTTCCAGTCTTGCCCCTGTGACATTGGGTAAGAGAGGGATGCTCCCTGAGCCTCACTTCCCACATCTGGAAAACGGGAGCAATGATACATGAGGAGTGGTGGCATGGAAGAGTGATGTAAATTAGTTTCTCTGGAATTCAGTTTACTAATCTGTAAAATGAGGGAGTTGGACCTGGCCATCTCTAAAAAACCCTCTCAAATGTAAATTCTAGGATTCTGAGAAGAGGAGGTGGGGCCTGTCTAGATAGCGAGACCAGAGCCATGCTGGTGAAAGGTAGGGTGGTGAATGAAAGCCCCTCCCCAATGGAGCCCCAACTCATTTGGACCAAATTGATTTAGAACTGGGGATAGGTAAGAACCAAGCTAGACCTTTGTATTTCCATGAAGGGAGGGTTTGCTAACTGGACCTGTGAACAAGATTGCAGGGGGAATGTTTAGACTACTGAAGAAAATAAACTGCCTTCAAGTCCTTGGGAGACTTTAGAAGCGCCTGAAGTGAAATTGTATTCTCTACTTTTTAAAGCAGAGACTTTTAAGACCTCCATTTTGTTAGCCTCAAAGGGAATTCAAAAGTTGTTTATCATACTTTTCTCTACAAACATTCAGGGCTTTCAACCTATCAATAATTCTGATCTCAAACTCCCCTCAATATTAATCTACTCTGTGGAGTGGGAGGTAAGAATGCTGGATTTGGAGTCAGCGAGACCTGAATTCAAACCCTGCTTTAGATGCTTACTGACTTCAACATTTAATCTCTCTCACCCATCCATGTAGTGGGAGTAATGTTACCTACCTCACGGGGTTGTTTGAAGGCTCAAATTAAAAACCTGAAAATGCCATATAAATGTGAGCTGTTACTCCTGTTTATTTATTCTTAATAAGTCTGGTTGGATCACTGTCACGTGGTGTCTAGAACTCCGGCCTGAAGGAAAGACCTGTGGGCTTCCTGGCCTGCCACCTCCACAGGTGATGGGCCATCTAAGGGCAAGCCCAGGCTGAACCCACAGAAGAATGTGGAGGTCATAACCCCACTAGATCTTAACTTGTATCATAAAGCAGCAATCTTCAAAACTACTTGGTGTTGGCTAAGAAAAAGAATGGTGGATCACTGGAATAATTTAGGTATGAAAGACACAGTAGACAATAGTAATCTACTTTTTGATAAACCAAAAGGCACCAGATTCTGGGATGAAAACTCACTATTTAACAAAACTACTGGGAAAACTGGAAAATAGTATGGCAAATACTAGGCATAAACCAACACCTTATGCTGTATACTAAGATGAGATTGGGTACACGATTTAGATATAAAGGCTGACACTATAACCAAAATAGAAGAGCAAGGAATAGTTTACCTGTCACATTTATGGAGAGAGGAAGAATTTATGACCAAATGAGACAGAAAACATTATGAAATGCAAAATGGATGATTTTGATTATATTAAATTGAAAAGTTTTTGCATAAACAAAGCCAATGCAACCAAAATTAGAAGGGAAACAGAAAGCTAGGAAATGATTTTTTACAGCCAATGTTTCTGATAAAGTCCTCATTTCTCATATATATAGAGAACTATATTTCTCAAATATATGGAGAACTGAGTTAAATTTGTGAGAATATAAGACCCTCCTCAAACGATAAATGGTCAAAGAATATGAACAGGCAGTTTTCAAAGGAAGAAATTAAAGCTATCTATAGTCATATGAAAAAGTTTGCTAAATCACTATTGATTAGAGAGATGCAAATTAAAACAACTCTGAGGTACCAGATCACACCAATCAGATTGACTAACATGATGACACAGAAAAATTATAAAAGTTGGAGAAGATGTGGGAAAATTGGAACACTAAGAGTTGTGAACTGATCCAATCATTCTGGAGAGTAACTTGGAACTACACTCCAAGGGCTACAAAACAATTCCAAAGAGATTATACAAATGGGCAAAGGACCCACATGTACAAAAATATTTATAGCAGCTCTTTTTATGGTGGCCAAGAATTGGAAACTGAGGGGATGCCCATCCATTGGGGAATAGCTGAACAAGTTTAGTATATGAATATAATGGAATACTATTGTGCTATAAGAAATGATGAGCAGGAAAATTTCAGAAAAACCTGGAAAGACTTAAAATGAACTGATGCTGAGTGAAGTGAGCAGAACCAGGAGAACATTGTATACAGTTACAGTCACATTGTTTGATGTCTGACTTTGATAGACTTGGCTCTTCTCAGCAATGCAAGGATCCAAGGCAATTCTAAGAGACTCCTGGTGGACTATGCCATCTACACCCAGAGAAAGAACTCTGGAGTCTGAATGCACATGAAGCAGATTATTTGCTCTCCTTTTCTTTTATTGCTTTGTTTTGTTTCTTCTTTCTTGTGGTTTCTCCATTAGTTCTAATTTTTCTTTACTGATCATGACGTGTGAAAATAAGTTTAATATGAATATGTAAGTAGAGCCTATATTAAATTGCATGCTTTCTTGGGGAAGGGGGAGGAGAGGACAGGGGAGAGAATTTAAAACTCAAAATTGTGTGGAAGTGAATGTTGAAAACTAAAAATAAATAAATTATTAAGAAAAAAAAGGATGTGGAGGTCAGAAAAGCTGACATGGTCTTAGACTGGGTTTCCCAACAGAGTGTCACAGGCCAGGGGGGTGCTGGTCCCAGGTGCAGGCTCTGCCCTGCTCAGACCATGGCTGGAGGCTGTGGGCCACAGTTTAGGAAGGGCATAAAGGACTTGGAGAGAATCCAGAAGAAGGCAGCCAGGGTGAAGAAGGGCAGGCCTCCAAGTGGTGACATGGAAAAGAGAAGACTGGAGGGGCTGAAAAGGCAACAGCTATTCTCCAACCTTGGAGGGGAGGTTGGGTTTGTTTGGTGAAGTGGGGTTGGGGTGGGGGGAGATGCAAAGAGGTGAATTTAGACCAGAGATCGAGAAGGTTTCCTGAGACTTTGAGCTTCCCAGAAGTGGACTGGGCAGCCTTAGAAGGCTTCCAAAGGAAGGCTAAATGCCCCTGGTAGAGGGGACTCTGTGTGAGTTGGGTTGGATGCCTTCAGAGAATCCTTCAGCCACCGGCCTTGCAATTGTTGGTCTCAATTCCCTTCTTCCTCCTGGAAGGGGCAGGAGAAGGCACTAACTGAGTCCTCCCATAGCAGCCCTGGGACCCTAGCATAATATCATGGCTCCTGCTCAGGCCCTGGTGAAACTTGGAACTACCATTAGCACAGGCACACGACACCCTTGCCCGCGGGCCACTGGGTACCTAACAAAATATAAATAAACTCCAATTACATAAAACAGGACAACACACCCTAACAACTGGCCCTGAGCCAGCACACTGCAATGCGAAAGCCAAGGAGAGAGCCACGTGAGCTCTGCCCCAGCTCCCCAAAAAGCCTTGGTGACCTCAGAATCCTGGAGCAGAGCAGCCTCCCTAGAGACAGAAATGGGGCAGGATGAGTAATCCCTGCCCCTCTCTGGGCTACCCCAGCTCTTTCCTCTGTAAAACAAGGAAAGCCCCTGGCAGCTCTAAATCCTGGGGTCTCCTGGCCCCCAGAACCCCAAGCTCTGCCTAGTATAGAAGAGGGGGTTGCCTTACATTGTGGTTTCCAGGAACCATTCTTCAGATAGGCCAGGGTGGGTCTGGAGGGGGGCAGGGTAGGAAGGATAATGTGTGCATGTGGAGATGGGGGCGGGGGAGGGGAGTTACCTGGTGAATCTAGGCTGCAAATAGAGTCGAAATGTAAAATATATATGACCATGCAATGCGGAGTGTCTGAGTCTTGGTAAAGTGGGGTCTAGGGGTGGGAGAGAGATGGGAAATGAAATAGAGACTGAGAGACGGAGAAGACATTTAGAACCCCAGCAGGACAGACTGCATGAAATGGGTTAAACACAAGAAATAGGAAGAAGCCAGAGAAGAACAAGGCAGGGATGCTCTCTAAAGGGAACTGAGTGGTAGGCACCAGGCTGCCAAGGACTCCTCCTGCCCTGGTTCCCAGCCTCAGCTACCCCCAATGTCCACCTGCTGGGCCCCTACTCCTAAGCTGCTGAAATGTGAACAGAAATCCTTCTGGGAAGCAATGAAGAGGCTCATGGGCATTAGAAGGAGAGCCCATGCCCAGCACCAGCAACGATAACCCAAGGAGAGCCTGAAAAGCAATGTGAAGGGGCCCAGGGTCAACCAAGGCTGGTTACCCTTAACAGACTCTCAGAGCTGGGAAGGACCTCAAAGGAGAGTCAGTTTAACCCCAAACTAAGCAAGACTCCCCAGGGAAGTGCACTGACCTCCAATGGAGGAGAAACTCCCACTTCTTCAAGCTGCCCCTTCCACACTGAGATAACTATCATTACTAGGAAGTTCTTCCTGACCACTGGCCTCAGTTGATCTCTCTGCAAACATGCCACACACACCCACACCACATCCACATCCACATCCACCCACACCCACCCACAAACCCTCACACATCCACCCTCACACACCCCCATCCCCACACCAACATACATTCACATTCACCCACCCCCACTCACTCACACATCTACCCACAAACACACACTGATCCTAGTTCTGCTTTCTGGAACGGAGAACAAAGCTTATCTTGCCTTGATAATAGTCCTTCAAATATTTAAAGACAGCTGCGAGTCATGACCATCTGAAACCTCTCTTCTCCAAGTTAAATCTCCTTGGTTCCTTCCACTGAATTCTCTCTTTAAAGATCAAAGCAGAAATAGTTCAGGTATTACTCTGTTTTATTCCACACGTTATTTTTCTTGAGAATATCAATCAAGAATCAACAAGTCCTCATCACTATGTGCCAGGCACCGTGCTAAGCTCATTGGGAGGGGCACCGTGCAATGAGTTGTATACCCTAGACCTAGACGGGGCAGTGGGAAGGATTTCAGGGTGGAAGAGGAGAGAGTCCAGAAAGGTCTCCTGCACAAGGCCAGGTTGGAGTTGAGTCTTGAAGGGAAACAGAGAAGCTAGGAGGAGTGAGATCATTTCAGGCATGGGGACCGGGCAGAACAGACCCAAGAGGTCTCAGAAGGCTATTGCAGCCATCCAGTGTGCCATGGTGGTAACCCATGCCTAGATGCTGACAGTGTCAGAGAGGAGATGGCCATTATTTCTTCTTAAAACATGTTTTAAAATAAATTATACAGAACAATTATAGTCTTGAGTTCAGATACTTCTGAGGTCATTGAGGGCTTACTGCTCGAGGAAAACTTGCTGAAGGAAATATTCCTTCAGCTGAGACTTGAAGGTTGAAGGAATTACAAGGAGAAGCTCAAGATTGATGCTAAGCATGGATATTTTCTAAGGCTGTCACCTGAAGAAACACTTTCCTCCCCTCCCCTTCCCTCCCCTCCCTTCCTTTCCTCTCCCCTCCCCTTCCCTCCACTCCCCTCCTCTTTCCTCCCCTCTTCTTTCCCTCCTACCCTTCCCTCTCCTCCCTTCCTTTCCCCTCTCCTCCTCTTCCCTCCCTTCCCCTCCCCTTCCCTCCCTTCCCCTCCCCTTCCCTCCTCTTCCTTTCCATCCCTTCCCCTCCTCTCTCCTCCCCTTCCATCCCTTCCCCTCTTTTTCCCTCCCCTCCCCTTCTCTCCCCTCCCTTCTTTTCCTCTCTCTTCTCCATCCCTCTCCTTTCTTCTGTCAGTGATATTATCAGCTCTCATTAGTTCAGTTGATTGTTATCCTTCATCTTCGAAGAGGAACAAAATGACATCACCAAGATAAAGTGAAACTTCAGTGTGTCTGACTGTGGCTGATCAGATCAATACGAGCTCAGAATACTCTACCACAGATTGGGCACAGATAGTTCGTGTGAATATTTGGGGTGGATATCCCAAATTTGCACATCCTACATTTCCTTTGTGCTGTCTCAATTCTGCTTTGCTCATAGAGCACATCACCCTTTCTGATGTGGGCACACCATGCTGAGTGGTCCTGTGCCAGTGTCTCCCATGTTGCACAGTCAAATCCAAAGTTTTTGAGAGAGACCTTCAGAGTGTCGTTGTATCTCTTCTTCTGACTACCATGTGATCACCTGCCCCATGTGAGTTCTCCATAAAACAGTCTTTTGGGCAAGCATGTATTTTGCATTTGAACAATGTGGCCAGCCCATCAGAGTTGCTCTCTCTGAAGTATAGTTTGAACACTTGGCAGTTCGGCTTGAGTAAGGACTTCAATGTCTGGTACCTTATCCTGCCAAGTGATCCTCAGAATCTTCCTAAGACAGTTCAAATGGAAGCGATTCAGTTTCCTGGCATGATGCTGGTAGACTGTCTATGCTTCACAGGCATACAAGAATGAGATCAGGACAACAACACTAATCTAATACATCTTCTCTCCCAAACTTTTCTTTGAACACTGAGCTAGTTCTGGCAATGTGTGCATCAACCTCCTTGGCAATGTGTACATCCCTGGAAAGTACACTACCAGGTAAATGAATTATCCACAGCATTCAAAACTTCTCCATTTGTTGTAACTGATGGTTCCACATATGCATGGTGTGGTGGTGGCTGATGGAGCACCTGTGTTTTCTTGGTGTTCATTATTAGGCCAAAATTAGCACAGGCAGCAGAGAATTGATCCATACTTTGTTGCATCTCGGTTTCAGAGGCTGCATTGAGTGTACAATCATCTGCAAACAGAAAATCATGCACCAACACTCCCTCCACTTTGGTCTTGCCTTGCAGCCTTTTCAAATCGAAGAACTTACCATCAGTATGATAGTTGACCTTGATGCCATGTTCATCCTCACTGAAAGCATTTGAAAACATGGCTGAAAACATCATGCTAAAAAGCATGGGAGCAAGCACACAGCCTTGTTTCACTCTATTGGTGACATGGAAGGCACGAGAGCATTGTTCATTATCCAGAATCTGGGCAAACATGCTATCATGAAATTGATGTACAATATTGATGAACTTCTCAGAGCAGCCAAATTTTAACATAATTTTCCATAAGCCCTCACACCTAATAGTGTCAAAGTTTAGTTCAGTTATCATCTCTATGATCCTCAAATGCATATCTCTAGCCCCAGTCTCTCTCCTGATGGTCCAGTAGCAACAGCTCTTTGGTGGACAACTGCACCTGGATGTCCTATCACCATCACCATCTCAAACTGAACATGTGCAGAACACAACTCATCCTCTTTTGCCTAAACTTACCCTTCCTCCCAACTTCCCCATTTTCCCCAAGGGCTGCAGTATCTTCAGTCACTCAGCTTTGCCACCTTGGTACCACCCTAACCCTTCCCCATCCTTCATCTCTCCTAGCCGATGTGTTGCCAAGTCCCTATTCCTGCTTCTGTCTTTCTTTTCTCTGCCTTTCTCTTTCCCTTCAAGAGATAGGCAGAGAAAAAGAAAGGCTGCAAGGCAAGACCAAAGTGGAGGGAGTGTTGGTGCATGATTTTCTGTTTGCAGATGATTGTGCACTCAATGCAGCCTCTGAAGCCGAGATGCAACAAAGTATGGATCAATTCTCTGCTGCCTGTGCTTATTTTGGCCTAATAATGAACACCAAGAAAACACAGGTGCTCCATCAGCCACCACCACACCATGAATATGTGGAACCATCAGTTACAACAAATGGAGAAGTTTTGAATGCTGTGGATAATTCATTTACCTGGTAGTGTACATTGCCAAGGAGGTTGATGCACACATTGCCAGAACTAGCTCAGTGTTCAAAGAAAAGTTTGGAGGAGAAGATGTGTTAGATTAGTGTTGTTGTCCTGATCTCATTCTTGTATGCCTGTGAAGTATAGACAGTCTACCAGCATCATCTACTCAGCTGCCTATGGAGGTCAAGTCCTCTCCTCATCTTCTTTGGAGTACTATAGTGACCTACATCTTAGAGATCTTCCATCTTCCAAGAGCAAGAGCCTGACCATATCCTATCCTTCCTCAAGAGCCCATAAGACCCTGAGTGCTTTATCTACGATATCCCAGTTGGCCATTTAAAGTCCTGTGCAATGTAACTTCTACCTGCCTTTCAAGTCTTCTTCATGATACTGTCCTTTACATACTCTAATTTCCAGACAACCTGGCCTACATTTTCTGCCTTGGATTCTGCATTCCATTGCCTGCTCCCATCCCCAAATGTGCTCAATTCTCCCTGTGTCTCTTACAATCAGTCCCAGCTTCCTTCAAGGTTCATCTCAGTGGATCCTTTCCTGAGCTTCTCAGGTGTTAGTGGTCTCTTTCTCCTCAAATGGTCTCTCGGATTTACTTATATGTTATTTTGTGCTTCATACGTTCTATCCTCAAGGAGAGGAACTCTCTAATTTTTATCTTTGTGTGCCTACTGCCTAGAATAACATCTGCCTCATCATGGATGCCTAACAAATATTCCCATCATGGAAGAGCTGTCCATCAATTGGGGAATAGTTGGACAAGTTCTGTTTGCTAAATGTGATGGAGTACTATTGTGCTATCAGAAATGATGAGGGAGATGATTTCAGAAAAGCCTGAGAAGGCTTACATGAACTGAAGTAAAGTGAAGTGAGCAGAGCCAAGAGAACATTGTTTGGCAACATTATAACAGCAACATTGTAACAAAGACTGAACTACTCTGGTCAATGCAATGATCCAAGACAATTGTCAGGGACTCATGATAAAAAATACTCTTTACCTCCAGAGAGAGAACTGATGAACTCTGAGTTCATCCTGAAACCTACATTTTAACTTTTTAAATTTTCTTGCTTTTTCTTTTTTTTCCAACATGGCTAATATATGAATTCATAGGTATAACTGATGTTCTACTGCTTGCCTCCTCAATGGTTGGGGAAGGGCTGGAGGGAGGGAGAGAATTTGGAGCTCAAAGTTTTAAAAATGAATGTCAAAAATAAATGAAAAATTTTTTAAATTTTAAATTATTTTATTCATTTTCAGTTTTCTACAATCACTTCCATATATCTTAGATTTTTCCCTTCCCTCCCCACTCTTTTATAGATTCTACATATACATTCCTATTAGATATATTCTTCATCTTAGTCATGTTGCATAGAAGATGAATAATAAATGAATAATTTTTAAAAAATGAATTATCCCATCAGTCAACTAGTAGACCAGCAAGCCTTTATGTGTTATGTACTGTATTAAGTGCTGAGGACACAAGGACAGAAATGAAATAGTCCCTTCTTCGGGGGCGAGAGAATGTGCATATATAAGTACATACAAAATAAATACAAGATGATGAAAGGGGTGGCTTCATGCATGTGGGATGAGCTTTGGAGGACACCAGGGATTTCTAAGAGGTGGGAGTGACTCTCAGCTCTCTAGATCCAGCCCTAGAAGGGCTTATATTTAAAGCCAAAAACATTTGGAATTCATTAGGATTTATTGCGTCGGGGTTACATAATCTTGAGATCTGGGAGCCATCTTCACAGCTATGATCACTGAACTCTTGAGAGCCAATGAGGTCACGAAGGGGATACGTAGAGAGAGAAGAGGAGGATTCCAGGAAACAGTCGGACACTCAAAAATTCTACTTTCCCTTCCTTTTGACTGGACCTGTGACTTTATTGGTAGGGAGCTCCCCATTTGCCAGGGCAGACAGGCATTTCTACAACTTAGTGACTTAGCTGCCAGTGAACAATGATTGGCTATACTTTGCCTGAGGTCACACAGCCAGTGAGAGTCAGAGGAACCCAGGTCTTCCTAATCCTGAGTCTGTAGCTCTATCTACCAGTACACACTGCATTTCATGAATTGTTGTTGTATTTCTTCTTTGTTTTTGAAGAGGACCATGACATCAGGGAGGTGATGACATGACTTGTAGTTGAGTTTGATTTGAGCGAGGGAGAGCTGTGCAAGGTCACCAGCCAAACTTTCTCCTCCAGAGCCATCTCATGAGTAGAAATGACATGGAAGAGGAGGAGAGAGAAGAAATGCTATGGAAACCCAGAAAGGAGATAGTGTCCAGGAGAAGTGGGTGATCCACAGGGTCACAGAGTGCAGATCTTGAGAGATTGTGGGTTCAGGCAAGACCTGGGATTTGGTGAATCTGAAGCTGCTGGTAATTGGAGGGAGCAGAGACAGTTGAGGGGTGAGGCTGGAAGCTAGAAAGTCTCCAGAAGTGAGTCTAGGCAACCAGTGGAGATTGCCTCTTCTAGAAGCTTGCCTGATAAAGGGTGGAGAGATGTAGGAAAATAACTCAGTGGTAGCATCTAGTGAAGTCATTTTTATTTGGGTTGTTTGATTTTTAGGATTTTTTGTAAGCAGCAAGGAAGGAATCAGTAGATGGGAGATATTGAAGAAGAAAGACAGAGACAGACAGAGAGAGGACCGACAGAGACAGAAACACAATGAGAGAGAGACATAGAAAGAGAGTACAGACAGATGGAGAGAGACAAAGAGACATAGGTAGAGAGGACAGACAGAGATACAAGGAGACAGAGAGACACACACAGAGAGACAGACAGACAGAGAGAGATAGAGAGAAGA
The DNA here is from genome assembly GCA_028658325.1 of Potorous gilbertii. Taxonomy (NCBI): domain Eukaryota; kingdom Metazoa; phylum Chordata; class Mammalia; order Diprotodontia; family Potoroidae; genus Potorous; species Potorous gilbertii. The sequence continues at coordinate 487,519 of JAQQSK010002565.1, read as the reverse complement.
CAAAGAGACAGAAACAGAGAGGACAGACAGAGATACAAGGAGACAGAGAGAGACACACAGAGAGACAGACAGATGGAGAGAAACAGAGAGAGGACAGACAGATGGAGAGAGACAGAGAGAGACATAGAGAGAGAGAGACAGATGGAGAGAGACAGAGAGAGGACAGACAGAGACAGAGGGAGACGGACAGAAGCAGAGAGAGAGACATAGACAGACAGGATAGACAGATGGAGAGAGATAGAGGGAAGACAAAGAGACAAAAAGAAAGAGACACAGACAGAGAGGACAGACAGAGATAGAAAGAGACAGAAAGAGACACACAAAGAGACAGACAGATGGAGAGAGACAGAGAAGGCAGAGACAAAGAGAGAGAAACAGAGAGGACAGACAGAAATAGAGGGAGACAGACAAAGAAACAGAAAAGAAAGAAAGAGAGACAGAGAGAGAATGATTAAGCAGACAGTCAGCTGGAGAAGACAGCACGGGAACAAGAGCACATAGAGAGGACATCTTGGTAAAGAATGGGCCAGCTCTTCATCTGACATTGGAAGTGTTAGGACAAATTGAAAGTATGGGTTAGAAGTGGATTGTAAGGGATTTAAAAGTTAAGCCTAAGAGTTGTTTCTTTTTCTTTTTTTTCCATCTTAGTAGTATTAGGCAGCCAGTGAAGTTTCTAGAGCAGCATAGTGACACAATCACATTTTAACTTAAGGAAGCTACTAGAAGCTGAGCATGGAATGAACTGGAGTAGGGAGATTTGCACACAGAGGGTGGTGGGTCCTGGAAGACTGCAAAGATAGGACCTATCTGACTTAGGAATGTCCTCCCTTCCTGGGCCTCAACTTCTCCCCTTCATTTCTTGTTCTTTCTTTTACAATAAAGGGATCAAACCAGATGTTCTCCTCAAGATCCAAGCCCTGTGGAGAAGGTCTTTGGGGGGGGGCGGTGTCTGATGGACTGAACCAAAGAGAAGAAAGCCCAGCTGAGCAAGGAAGCAGAGGTATATGTGGCCAAGTGCCAGACTGTGCCAGTGTGTGGCAGATTTCCATAGCGGGGGTGGAGTGGGGCCTCCATCAGTCACTTCTGGAAGCATCAGATGCTTTGAACTTTCCCAAAGACTAGGAAATCCCCCAGGGTTTCTGGAGGCTTAGGAAGTAGGTAATGTTTGTGTTTGGGGATCCCCTCTCTTCCTCACATCTTGTCCTCAATCTCACCCCAACCTGACCCCTAACTGTAACCTTGACTCCCCAGGGGAAGGACCTAGAGGTGGGGAACCTCAAGGTCAAGGGCCACACTTGAGTACCTAGAGGGCCACATGTGACCTAGAGGCCACAAGTTCCCCACCTCTGAAGTCCCCTTCCCAGAACTCTGAACAGTAGAGTTCAGGCTTAGAGAGCCTTTGGTAGGGAGGGGAGGTGTCCCATGGACTGAGAGGAGGAGTGACTGAGGTCAGAACTTTTCCTGAAGGTAGGGACAAAGGGAGAGGCCATGGGGACAATGCCATAGAGTGGGGGAAAAGTTCAGGAGGGCCAATGTGGACCACATCTAGACCTATCCCTCCTCAAGTGAGTGTAACCTGTGTGCCAAAGTCAGTGGGAAAGAGGCCTCAATTCAGAGGTAGAGGACTTGGGTTAATGCCTTTAGCCCCAAAGACAGTAGGGAAAGGAGTTGACTCAGAAGCAGAGGACCTCATCTGAGCAATGAAGGGGTTGGATCAGATGTATCTTAGGTCCCTGCAGGTCTAAATCTACAACCATAAGGTGCTTCTCCTCTGTCCTAGGCTGGTATCAATCTTGGGAGCATCTCCATCATCCTGATGGTCTATTGCCCTGGCCAAAAAGTCTCCCCAGAAACCTTGGAAGCTGATGACTCCTCCCTTGAAAGCATCAGGCTGCCCGGGCAGTAACGGAGGTCAGAGAGGTTTGTTTTGGATCTCACAGGCGTGAAGGATCCACTGAGGCTAGGACAGTGATGGCATCAGACACTGTCCAGGAGGTGCAGCTAGATGGGGACAGACAAGAGAGGAAGGGGACACCAGAACAAAGGTCTCAGCTCCAGACCAAGGGCACTGCCCAGAGCTGGAGCTGTCCAACAGTGGAGCCCAGAGCTGGCAGGAGCTGTCATCTCACCCCTCCTCGTTAAACCAGGTCAGAGCTGAGGCCTAGCCTGGCTGAAGTTCATTTTAGCAGCAGCTTGAGGCTCCCCACCCTCCACCCCCACAGGCTAGGCCTCCAAGAAGCAAGGATGGGATTCAGGTGGAGAGTGGAGGATGCCCCATGTATGCCCTGCTCCTGACTCTGCCCCTGGCCGGAGCAAAGCAGAGCTGATCCCTCTTCCCAGGACCTCTGGGGACAGCATCGCAGCATCCTGGTGAGGGGCCCAAGCAGGCACAGCTCTGCCACTCTAGGGGCTCACAGACTTGCCCTTCTCCAGGGATAGATGCTGGGATGGAGCCCACGGAAGGCAAAGAGCTTGTGAGTCACTGGAGTCTGGAGAGTGGTTAGGGTCCTACCTCCAGTACTGACTAGGCAAGTCACCTTCCCCCCACCCCCAACTCAGTTTCCTCATCTGTGAAATAGGGATCTTGGCATACTTACATCTCAAGGTGCTTGTGTAGAAATGCTTTGTAAACTGCTTGGGCTATTCTTTGTGACCGTGTCCACCTTGTGGGCGGTGGACTTGGTCTGGGTCTGCGGAGCCAAGCTTTGGATTCCTCTGACCCCGCCCCTACACACACTTTGTTTTCAGTGTTCCACCCAGACCCTTGAACTCTGGTTCCTAGACTCTGAGGAGGAACCAAGAAGGGCTGGGCAGCTTGGGCAACCAGGGCCTGTTCTAGGTGGCCCTGGGGAGCTGGAGCCTGAGAACCAGTGGGCCATTCCAGGGTTGTTGTTGGAGGGGAAAGGGGGGAGGGGGAGGAGGGTGTGGGGGAGGAACCCTTGCTGCCAATGCCCCTCCCTCAGCAGGTATAGGGCACGGAGCCATCTGATCCCTTCTCTTCCACCAGGGTCCCCCAACACTCCCCTCAGTCTTCTGAGGGGCCCTGTTACCCACCCCCCATCCCCAACTGTGGGACGGTGATTAATGGGACCAATCAGCCAGGGGCCCCTGAATGCAGCAGGGCCCTTGGAATGAATCCAAACCTGGCTTTGTATCCAGCAGCCTGGCCCCCTGCAGTGAACAGTGGCAATGGGGTGGGGGGGGCCTGCCTAGGAAAGAAGCAGCCTATTCAAGGGGGTCCCTAGTCAGGCTTGGATTTTCCTATGGAAATAGGGGGCTTTCTGTGGGTCTCTGGCCACAGCTCAGACCACAGGTCCAGCATGCCGTGTTGTGGCATGTCCAGACTCCATGTGCAGATATAGTGGAGGTTAGTTACACAGACTTGCATACTCACATACACGTCTACCCCATATGTGCCCATATGCAACATATACCTAACACATATATCAGGGCTGTATGCACACACACATATGGCTAAGTTACTGTCTATCCATAGATTCACACGTGTACAATTCACACACAGCTTGAATTGCTCACACAAACACACAAACATGCCAACACAGGGTATATTTAGGGGTATATTTCACACTGCTGTCCATACAAAAGATTCAGGAGCTCCATAACACACATGTGTGACACACATGTATAGTCACCATGTACATGGAATGATAGAGGCTGAAAATGCACACACACGTTACATGAATACAGACACCATGAGTACTTCCCAGTACATGTACACACAAGCAGGTGCATGTAACTGGGGTTGCATGTTCACATCATAGTATGTACACATGCATGTTGAGTAGCTCATGCCTTTAGGCACAGACACACATACATAGCTTCTAGGTTACAAGTTCATACGTGTGTGTGTGTGAGGCGACCCCACTGGGCACATAATAGGGAAGAGGCAGAAGGGGCAGGGATGCCACCTCGCTCTGATTCTCAGTCCCAGGCTGCCCAGGCTGGGCAGCTGCCCCCTCCTTCAATACCCTATCTGGTCCTGCTCCCCTTGCCAGGAGTTCCACCATTAGGGGTGGTTTCCCCAATGCACAGTTTAGACCCAGGGTCTTCTTGAAAGCCTTTCTGATCTTCCTACCTGCAAACACACACACACACACACATACACACACATGCACATATGGATGTATGATGGAGTTACAATGTCATGCTATAAGGGATATATGCATGGATGTGTGTGTTCTCACAAGTTGTCTTTCAGCCTTTACTTGACCTCAAGGACTGGGAGCTTACTCCCTCACAGGATCCCAAGGTGAAAGGATTTCAGAGTAGCAAGTTCTGAACAAAAGAAAGGCAGACTTTAAAAGTGGAAGAGTGAATCCACGGGGACCTGGTGTTTTGGGTGGGGAGGGCAGCCAGGAGGGCCCAAATGCTGGGCCACAAAGGACATTCAAATCAGAGACAAATATTTGAGGTTCAGAACCCTGGCTTGGCCCTACTGCCTGGCCTTCATTTGGATATTAATTGGATTCTGTTTGGGAATTTGCATGTATATCAATGAGGGGCCAGCAGGACAGGGAGTGGGGATGCCAGCATGGCCAAAGCTGCCAGCTCCTTAGGCAAATGAGAGGGTGGGGCAGAAAGAAGAGGGGGACGGGAGGCCAGAGACCAAGGAGGGGAGGCTGGAGACTCTGGAGGCATGGGGAGAGAAGCAGCTCTAATGGGGGCATCTCAGGCAGCTTACCAGGCCTGGGCAAGGGTGAGGAAGGAGGTCTTTGTGAGTCTCCAAGGAGAAGGCCTACTGTACAATAAGTGTGTGAACAGCCCTCCCTCTGAACTAGTGTCTCCTTACACTGCCTTTGCCCAGACTCCAAGGCCCAGCATTGAACAGGAGGCTGAAAGGGGCCAGAAGGTGACTGTTCTGGGATTGGACCTCAGTGACCTTTGACAGCAGAGACCCCTCCCCTACTTGTCTGCTGAAGGACCCCACCATCTACCAGGGGCCCCCTAAAGGCAATGGAGAAAGGGGAGAGGGAGGGGAACGTTGGAGGAAGCTGGAGATAACAGATGAAGGCATAGGTAGATAACTTGCTTGTTAAATGGACAGATGAATGAATTTGGGAGGGACAGCTAACCCAATGGAGGAAGGAGACAGCAGTCATTAAGACCTGGAGGGGATCAGGGGGAGGTCATATCTGTGCTAGAAAATTCAGTGTCATAAGTCTTAGAGAAACATATCTAGAAAATAGTTTCTGAGAAAAACTTCTGAGAATCTGAGTGAACCACAACCATGTGAAATGGCATCCAGAAAGTTCAACAGGATATTGGGCTTCATTAGGAGGGAACCTGCCTCCAGGCCTCTGGGATAGGGAGGTGATGGCACTGCTCTTTTCTGACCCCATCAGACCCCAGCTGGAAGGACTGTGTGCCAGAGATTGGAAAGGCCTCTGAGAAGTTGTGGAACATCCAAAGGATGCTAGCAGGTGAGGAAGGGTTTGGGAATCACACAAAGAGTAACTGAGGAAACCCAGATGAGGGGCCTGGAGGTAAGAAGTGCCCCTGGGGACAGAGAGTAACCAGGCTGTGATGGAGAAGAGGAGGACTATGCTTTGGCCTGGAAGGCAGGGGGAGGACTCAGATCTCAGCCCGGTGCCCCAAGCCTTTGGAAGGCAGTTCAGTCCCTAGCAGGCAGTCCCAAACAAGTGGGCTGAACACAGAGAAGCATCGTTTAATCAGATAATGGACTCCTTTGACTGATAGTGAGCTCCTGGTCCCTGCCCGGCTCCAAGTCAGCCCATAGAGGGGATGGATTCTTACACCAGATTCCAGGGTTTTGTGATTCTGGTCTATGCCAAGGGGTGTGAGGACAGAGGGAGGCAGAGGAGCATCTGCTCTGGTGTCACCCCCCAAGGCCTTGATCTACTCCACTAGCTGGTATGGTCAGGTTTGGACTATGTAAGGAGGGTGAAGAGGGAGAGGCTGAGGTGAGCTGGGGCAGATGGTGACTTCCCACACCTTGCACACCTACCTTTAAGCCCTCATAAAGATTACGGGGACCTTTCACCATGGGTGTGGAGACTGGGCCTGAGGGGATTTGTGGGGTGCCCATCTGTTCCTCCCCCTCCTCCCTGTTGCCTTGCAAGATCAAGGGTAGGAGAGATAGGATGGTGGTGAAGGGGTGTATGGCGATTCATTGACCAGGATGGAGATTACTTGGGCCTTCTGATACAGGGGACCTTTGTCCTAGACAGTCTGCCTAAGCAGGGGGCTGGGGGAGAGTGGGGGGTGCGGAGGGGCAGCTGTCCTGGAGCAGAAAGGGGCCAGGGATCTGGGAGGAAAGTCTGGCAGGGGTCTACCTCGTTAGTCCCTTTGGGGGAGGGGTCTTTCTCTGCAAGTTCCAACCACCTTCACCCCCAACTTCCAGGGGGTGCCTCCATTTGTCATTAGCCTTCACTTCCAGCCTTAGACCTGACCAGTGATTAGGAGACAGCACAAGGCTGGATTTGGAATCTGGCCCCATCCTGCCCACCTGGTGATATCTCTGGTGGATGTGGGGCTGAACTCCATAATGTTAAACAGTAGATGGACAGGGGGGTCAGTGTGGAGCCCTGGCCTGTTGGGGTTCAGGACTATCTTGGTGACATTGGACAAATCAAGTCGGGGGGAATCCTCCAAACAAGAAAAGACTGGCTTGTGTCTTTTTTTAAACTTTCTATGAAAAGGGCTAACAGACTGGAAGGTGGGCAGGAGGAATGGGGGAGAAGAGAGATCTGAAAAGAAAACTCCAACAGCTCAATGTGACCTGGCAGCAGGGGACTGGGCATCGAGGAGCCCTGGCAGCCAGGAAAGACCCCTCTACCCACTCAGGCACTGGCAGCCTGCCACAGGTCCTCCTTTTATCCATGCCAAAGCTGTTATCTGCTGCCTAGAGGAGGTTGAGGCAGGGGTCAACTGAGAGCTGTGATGCTGATATGGGGACACACTGGCCTTTTTCTCTAGCCTAGGGCCTTAACGGGTGGCACAGATCACATGGTCTCCCCTAAATCATGAGTCAAAAGTCCCTCAATCTTTCCCATCTGTATGGGGGGGGTGATTAAATGAGTCCTTCTCCCAGTTCTAACACACTTTCCGTGATGCTAAGTCCCTCAGTTTACCCATCTGTAAAATGGGAGAGTCTAGACTCCGTTGTCTCTAAAGCTCCCTCCAGCTCTGCTGCTCTGGTCCTGTGAGGCCAAATTGGCATGGATCCCCACTTCCATCGTAGACCCCTCTCTTAGGCAGCCCTTCTGCCCTCCCCCAAGTTCTGGGCACCAATCCCCGGACTGGGCTATGCAGTGGGGAGATGTGGGAGGAGAAGCAGAAGCCCTGGCTCCTGGCCTTTGGCATCAGCCAGCAGAGATCCTGGTTCCTGGTCCTGGTCTCTCTGCCTCATCCCTGCCCCTGTCCCTGCCCAGCTCTGACTGCCTCTCTCTGCCTTCCTCCCTTGTCTAATTGCTTCTTACTCACTCCTTCCCCAACTGGTTCTCATCAAGCCCCCCGTGGGCAGGTGCCCCCCTTCCCCAGCCCCTTCTTCTGCTCAGTGCTCTCCGCAGGCCTTCTACTCCAGCATGGTCACATTCTCTTCCCATTCCTCCCTCCCTGATTGGTCAGAATCAGGTTGAACCCGTTCAGGAGAGAACCCTGCCAATCAGGGCCCAGGCCTGGCCTTGGGGTCCAGTTGTCTATGGTTTCTATTCCACTGCCTTTGAACAGCCCCCACCCCCATCCTCCCTCCCTACACCTGCCCTAGTGCCATTCCTTTTCCTTCTGCCTCTGGGGCTCCTGCTGGGACCAGGAGGGTAGCACCTTACCTCACTCCAGTGCACACCCCTGAGGCAGGGGCAGGGACCAGCTGAGGCAAAGTCAGTTCCAGGGCTCTTTGCTCAGGGAGGGATGCTTCTTGCCCATGTGCCAAGATGTCCCCAGCCACCAGGGCACACCAAGACCACAGACAGAGCAAGACACAGATTACAGGAATGGGATGGACAGACACACACACAGAGCCATGCAGCCCCCAGCATCCGCCTTCCCTGGGATTCCTCTCGGGGCCCCCTGCCCCTCACTTCCTGCAGGCTCATTCCTATTATTCAGCACCCTGGGAATAGAGGGCATGCCACAGTCATTGTCTGCATTCCCCAGGTAAGAAAAATGAAGCCTAGAGAAGGGAAAGATCTCACAGAATTTGAACCCAGAACTCCTGGGTCCTAATACAATACATACCCTCCCAGGAGGGCAAGGTCAGCCCCCACCTAGAAGTCCTCCTGGGCTCCTCACCAGCTCTCACTGAACCCCATCTTCCACAGCCCAGCTGCTGGCATGTTCACCTCCCCCATATCTCTTGGAAATGGCCTCCTTCTGACACAGCTTCTGCCTAGTACACATCTTCACCCCCTCCCAGCTGCACCACTGCAATTGCTGCTAGGGGGTGTCTGCCTGCCCCGACTCCAGCCCCAATCCATCCCCCACCCAGTTGTCAAAGTGATCTCCCCAAAGCCCAGGCCTGACCTGTCACCCCTCCTCAACAACCTGCAGTGACTCCCTATGGCCCTCAGTCAAATACAAAAGCTGTTTGACCTTCGAAGCCCTTGAGTAGCCCTACCCATTCCTCTCAGACAAGATCTGTCACCAAAAGGACCCCCCACCCCAGCCATTCCCTCCTGCTCCTCCCACTGACTCCCAGCTTCCTATAAGTCCTAGACGCCCTCCTACCTACTCCAGAGCCTGCCTTCATCTAGGGATCGGACTGATAGTCCTTGGCTCACTTTGCCTCGTCTCCCCATTGGACTGTCAGGTCATGGAGGGCCCTTTGCCTCCCTTTCCAGCGCCAGCCCTTGGCACAGAGTGGGGCACACAGTAGGTGCTTACTAAGTAGAAACCAAATGACTGATTCCCACACAAAGATGCTGATCCAAACCAAATCAATTCAACTCAACTGGACCCACAGTTTTGCTGCCACAAGGTGCCCAGGCGGTGCTGATGAAAAGGAAAGGCAGAAACACAACAGTCCACAAGGAATTTGTTCTGCTTAGGGTAAGCAAGGGTGGCCCTGGTGCACACAGTGGAGGAAGAAGAGGGCTCAGAGGAGGTGCTGGGCCTTGAAGGCAGACCAACACCAAGAATCTGGGGGTGTAGATGAGCAGAGAGGGACAGAAACCGGAGATGGGATGTGACCATGAGCACAGAATGTAGGAAAGGAGTCATTGGAGAGGCCTTGAATACCATACTAGGGACTTTGTATCTTATCCCAGAAGCCCAGAAGGGGCCTCAGCAGCTATCTCAAGGACAGGCACAACATTCCCGGTGAGGTTAGGAGTCACGGAGATCCCCTAACCAGATGGTGCCCTGTCCACAGCCCAGGGATATAGGAGGGCATTGACAGAATCTTAGATCAACTCCAACTCTCCTTTTTACAAATAGGGAACCCGAGAAAGAGAACAACGAACAGACTTGCCCAGGGTCACACAGCTAGTGAGTTGCTGAGGCTGGATTTGAACTCGGGTCCTCCTGACTCCAGGCCCAGGACCCAGTTTAACATATGGCATTGCCCCTCTTCTGTCCAACGAGGATACATGGGTTATTATACAGATGGTGAAAATGAGATCTAGAGACCTCAAAGTTACACAGAAAATTAGCTGCAGGGGATCCCCAACGTCCCCTGGGAGAAGGGAGAGGGCACTGCATTCATCTGAGACCAGGGTTAGTTAGCTCTCCCAGGTTTTTAGCATCAGCCTCAAGCTCTGGCTGCCTCAATCAGCCTCCTGAGTCCTGTGGAGGCCAGCGGAGAGGGTGGGCCTTGAGTCTCCCCATTGACTGCTTGAGCTCTCTGTATGTCCTTAGGGAGGGCTTTCTCCTCTTTGAGGGAACTGGATTCATTGGCCACCTTTCTTTCTAGTTCTGATGTCTGCTGAGGGGGCTGGGGGGCAAGTGGTCCTGGGGCACCTGGGACTTAGCTTCTGAGTCTCCCTCCTCCTCCCCCTCCTTTTGCCTCTTCCCCTTCCTCCTTCTTCTTCTCCCTTTCCTCCTCCTCCTCTTCCTCCAAGCCCTCCTCCCACCTGGGTAAGCGCCCAGGAAACCTGAGGGATGCCTGGGTTCCTCCATCTTGGCTGCCCCCTATCCTTATGTCTCCTCTATTCAGAGAGGTTTCCTCAGGCCAAGTTCAGGTCACAGTTCTCTGGGGAATCTCCTCAGGGCTGCCCATCCCTGGGCAGCTGATCCACACCCCTCTTTGTCCCAAAGGAATGAGAAGACCACGGGTCTGGAGCTGGAAGTTCAAACTCCCTTATTTTCTAGTGGAGAAAACTGAGGCCCAGACAGACCCTGGGTCTCCCCAAAGGCCTGGGCTGCCTGGTCAGTTCACCTCCTCCCCTCCCTGCCCATCTCTCCTCTCCCTAGTCTCTGATGAGGACAATGGGGCCAGAGTAGGGTCAGGTCCCAGAGCTTCGGGATAGGATGTTGACCTTGGGCTATGCCTCTATCTCCTGGGCCATCTTCTGCTCCCCAAATCGGTTCCTATGTACTCCTGTCAGCTGCATGGTTCACTCTCAGACCCTCACCCCTCACCATCACATGACTCCCCGCTCTGGGTCAAGGACAGGAGCCACTCCACAGGCTAGGAATGGGGAGCAGTGTCTGGGGAGTGGAGAGGAGAAACAGGAGAAGCTAATCTGCCAGGGTCCTCTGGCCCAATTTGGAGACCACCCCTGAACGAGGCAAGGAGTGGGGCAGAGGAGTTCTGAGTCCAGAGTCTTCAAGGGAGGCAACTCCTGGGAAGAGGGGCCAGAGGACCAGGGACACCAGAGCTGACTGCAGCCTCGGGGCTCGTTGGCACCTCGCCCTCGAGGCCCGGGGAGGGGACTCGTTTGCCTGCGTGCGCCTCAGGCTAATTCGAACCCAGACCTCCAGGCTGGGTTCATCATTCTTTTTTTCTCAAGGAGGGCATAATTCTTATCACAACCCAGAATGCCTACTGGGAGACTTTCAAGGGAAGGGTGCTACTGCAGGTCAGTGTGGAGGACTAGCGGACCCCGGGGTGGGGCCCCAGAGCACCTCCCAACGAGAGCTGAGTCAGCCGCCGCTGCCTTACTGGCTTTGCACATAAATCCTCCGCAGCCTCACCTGTCTTTGAACTGCCAGGGGAGGCTACTGCCTCCGCTGCGATGGGCTGCTCCTCCCTCCCTCACCTGGAGGCTTGGCCAGGCTTAACTACCTTTCCTTGCCTCAGCCTGCATCCCCAGCCTTCAGGGTGTCCCGTGTGTGCATGCGTATGTGTATGTGTGAGTGTGCGTGCGAGCGTGTGTATGTGTGCGCGTGTGAGAGTGTGCATGCCTGCGAGCGTGTGTGCATGCATGCTTGTGTGAGTGTGAATGTGAGTGTGAGTGCGTGCGTGTGCATGTGTGAGTGTGCGTGTGAGTGTGCATGCGTGTGTGCATGTGCGTGTGTATGCGTGCTAGTGTGTGCATGCATGTGTGTATGAGTGCATGTGTGTGAGTGCATATGTGTGTGCCTGTGTGAGTGTGCATGTGTGTGAGAGTGTGCATGTGTGGCGAGTATGTGTGCGTGCATGCGTGTGTGAGTGTGTGTACGTGTGAGTACTGTGAGTGTGTATATGTGTGTGCATGTGTATGTGTGTGTGTGTGTGTGTGTGTGTGTGCGTATGTAGGATTGAGCAGTGCATGGAGAAGTTCTCTTGTGTTGGCTGCTTCTGCTCCTTCCCCACAGCCCCTCTTCTGACCCTCTCTCTAGTCTGAAGTTGGGGGCGCTGCAGGCAGGGAGGGGCTGAAGCTCCATCCAGCTCTATGCCTGAGCTCATCAGTCAAGGCGGGTGGAGGGGTGGGGGTGGAGAATGATCCTTGCCCAGGGTCCTGCTCTGGCCAACTGAATTTGCAGATTCAGTTCTGTGGAGGACTTCATGGGGCCCCTGTGTTGTACAGGTAGGACCCTGCAGTCCACAGCACTCTGCTTTCTCAAGTTTGCTGAGAAAGTCTAGAAATATAACCCTGAGCTCATATATCCATGTTTGAAGCTTTACAAAGGCTCAGAGCCCTGAAGACAGCTGGTATAGTGGATATGCCCATTTGACTGATAAGGAAGCTGAGGCTTGGGAGTGGGGAAGGACAGGATTTGAACTCAGACGTCTTTTGAATCCAGTCCCAGTTCTGTCTACACCAGACCATGCAACCCTGTCTATTCCCCAGTTGGTTATCTGAGGCTCCGATGATCTTTCCATCATTATCTCCCACTGTCCCACTTAAGGCTGTCCAGGGTCCTTATCTTCCCACGTCTCTGCATCATGTCAGATTGATTATCACATCTAGTCTCCTTAGAGAAGGAAAGAGGCCGACAGAGGGATTCGTGACTCACTTCTATGGGAACTAGTAGCATCACTGTGGCTAGAATCCTGGTTGTTGGACTCCTGAGTTTTTTATATACTCCTGTGCTGAAGGAAGGGAGAGAGAGAGAGAGAGAGAGAGAGAGAGAGAGAGAGAGAGAGAGAGAGAGAGAGAGAGAGAGAGAGAGAGAGAAGAGATTGACTGCAGTGGGGAAGCTGCTTTGTCTCATTCACATTTATCTGGCTTTTCAGATGGTCACAAATGAGATAGGCAAGGCCATGGGGCTTCAGCTCCCTCTGGACCATGGTGCTCACAGCTTTGCTGGACTCTTGGACAGGAGTGGGAGAAGACGTTGAGAGGACCTGAGGACTTCTTGGGCCCCTATCTCCAGAAGCAGCAGGGCTGGGAACTGGGGGGCAGGGAGTGGTGAGGGAGTGGAAGAGGAAGAGAAGGCAAATGACTCCCTCTCTCTCCAGTCAACCTTGGAGACTACTCTAAGCTTGAACAAGATGGGGAAGAGATGCTGAGCAATTTCAAGCCGAAATGGTTATAAGGAGTAGCTGCTAATAGAGCTGCCTGTGAATGTGTGTGTGTGTGTGTGTGTGTGTGTGTGTGTGTGTGTGTGTGTGTGTGAAGCCTGTCTATGTCCACACTCTAAGCTCCCTGCTCGATGCCCTCCTGTCTCTTCCCTTCACTCCCTTTACTCCATCCTGGCACACACTCCGGTTGTGATTTGTTGAATTAATGAATAAGGTAGGGAGTGAATGAATGAATGAGTGAGCTGATGAATGAATGAGTGAAAGAATGGGGAGTTCAATAAGTGAATGAATGCCCAATGAATCAGTGACAGACCAAGTGAGTGACTGAGAGAATGAATGAAAGGAGGGAATAAACCAGGGAACAAAGGAGGTCCAGGTGAGTTCTTGAATGGATGAGCGAGGAGAAGCTCCTGCCCCCTCTCTCACCTGGGCATCTGGGCCATCCTGGGCCTGGCAGAGGTCCCACCTCCTCCCCCAGCCTCCTGCCTCGTGTTCTCCCTGGGCTGCCTCCTCCCAGCTCGGTTTAACCATTAACAAGCTGGCCGCCCCAGTGGGGACAATGCGGTGTTTGTTCAGCATCCCAGGCTAGAAAAGGGCCGCCTCTGGGGGCCCTGGCAGACTTATCAAAGCTCCCCGATTAGTTCTGTACGAGAAGAGATTTATGTCAACATAAGGACAGGTGCGCTGGGGCTGCCCAGCTGGTGGTGGGGGGCGGTGGGGGCAGGGGGCGGACCCACAAAACTTCCAGGAAGGAGAATGTTCCCCTGGGGGATGAGGAGATAGCTAAGAAGGGGAATTGATGTCTTGACTTTGACTTGATTGCCTCTCCTGTTCAGGGCATGACCTTGGCCCTGCCTGTGCTATAGCCTATGGGCGCACCCTGCCCCCCAGACCAATAGTGCCCCTCTGGACGCCAACTTGTCCCTTTTCCACCATGGGCCTCAGTTTCCCATCTGCATTCCAGTTAAAGTTCCACTTTCTACAAGAAGCCTTTCCTAGGTGGCCCAGCCTTTCTGCCTTCCCTCGGGGGATCCCCACTTTCTCCTATCTATATCTTGCTTACAACATAGTTGTTCCAATCCTGTCTTGGGGTTAGAATATATATTTCTTGAGGTCAGGGACAAAAACTTTTGCCTTTCTGTGCATCCCAGTGCCCTGCACACAGTAGGTGCTTAATAAAGGCTTGCTGCCTTGACTCGACATTATCAGCTGCTCATGTGTTTTCCTTCTCCCTCCCTCTCTACCTGCTGCACCCAAGTCTTGTCCTTTCTTCCTTCCCATCTTGGACCTGTCCCCCTCTCTCCCCCTACAGCCACCTTCTTGGTGCACCCTGAGTCTGCCTTTGGTCCCATCTCCTAGTTGCTCATTTCTCCAATCTACCCTCCCAGCAACCGCTGAACTGAAATCCTGCCAGCACAGTTCTGAGAATGCCCCTTCATTCCTCCACTTCAGGACCAACTACAATCCCACCCCCTTTGGACATTCAAAGCCTTCCCTTCCAGGTCCCTTCTGCAGCCTAATCACACAAGACTCTTCTGCAGCCCCACCAGAGTTCCCTTTTGCCACCCTCTCATTTCCCACCTCAGGTCTTTGCATGGGTTGTGCCCCATGCCTGGATGTCCTGTCTCCTCATCTCTGTCATTGGAAGCAAAGCACATTTCCAGGCTCAGCCCTAATGCTGCCTCCCCGATTAGGACTTCCTGTTTTTTCCCTTTGAATTGTCTTGTGTTTGCTCTATATACATTTCACATTTCTTTACCTGTGCACATGTCATCTCCCCCTGTGGAGGGTGAGTTCCTTAAGGGGATGAACCAGTTTTGTTCCTGTCTTTGCACCCCCAAGGTATCACATGGCCCCTTCCACGTAGTAGGCTTTTGGGAGCTGCTAGGTGAGTGAGTGACTGAATCCTAAGGCCCAGGGGGCCTCTCTGAGACCCCTCCTCCCCAGGACTGACTATCCTCACACTGAGCCCCACAGAATACGGCCGTACATATGGGCAGGCTTCAGCTTTGGGTAGATCAGATCACATTTTAAAACACATCCAGAGTTAATGTTGTGACCCCATGAGTCTTGATTTGTATCCAGTGGCTTCTCATTTGATTAGGACCCCCAATTCCTTGTCCTCAGTCCTCCCACTGTTGTTTCTAGTGGGATGACCCCTGGGCTGGGCTGAGGTCTGGACTGGAATCTGGCTCTTCTACTGCACTAATGTGTGTCCAGAACCTAGGGATTTTTCTCCCCCTGCCTGAGAGACCTGTCTGTAAACCTGGGCTGTGGACTGGATGGTTTGGTCCTTGGCTAGTAAATGTGAAAGGCTGAATCTGAACCTCTATCTTCCTGGGTCAAGGTTGGTTACCCTCCCCCCCCTCACTATGACTGTCTGCTCTGTGGAGTCTACCTAGCGCAAGCAAGAGGGGAGGGGACATTCTGGGGACCAGAAGAAGGAGAGAGGCTCCATGTTTTTTGATTGATTTTAAATGCTCGAAATAATTAGAGAAATGCAAATTAAAGCAACTCTGAGGTTCCTCCCCACATCTCTAAGATTGGTATAGACTAATGCTGGTGGGAGAGTGGGCACACAGATACATTCTCTGCAGAGTTGTGAACTGGTCCAGCCATTGAGAAAAACAGCTTGGAACCCTGCCTCAGAGTCAATACCTTGTAGATGCCGCACCCTTTGAAGTCAGAGATACTCCTCACAAGCTGAGAAGATCAAAGGAAGAGGAAAAGGGCCCACATAAAAATATTTATAGCAGCCCTTTTATTATAGCAAAGAACTGGAAACAGAGGGGGTACCCGTCAAGCGGAGGATGACAGAAAACTCATGACATTGGAATGTTATGGAGCCAGTACACTCTGAGAAATGGCAAGGGACAGGGCCAGAGATACTTCGGGAAATCGGTCAGAACTGATGCAGAGGGAAGGAAGTGAACCCCCAAAGAACAATGTTTACAATAACAATGTTGTACAAAGAATTCTGACCAGCAATGGTTCCAGAGGATCATTGCCTGCCATCAAGAGGATCTGGGGGAGTCCAGGCAGGGGCCACCGTTCAAAACACCCTGATTAAGCCTATGCTGTGTGGAGAGCATGGTCACTGGGTCAGAGCATGTGTGTGTGTGTGTGTGTGTGTGTGTGTGTGTGTATGTATGTGTGTGTGTGTAAAAGGACAGAGAAAAAGATTCAGATAAGAGAGAGAGAAGACACACAAAGGCAGACAGAGAGACATAGCATGTGGCGTTTGAGACCTCACAACCCACCGCCCAGTGGGGACCAAAAGCAGCACATCCAGCTGAGAAATCCCAGAGTCCAGAATCTCAGAGCTAGAACAGGTCTCTGAGGCATTCATTCTAGCCTGAATGTGACCGAGAATACTGCCTCCATCCCAATATCTCCAAGAAGGTTTGTGCCCAACCTCTGCTTGAAAACTTCTAGGAAGGAAGAACTCTCCCTTTAAAAGAGTCTGCCCAGTGCCTGTTATCACACGATGCACACGATGTGAGAGCTTAATACATACTCTGTGTCTGTGTCTATCTCCCTATCCAACTATCCATACCTTTCTCCATGTATCTATCTCTCTATCCATCCAATTATCCATCTCTCTCTCTCTCTCTCTCTCTCTCTCTCTCTCTCTCTTGTCATAGGAAGTTTTTCCAATTATCAAGCCCAATCTCCTCCCCTCCCTCTGAATCTTTTCCTCTCATGGTTAATTATGCCAAATCCTTCAGCCAATTCTGATAAGACCCACACTCCAGGCCTGTCTTCAGCCTACTATCAATGTCCTTTCTAGCACAGAGGGCCAAGAACCAAATGTGATGGCCCAGATGTCATTGGCCTGTGGCAGAGAATGGGAAGATCACAGCTCCTGGCCTGAGTGCTCTGTCTCTCTGAAGGCACCTCAGGAGCCCATGAGATGTTTATTTTGGGGGGTTTGAGTGTGTGTGTGAGTGATGTCACTACTCATAATGCTCTAGGCCCCCAGATCTGTTTCAGACAAATTGCTGACTAACCAAACCTTGCCCACATTGTGGTTTTTTCAACCCAAGTAGAGAACTTTTCCTTTTTCCCTGTTACATTTCATCCTGCTTGATTTGGCTCATCTTTCTGTCTTGTTGATTGACATAGTTTGGAATCCTGTGTCATACCTCCTGTTTTGTGCAAGCCTGTTCACTGTGCCTTTATCTAAGTCAGCAGTAAAATCTTTACAAGAGCCCAAGTCCCAGAGCAGGTGCCTGGGCACACCACTGGAGACCTTCCATGTTCACTCAAGTTGAGTTCTTAATGATTTCTCTTTGGGTTGGTCATTCCATGAGGTTCAGTGCCAAGTGTCATCGAATCTTGGTCTTTTCATCTGTTTTTCCTCCCACTGACTGAGGAGGAGCCTTGGAAGGCCATACTCAAGGCCTTTTCTCTCTATGCTCTCCCTTAGTGACTTCACATCAGCTTCCCAGGGTTCATTGCTGCCTCTAGAATGACTCCAAATCAATGAGTCCAATCTCAATCAGTCTCTGCAACTCCAGTTTCAATATACTGGGTGATCTGCCTCTTAAGCATCATTCTGGATATCCTATTAAGCACCTAATATGTGCTAAGTGTTGGCCAGAGCCTCCCCAAATTTACTGGACTTCCCCCATAGAATGGGAGCTCCTTGAGGGCAAGAACTGTGTCTTCTGTGTCTTCTCAGCACTTTGCAGCAGATGTGGCATGTTGTAAGTGATTATTGATAGAATTTGTAAATTTGTAAAATACTTCACTTAAATCTAAGTAAATACTTTCTACAACCTTCTCTTGATCCATCAGCTGAGTCAATGTACAAACAAAAATGGCCTCTCTCTGGAGCCACTATCCCAGTGACCAGTGGCACCAAGCGGGAGGCTATGCTCCACTTTCTCCTCAGGACTGGGGAGGGAGGGGAGGTCTGCTCCACCCCCTCCTTGGTCCTCTAGGCTCAGCTCTGAGGGTCTGGAGGAGGCCAATCCCCTTGCATCACCCACTCTCTGGATCCTTCTTTCACCCTTCTCACTTGCTCCATCAGTCCCCTTCAAGTCTCAGATCATTCAGTTTTCCCTCATGACTTTCTAGACTTACTCCCCATGACTCCAGAAAGAAGTCGTTTTTGTCAGGTTTGAGGAAACTTGGTGAAAGCTCTCTTTCACCCCCCAAGATGGAGTATGTCGGAACAGGTTCTGCCCTAGAGGAACTTAATGGATGAGACAATGTGCCAGCTTTGTCTTCCACACATACTCTGGATAGCTGAAATGAGAGTCAATTCCTATTGAATTGGGGTGGGGGGGGTCAGAAAACTAACTGAAAGCCAAGGGGCACAGAGGCTAGAAACTTCGATAGAAACTCCCTGAGATCAGGTGTACCAGCCGCAGGAAAGCTACTGAAAAGTCAGCTGACTTCTTTGTTTTGAGGATGGCCGGCTGCACTCTGTGGGGAAAATGATGGAAAAGTCCAACATAGGAAGGGTTTTCTAACAAAAGAAATGACACTAACGATTATTAGCGTTACCCACAAAGACAGCCCCACCTCTAGACTCCAACTGTGCTCCGGAAGTCAAAGGAGGGGGCAAGGGTAGGGGGAGGTAGGGGCTACAGGAGGTGCCTGGGGCCTCTGCCAAGGGGGAGGGTGAAGGGCCAGGACACACCCTGCAAGGCAAACAGCAGCGCAGGGAGCCTTTCATCTGGGGGATCTCAACAGCACCTCTCCCCTTGACCTCTGCCCCATTCTCCTCATCCCAATGTCTCCCAGGCATCCTTGCACACAGGGCACATCGTAGGCATTCACACCCATTCACCCATTCGTTCACACTCACATCCTCGGAATTACCCAGAGGCAGAATCCAGCCCGCAGCCCACTCCAGGCTCATCCCCACAGTACCAAGCAGGGCCTTTGGGCAGCCTGCCTGGAGCCCGGAGCTCTGAGTTATCCTCAAAGGTTGATCCACTCTGGTGTGGCTGCAGTCTCTTTGTCCGTTGGGTCCTCCCCGCTTTATCTCCTTGTTTACATGAGGTCCCGAACCGGGAATGTTCCTTTTCTTCCATCCTGGGTCAGACACAGGTGAACAGGAGCAGGTGGAGTCCTCAGCTCCTCACCAGCTTCCACAACAAATAGTATCTTGGAGGAAGGAAGGATGAGCTGCAGCCAATGGACACCTGGGGGAGGGGGCCCCTCAAAGCTCTAGAGGATCAGTTTGGGGTAAAATGTCATGTTTGGGACCCCATTTAGGTTTTCTTGTCAGAGGTCCTGGAGCCATTTGCCATCTCCTCATTTTGCAGATGAGGAAACTGAGGCAAACAGGGTGAAGTGACTTGCCCAAGATCACACAACTAAGACATGTCAGATTTGGACCTTCCTGACTCCAAGCCTGGCACTCTATCCACTGAGCCACCTGGCTACCCAAGAATTCAAGGCCCTTTGCAAGGAGGGATGGACCCTGAAGGGCGTCTGGGGATCGAGCCTCCCAGCCCTCCTTTGGGGTCTTCAAGGCAGAGCTCAAGACTCTCAATCTTTGGGAAGCCCCTCTGCTGCTCCTAGCCCAATACAGCCTCTTCTTTCTCCCACGTTGTCTCTTTGTCCTCGTGTGGCTGCACTGGGACCACCTGGGACTCCAAGAACTGTCAATGGAGGAATCTGCCATGAGAAAGGGAGAACCATGTCTTAGCAAATGGAACCCAGCCACTGGCCAGGGTCACCTCTGTATGATCTCCCCAAGTCTTTGGGGTTGTGCTCTGTTCTGGACTGGAGCCAGGGCTCCAGGCTGGAGGAGGCCTTTGGGGACCTCTTGAGGTCAGACCCCTGGCTAGTAATGAAGAGGACTTTGATTAGAATGCCAGATCCCATCCCTACCTCTTCCTCTTTGCCCCCATGGCATTCCCCTCCTTTATACCTTGGATCCTATTTCCCAACAGTCCAGTTCTGGGGGGGTCATCATATCTACATAGCAGCACATGTGGAATGGAAGGATGAGGCCAGTTTGGATTTAGTTGGCTCCCACTGCATTCAGGATGAATGTGGAACCCAGGAAGAAGCAAGAGATCCACCCCATGACCTCCCCCCCCAATCTGGTGCTCTGCCACCCATTTGGATGGAGTATTCAGTGCTGCCAGGGGGGGGTACATGGGGTCTAAATGGCAGTTAACCTGGGAACAGTGTGGGTGGTATCGTTACCCCTGACCTTGAACCCTGGCTAGCTCCCCAGGAGAGCTAGTATCTTGGTAGGGGACTTTCACATGGAACAGATCCCTGGGGGCAGAGCCCAGAGCACTGAAGTGGGGCGGAAGCAAGGCAGGGGAAGGCTGGATAAACTCCCCAAGCCTCTGAGCGGATACTGGATGGGCTCCAGCTGCTTGTCCTGCAAAAGGGGTTTTTGGGGTGGGGTTGAATTGAAGGCCAATGGGGTCCGTCCTCCTTTTGGATTCTGTGTGTCTTAGCCTCCTGACAGGTACAAATAGGCGACCCAGCAGGTGGGGACCCCCTGACCCCTCTAGTGAAAGCCCTTGATTTTATAGAGGAGGACACTGAGGCCCAGAGGGGAGGGGGCTTGCCTATGGGCTCTCTCTGGCCTCACTCCCTCTGTCTCTCATTCCCTTTTTGCTTTTCACTATTCCCTTTTCTCCTCATTCTTCTGTCTGTGTGTCCATCTGTGACACTCTCTCTTCCTCTCTCTGCCCCGCCCCAACTCTGTGATGGAATGCAGGGCTAGGGAGGGGACTGCCTCTTGCCTCTCAGCCTCCCCCACACCCCCTGCCCTTCCCCCAGGTCTACATTCCTACACTGGGGGTTGTCCTGAAGCCCCTGAGATGGGCCATGGGACGGATAGCCCTCTGAATGTTTAGATAGCACTGTTCCCCCAGGGCCCGTTTTTCCTCTTCGTTTGAAAAGAGAAGACAAATCCTTGTCAGCCAAGCTCCCTCTCTTTTGAAGGAGCTGTAAAGACTTCAACCCCAGCCTCAGGGTGATGGGGAAAGTTAGACAGGTGGGTGGGCACCCAGGTGGGCTGGCATCTGGGGCTGGCCCCTCAGCTGGGTGGGCAGGGGCAAGGAGGATGGCATGGGGGGTTGTACCATTGTGGGGAGTGGGGAAGGATTGGCCCTCTGCTCCCCCTGCCTGAGCCTGAGGTAAACTGAAGCCCAGAAGGGTGACAGACCAGTGTGGTGCCAATTCTGGCTCTGCCTCCTACCAGCAGCATGACCATAGCCACATCCCTGCCCCTACTCAGGCCACAGTTTCCCCCTCTGTAAAAGCTCTCCTTTGCCCTCGGAGTCCTGTGGCCAGGGAAATGGTTTGCCCTGAGGATGCCTTCTTCCACCATCCCCCAGGGCTCCCCCAGCACTCAGGCCCCATACTGACCTAGACCTCCAGAGCAAATGTAGAATCTGTTTCTCCGTAGAATGGAGGTTTTAAAAAGGCAGAGATCCCTGGACTGGGAGATCTCTGGCACTCACCAGTGGGGTGACTTGTACAAGTCTTGCAGAACCTCAGTAGTGGGTCTAACCTGCAGGTATATGACAGTGCAGCCCCCCCCTGGAAGTGGGGGGTCTTCTGAGATGAACACTTTACAAGCCCTAAAGCTGAAGGATGGGAGGGTGATGTCAGAGAAGGGGACAACAACTGGGAAGGTGTATGGAGGGGGGGGGGGGTAACAGCTCCTTGGGACAAGCCTGGCACCTGAACGTCCATGAGCAGTGCTATTTTTCCAGTCAAAGTCATCCATTCATTCACTCTGGCAAAGATATTCATAAGCACTTATCCTGTAGAGAGCCCTGGGCTGAGTGCTGTCTGGACTGCACCCCTAATACCAGAGGAGCAGACCCTTGGAATACCACTGGCACTTCATTCTAGAAGCTCCCCATTTTAGGGATGGGGAAATGGAACTGCAGCCAGAGGGAGGCCCTGGGCCAGGTACCAGGCTCTGGGCCTTGGCCTTAGGGCTCCTAGGTCTTCATTTTCCTGTTTAGGGATCCTCTCATCTGCAGGCTCCCTTTCTTCCACCTTCCCTGTTCCCCCAGCCTGCATCTGCGCTGAAGGAAACACTTCCCCACCCTAGCACCCTCTCCTTCAGACTTTGGGGGCCAGGGCCCCAGAGGGTGGAACAGGCCCAGTTGCTATAGCTTTAGGATGGGGTGAAGCCAGGGGCAGAGGCAGAGCTGGTGTGGTTGAGAGTAAAGATGAGGGGAGACAGGTCTAGGCCTGTAGCAGGAGGGAGGATGGGATTACCTGGGCTTACCAGGGGCTGGAAGAAGGGGAATGACATCATGGGGGATGGGAGATGATCCAGAGAGGTCTGAACAGAATCTCCCTGGTGCCAGCTGGTGCCAGGCACCCCTTCTGAGACCTCTGAGTCCCCTGAACCTGGGCCCTTGGTCTGTGGAAGCTACACTGGGGAGGAGAGGATGAAGGTGAAACTTCCCTTCCTAGCCAGAGTGGGTGAACAGAGGGGATGTGTCCCCATAGCCGCTTCCTGGGCCACCTGCTCCTCCCAATTTCCTGGAAGAAAGAATTGCTTAATTGTCCAGCCTCTTCTGGTCCAGCCTTGGGGCTCCCTGCCTCTGACACAGCATCCCCCTCCCCCGGTGGCAGGGTGGGGTGGAGTGGGGTGGGGTGGGGGAAGGCCCTCCCACCCCAGCAGCTCTGAGTCAGCCTGAGGTACCTTGAGCAGGCCTCATCACGTCCACTGCCCAGATCTGCCAGCCATTCTGGACGCTAACTGTCCTCCCCTGCGTGGTGGCCTGGCCTCTGCTGCACTGCCTTGTCCAAACTGTCCGGGAGCAGAAGGGAGCCTCGAAAGGCTGCAGCCCGGCCTCTGCCTCCCAGTCTCTCACTGTGCCTGGAGTTCCTTGGACCCTTTCCTCCTCTTTCTCCTGGTTGCCTGACCCCTTTCTCACACCTCCTTTCTCCTCTCCTGTTTTGTCCCTTCCTAGGGAGGGTGCCTTGTTGGGGCGGGGTAGGGGGGAGGGAGGGAGGGAAGCAATGCCAGGTCCTGGCTCTTGTGGGGAGGAAGGGAGGCAACTTGGGAAGCAGCAACCTGGGAGGCCAAGCAGGGGTCAGTCTGAGGCACATGCAGTAATCACCTCTCCCAGATAGACCTTAGGAATGGTGAGACCAGGAATGTGATCCCAAGCCAGGCTTGGCTGTATGGGCAGTGTCTGGACCCTGCCTATGGCCTGACCTTGAAGCAGGTCCCCCTTATCTGGCATTGCTTCAGGGAAGCCCAGAGACCCAGGATTTGTGAAAGGTGGCCAAAGCAGAGGTGACTTTTACACCACCCAAAGGGGAAGACAACACTAAGCAAGGGGGGGCAGCTGGGGGGTGCCATAGATGGCCTGGTCTGGTGTCAGGGAAACCCTGAGTTCAAATTCGACCTCAGACATGTCCTACCTGTGTGACCCTGGACAAGTCATTTCACCCTGCTTGTCTTAGTGTCCTCGTCTGTAAAATGATCTGGAGAAGGAAATGGAGAACCAGGCCAGTATCTTTGCCAAGAAAATCCCAAATGGGGTCCCAGAGAGTGGGACGTGACTGAAAAACAAATGGTTATTGTTATATTATACACACTATATCGATAATTCTACAACAATGAATGTTTATAACTAGAAGGGGTCTCTCTCTGTTTGAGTTTGTATCCCAAGACCTTAGTTCAGAGTTTAGCACATAGTGAACACTTAACGTGTACCTGTTTCCTCCCTCCTCTCCTTCCTTCCTTCCTCCCTTCCTTCCTTCCTTCCTTCCTCCCTCCCTTCCTCCATTCCCTGACATTCCATGCTGTGTATTCTAAGGGCCACCCTGACCTCTGCATTCCGCTGACCCACCTGGTTGCTGGCTGTACCTTCCAGATGAGCCCCATGTCTAGACAAGCTCTCCTCCCTGGAGGTCCTGGGTCCTCTCTGTCTTTCCCAGGCTTTTCCAGGAGCCCGGGGGCCATGGGACTGGGGGTGGAGAGAGGCTTGGAGATCTCTGCCCTGGGGCCTTCACCTCCATTTCCTCAATCAGGGAGTCAGGCTCCTGTGAGGCAGCTTCTTTCTGGAATTTGGGATGGGCCCAAGGAGCTGCAGGTGTGAGAACCCCTGATTTTTCTCTCACCCACAAACTTTCACAGCAGAGCTGAGTCAGGGGGATAGTGCCTGGAAGGCTGTGTGATCCCACTGGGTGGTGAGACTTTCTCTTCTGTACCCTGCCCCATCCCTCAGCATCACCCTCCTGGGACAACCAAGGCAGTACCAGAAGGAAGAGGGCCTTGTACTCTGGCCAAAGCTGAGCAGCTGGGGGAACT
Organism: Potorous gilbertii; assembly: GCA_028658325.1. Lineage (NCBI taxonomy): Eukaryota > Metazoa > Chordata > Mammalia > Diprotodontia > Potoroidae > Potorous > Potorous gilbertii. Next base: position 463,379 of record JAQQSK010002565.1, on the reverse strand, counting down.
GAGAGGAGGCAGGGAGGATGGCCCTGGCCCCTTGGGAGAGCCCAGGAGGTTTCCTCTCTGGAGGTTCCACTGTCTCCCCTCCCAGAGGAAGAGTTGGCCTTCAGCCATGGAGGCCTGCCCATTTACCGGCGTCAGTGGGCAGGGGATTACCTGCTGCCTAATTTTCCAAGCAGGAAAACTGACGAATGGCTAATTGGCGTCTGGTTTTAGCCTCCCTCCTGAGTGACTCACTGAGAGGCCTCTCCAGACTGTGCTGCGCTGTTCACTCAATTCAGACCTGACCCTGTGGGTCAGTGGCTATGGTGGTGGTGGTGGCCACAGCAGGGCCAGTTTTCAGGAGTCCTTCCTTCTCCTTCACATATGAATTGTCCCCTGCCCCGGTGATGCTGTCATAGGCTTTGGTGTTCCCTCTCACAAAGCAGATCTCTTGTCCAAGCGCACCTGGAGGAGGGTCTGACAGCCACAAGGAGCCTATCCACAACTGCACACTGGTTGCTGATCCCCAAGGCCAGAGTGGCTCTGCTCTGACCTCCCAGAGAGCTGGTGCCTTCCTGGCACTTGACACATCCCCGCTGAATGGTCAGGTGCTAAATCCCACTCAGTGCAGCATAAGGCTGGGGGTATGGGCCCCAGGTTGTACCCCAGGGAAGACCAGCTGCTGCAGGAGAAGGCTGGGAAATGAGCTCTTTCTGTTTGGCAACAGAGAGGCAATAGACAGGGGCCCAATAGTCCTCCTTCTTGTGCCCAGTAGTTCTTGGTCCTCTGTCACCTGGGGAAGGGCACAGAGAAGCTCCCCTCATTTAGACACAAAGATTGGGGGGCACGGATGAGGGCCGCGTTTGAGCTCAAATCTCACCCCTCTTCTTGACTGTCACTTGTCCTCTTGAGTCTCAGTTTCTCCATCTGTCAAATGGGGATGAGGCTGCTTGTCCCCCCCTGTTTCCCAGATCTTTGGTGGGGAAGGCCCTTGGGAAACTTTATAGTTCTGGTTTAGGGGCTGAGCATGGACTGAATTTAGGTCTCCCGGCCCCCAGTCACCCTTGGCACTCAACATTGTCTCTCCATAAAGCTTTGATGGGGAAGGGGCAGTCCTGAAGCAGGAGGGTTGGGGAGCACTTAGGGGCCCTGAGCCTTTCATGGGCACCCCAGGCAGGTGGGCCACTATCTGGACTCCCTTGCTGCCCTCCTGCACTGCAGGATGAGACGCTGCAGACTCAGGGCTCCCCCTTCTCCTCTGCCCCACCCTGGGCAGCACCTTTGAAGTCTCTGGAGTGTGGCTTTGGGCTTTCTCTCCTGCCTTGGAAGCCTGCCCTGTGTTGGCAGGTCCTCCCCTCGCCTCTAACCTGGCAACAAGACAGAAGGAAGCTCCGAGTGGGTCCAGACTAGGGGACACTACACCTGACTCTTGGCCCCAGCCCCTCACCAGGTGCCATCAGTCTTGGGGACTTCAGACAGAAGGGCAGGGCTGCTTGGCTGACCTGGCCAATGCTTCTGCATCCCTGAGTGCCCAGTGCCCTCCAACTTAGACAGGCTGCAGAGCAGGGTGAAGTGTTGTCATGTTATAGATGAGGAAAGTGAGGTACAGAAAGGGAATGGGGAAAGTCCATGGTCCCAGAACTAGATTAAGAAGGGGCTGATGGAACAACAAATCACTGACATTTCTGGTGAAGAATGCCTCAAATCCATGGACTTGTACTCATCGAATTCATCACTCCTATTGTACAGCACAGGAAACTGAGGTTGCTATGGCCAAGTGGCCTTGCCCCGGTCACCCAAAAGTGCGGGTGCCCAAGGTGGGACTGAGTGACATGGGGTCTCAGCTGCCTCAGTGGTTCCTGGCACTTCCCCTCAAAGACATGGCCATCCAGAGGCTCAGTGGGATCTCTGTCCTCCCATTCAAGGCCATGCAGTCTCTCCTGGTAGAAGGTCAGCTTCCTGAGATCAGGGTCTTGTTTGGGGCCTTTCTCTGTACCCTCAATACTAGCCCAGGGCCCAGCACAAACATCCCAAGGTCTTAAGAAATGACTGACTCACTGAGTCAAGAGCCTTGGGTTCGAGTTCAGCCCTTACAGGCTGGGTGCTTTTGGGAAGTCACTTCATCTCTGAGTCTCCCTAAAATGCCCACTCCCCAGGGTCAGTCCTGAAGCGCTAAGGGATGGCTGCCTGCCTGAACCCAAAGTTGGAGGGTTCCCCAGGTTGAGTCAGCCTTCCCCCCGACAGAGGGTCAGACTGAGTGAGCCAGATCCAAGGCCTCCCATCATGGGGCATCTTGGCAGGAGGCTCCAGACTGGTGCTTTGGACTCCCAGCCCTCCATCTCCTCTGATGGCCTCGAGGAAGGACTTGTCCCAAGACCTTGTGGTCCCCGAGGTGGAGCAGGAGTCCAAGGCCCCCACCTCCAGTCCTTATCATAGCTGACCTCCTGCCCCTGCACCATCAGGAGATGGGAAGCCCCAACTGGGGGCCGCTTTACTTCCCCAGAATTAAGGAGGGGACACCAAAAGGAACAATGGGGAATAAAGCCAGCCCTCAATCCAAGCTGACTTATCTTTTTTACTTTGCTATAAAAATGTGAAATCTCAAAGGCTAGCGCCAGTTTATGGTCCAACGACCTCCCAGATTTCCGGGGTGAGCCTCCGGGCCAGGCTCAGCTTGTGGGGGTGGGGGGTGCTGGCAGCCTTCCCCCCACCTCCCCCTGGGGATCAGAGATCACCGATAGGGAGCTGGAGGCCTGAGCCTAGGCCCAAGGAGACAGGTGGTTACAGGGCCAAGGTCCGCGAGGGTGTGAAGCATCAAAGGCTGGATTGGAACCCAGCTCCTGAGAGTGTGGATACACACGAGCAGGCAGAGTTCTACCTTCCTGGACAGGGAGGGAGCGGCTGTGGGGGCCTCCCAACAGCTCCTCCCAAACGAGCCAAACAGGTTAGGACGTTCTGCTTTCCAGGCCCTCGGGCCAGAGGCGGGGTTGGATGGGTGGAGTGTCCCGGGGCTGGGATTTTTCTGCTAGATAGATCTCCGTGTCCCCCGCAGTCCTCCCCCAGGCCAGCCCTTAAGGGTGGTGTCCAGGTGAGTAGGGCCCCGTGGAATCCCCCCACCTCAGCTCCTCTGCTGAGACAGAGCCTCCGGGGACTTTGACCCCCTACCCCCACCCCCCCACCCCCCAGTTCCTCCTGGGCCCCAGGGCTGCCCACTCCCAAGCTTTGTACCCACTTTACCAGCAGCTGTGAGACAGAAACAGAGAGACAAAAACAGAGACAGAGAGACAGAGACAGACAGACAGAAAGAAAGAGAGAGACAGATAGAAAGAGAGAGAGACAGAGACAGAAAGAGAGAGGGAGGACAGGCCCAGGTGGGAGTTGACCAGGCTTATCGCCTCCTTCAAGGGCCCTTCTTCGGTTCCAAAACTACCCCCTCTTCTTGTCAGTGGCTGCAGCATGTGGGTCTCCCTGATCCCCCACCCCAAGACTGTGAACCCCATGAGGGCAGGGAAGAATGACCTGAACTTTGCACAGGCCCCAGCACCTAACAGGCTGCTAAACAGAAAAGTCACTCCCGACTCCTCCAGGGGACCCAGGCCTCCCCCCGAGGCCAGGTGCCTCCATATTTCATCCCTCCACCCACCAAGCTTCCTGGGCCTCCAGGGGTCTGTTGAGAGTACTGATGAGCATGTCTGTCCACCACGGCCCTACCTTGGCATTTTCACAAGGGACAGCAGAATGCTTGTCGATGGGGGTGTCAGGTATCCCAGTGGCCTTGTTTCAGGGGGACAGAGATAGTTGTCTGGGGAGTGGGCAATCTGACTTGGACAGTGTGAGTGCACTTGGACACCACAGAGCCAACCCCACGGTCAATGATAGGGTAGCAATGCCCTAGGAAGTAATGCTGCCGGGAAACGAAATGAAAATTAACAGTGAACATGTACACTGGAGAGAGTGCTGGGTCTGGAGACAAGAAGCCCCGAGTTCCAATCTAGCCTCAGATACTTGCTCGCTGGGTGACCCTGGGCAAGTCACTCCACCCTGTTTGCCTCAGTGTCTTTATCTGTAAAATGAACTGGGGAAGGAAATGGCCAATCCCTCTAGGATTTCTGCCTCCACACCACAACAGCTACATCTCTGTGGTGTTTGTAGGGATGGCTCTACAGCTAGTATCTCATCTGATCCTCATAGCAGCCCTGGGCAGTGGTATTATTGTCATTCCCCCCTTTCAGAGCACTGTGTGCCAATCACTGAGCTAAGAAGTACTTTACCATTACTGTCTCATTGGATCCTGGGAAGGAAGAGCTGTCATTATCTCCATTTTGCAGATGAGAAAACTGAGGCAGACAAAAGCTAAGTGACTTGCTCAAGGTCGCACAGCTAGTAAGTGCCTGAGGCTTCTGGGCCCAGCAAGATGCCCTCTCCCCCATGTTGCCGCCTCAGGGCATGAGATTAGACAGAATTTGGGGAGAGCTGATGTTAGGCTTGGCTGGATCATACCAGCATTGTCCAGAGTTGATACCCACCATTCCCGCTTCTAGTGGGGAAGCCTTAGGAAAGAGCAGGATTAGAAACACTCTCTTATTTTGGAGTCTCTCCCAACCAGGGGCACATGGGTATGATTACTGTACAGCCAGTGTGGAGGGAGGAGCTCCTCTGGGACCAGGGCTCTCAGACTCCTGGGATCAGCCTACAGATTATCGAGGGACCCAGATGGAGGGGGCTGCCACAGGAGGAACCTGCTGCTAGCTTCAGGGCTTCCCTGGCACCTTGTGTTAGCCCGACCAGGGACAGGCTGGAACACTAGAGAAGGTGCAGTATCTCTAGCAGACTGCTGGATGGTGGGGCTATCTGGGGAGTCATTAGTGTCTGGGGATGGACAACCAGCCTCCTGGAATCCCTTTCCTTCCCCACTCTGCTCTACATCACCTTCTCCAGGAGTCCTCTGCTAATCCACCCAACAGCATGGAGTTTACTTCCCCAAGTTCTTTGTTTTTGTAAATGCCTCACCCTCCTCACCCTGAAATGGGAGGCCCTGAGGGTAGGGGCAGTGTGGTTTCTGTCTCTGTCTCCCCAGTGGCTAGCACTGAGCCTCACATATGATAACTGCAGACTATGTACATGTTGTTTGCTCAATAAGCACATTGGGGGAAGGAGGGCTTCATGTTTGCCTTGACACCCTTGGCATCTCTGGCACTTTTGGCATCCCCAGTACTCACAGTCATGCCCAGTGCCTGGCAGGAGCTTGGTCATTGTTTGCTGCTGATTAAGGAACAGCTGGGCCCAGGACTGACCAGGTCACTTTCGGAGGTTGGGCAGGATTTCAGTCTCTACCACCAGGGTCCTGGCCTAAAGCCCCATTTTTTTATCAGGAGGGGTCTCCAAGGGGCTAAATCTCTGAAGAATCCATGTGCGGCCCCAAATGATAAATGGTCAAAGGATATAAGCAGACAGTTTTCAAAGGAAGGCTTTAAAGGTATCTAAAGTCGTATGAAAAAATGCTCTAAATCACTATTGATTGGAAAGATGAAAATCATAACAACTCTGAGGTACCACATCATACCTATCAGATTGGCTAACATGACAAAACAGGAAGATGATAAATGTTGGAGAAGATGTGGGAGAGATGGAACACGAATTCATTGTTGGTGGAGCTGTGAGCTGATCCAACCATTGTGGAGAGCAATGTGGAACTATGCCCAAAAGGCTACAAAAATGTGCATACTTTTTGACCCAGCAATACTGCTTCTAGGACTGTATCCCCAAGAGACCATAAAAATGGGAAAGGGTCCCACATGTACAAAAATATTTATGGCAGCACTCTTTGTGGTGGCTAAAAACTGGAAATCAAGGGGATGCCCATCAACTGGGGAATGGCTGAATAAATTATGGTATACGAAGGTAATGGAATACTATTATGCTGTAAGAAATGATGAACAGGAAGACTTCAGAGAGGCCTGGAAAGACTTATATGATCTGATGCTGAGTGAAAGGAGCAGAACCAGGAGAACTTTGTACAACAACCACAGTGTATGAGGAATTTTTCTGATAGACCTAGCCCTTCACAGCAATGCAAGGGCCTAAAAAATTTCCCAATGGCCTCTTGAGGCAAAATGCCTTCCACATCCAGAGAAAGAACTATGGAATTGGATCTCAGAATGAAGAAGACCATTTTTTCTTGTGTTCTGTTTTGTTTTGTTTGGTTTTGTTTTATGGTTTCTCCTATTCATTTTAATTCTTCTATGCAACATGACTAAGGTGAAAATGTATTTAGTAAGTATGTATATGTGTTAATGCACACCGTCTCAGGGAGGGGGAAAGTAAGGAAGGAGGGGGAAAAAATCTAAGATATATGGAAGTGATTGTAGAAAATTGAAAACAAATAAATTAATTTAATTAAAAAAAGGATCCAGGTATGGGGTGTCTGTCACCAGGGCAAGGGGAATCTCTGGTGGGTGGGAGATGGTGGGGACCCCTGGCGCATTGGGGGATGCAGAGAGAGAGGGCCTCACATGGACAGTTTGGGGGCTGGGCCGGAGCCACAACCTCTGGGAGAATCCATCGAGGGACCCTTTGTAGGGGGGCAGTAATTGAGGGACGAGGGCTGGCTGGCAATCCCTGCTCTGATCCTCCCTGGCTGGGCTACCTCCCCCTGGAGGGGCTGGAGGAAAAGAGCCAAAGACCAGCTAGCATCCCTCAAAAAACTCATATAATAAGGTAACCCTAAAATCCTGGAAGGCTTCCAACAAATCCTTCCTGCTTCTTGGGACTCAGTTCTCCCTTCTGTAAAATGAGGGTGTTGGATTCAACGACCTTTAAGTTCCCCCTTTACCTTGAAATCCTATGATCCTATGGTATTTTGGCCCAGTTCCCTAAACTTTATTAGCACACTTACCTAGACATTCCCGTCTCCTGTTAAGAAAAAACTTTTAAAAATATCTATCAGTAGAGGCAGAACCAAGATGATGGAATGAAAAATACCATCAGCTTTTGAACTCCAAAGTTTGCTGACTTGTGTGTGTGTGTGTGAGTGAGTGTGTGTATGAATTGTATGTGTGAGTGTGTGAGAATATGTGTGAGTGTGTGCTTGTCTATCAGGGTCTCTGTATGTGTGAGTGTGTGCCAGTGTGTGATCTATAGGAGTGTGTGTGTGTGGGTGTGTGTAAGGACAGGTGGAGAGCAGGGCCTGTTGCTCTCTCCAGTCCGAGGTAAAAATTTTCCCCAGGCCTCAGTTAGCCTTGAAGATTTGAGGAGGTCAGTATTCACCTTCCTTCTTTGTTTTAAATAACTTCTAAGCCCCCTTTCCATACCCCCCCAAACTTCCACGCACCTGCCTGGCTTTCTGTGGCTGGGTACTGGGGCTCTGTCTGTCTGTCTCTGTCTCTCTCCCTGTGTCATCCCTCTCTGTCTTTTCCTGTGTCTCTCTGTCTCTGTCCTATAAGCACACACAGATTCTTTATCACTCTCTCTCTTTCTCTCTCTGTCTTTATTTTTGTCTCTGTCTCTTTCTATCTATATCTCTGTTTCTGGGTCTATCTCTCCACCTCTGTCTTTGTCTCTCTCTTGCACAGGCATACCCTGACTCTTTCTCTCTCTGTCTGTCTCTATCTTTGTCACTCTTTCTGTCTGTATCTCTGACTGTCTCTGTCTCTCTGTCTCACAGGCACACGCCTCTGCCTCTCTCTGTCTCTGTCTCTTTCTCCAGGTCAGGGGCTTGGAGGCTGGGCAGTTTGGCAGGAAACTGAGCCTCCAGATCTCTGGAGGAATGAGGAACTTGGCTCCTTCCCAGAGCCCTGAGGCCAGGCTGCCAAGGCCACAGAGGGGATACCTTCCCTCTCCTCATCATTTATCTTTTCTTAGTTCCCTGTTGGAATAATGGTGCCTTAGGTTCAAGGGCCATTCTCACCTTTCTTGTATCCCTAGATCTTAGTGTGTGCTTGGCACATAGTAAGTGCCAAGGGGTAGCAAGGTGGCGCATCACACAGAGCACTGGGCCTGGAGCCAAAAGGACCTGAGTTCAAATCTGGCCTCAGACACTTCCTACCTGTGTGACCCTGGGCAAGTCACTTCACCTTGTTTGCCTCAGTTTCCTCATCTGTAAAATGAGCTAGAGAAGGAAATGGCAAACCACTTCAATATCTCTCCCAAGAGAACCCCAAATAGGGTTACTGAGTAATAGATACAAATGAACAATGAGAAAAAGGTGTTTAGTAAATCTTCATTGAAATACCAATTGATGGGTTTACTAAAATGAGTCTGTGATGGTTTCCAGATGAGCCAGGGATGGGCTCCAGGCCAAGACCTTCCACACATTTGGTGACTCAGTTTCCTGGAAGTGGGGGGTGGGGGAGGACCCCATCTGGGCTCAAAAGATCAGGTCCAAGAACATTGAGCTTTGAATGCTGACTCCTGGTGCCCTGAGTGATCAGAGAAGTGTCAGAGCTGTGGGGCTGGGCTGGCTGAGCCTGAAGAGGAGGTAGTGCAGGCATCTGGGATGCTCGGCCTGGGAGGTCTCTCACCAACTTCCTTGGCTCCATCCCTGCCAGGCAGATGCACACACAATACTGGAAGTCCTTGAATGTTTCCAAGGGATCCATGTCCCTGGCCTGGCTATTGGCTGACGGTCTGTCTGTCAGCATTTCTCCGATAGCACAGCTCTGGAGCCGAGCAAGGGTTTCTGAGGAATTGTGTACTCCAAGGCACTCTACAGTGATGCATTTGGCCACCCGGCCCAGGGGCAGACCTTCCTTAGTCACAAGAGGGGCTCAGGGAGGAGTAGACGTGGACTGGGGAGATCAGGAAGGAATGTTGGCTCTCCTTCTCTCTGCCTCATAGATCCCCTATTTCTTCAGAGCACTGTCTTCAAATATTGTCCCAGTCATTTCCTTTCCTGGGCCTCAGTTTCTTTATAAATAGGGAGAACACTCCCTTCACTTCCCCCTGCACAGTTACTGTGAGGAGAGGGTTTAGCAGAACCTCCAGCCTTCCCTCCAATATCCTGGTATTGGCTCCTCTGGGTCTCCAGGATTCCCCAGGCCAGCAGAGCAGTCATTCCCCAAAGTCCTGTGGAGCTGGATGGAAAGATGGGGAGGACTACTTGGCATGCAGGCTTCAGCCTGTGCCCAGGGCCTGGCAGAGACCAAGAGCACACAGGCTTTGGTTAAGACCCCAAGGCAGAATGTAGCATTTCTGTTTCTCCAGCTGCCTGAAAGAAGGCAGGACAGTCTTCTGGGCTTGGTGTTAGGATGAGCTGTGTTCAAATCTGACCTCCAGCACTTGCTAGCTACGGGACCCTGGGCACAGAGGCACTTCTGCCTGCCTCCATTTCCTCAACTGCCTCTACTTCTCAGGGTTTTGTAGGAGTCAAATGAGATTTGTTAGCACAGGACCCAGCACCCATGGGCACTTGACAAATGCTTATGCCCTTCCCTTTCTCCTTCCCTTCAGAAGGCAGTTCTCTGGAAGAAAGTCCAGAAAAGGGGCCTGGAGCTGCTGACTTGGGTCAGTGCCTGGGTCTGTGATCTCACTCCTACCAATCACTTCCCACCCCTCCATGACTCCTATTCCTGTACAGTATTAAGCCACTCTAAAGCCATCCCCCACTGCCCCCTGGGGTCCCTTGGCCTCACCCGCTCCTTTGTTAATCACACATTGCCTGTGATCGATGGTCCCACGTAGGCATTCTACATACAGTATCACCAATCCGTGCACTCTGTAGGCTAAATGGGCCTTTTTTCTTTTTACATCTAATTCAGACTAGACTTTATTCAGCTTGAAAAATGATACAAAAATGGAAGAAAAACAACCACAGTTTGTAACCGAGGTCACAAAGAGTCTGAACAACAAACACAATTTCTTTTCTCCTTCTACAGGGACCTACAGTCTCCTGACATGTTCTACTACACTGTGGCAGAGGTTCTTTCAAAAGAGGAAGTCACTTTTGCTAACTGGAAAGTAAACCACAAATGGGCATATTTGGGTGGTATGCTGGGTCACCCACCCTGAGGTCTCTTCAGTAAGCCTAGTTGGAAAAACCTGCACTCAATAAAGAGGCAGACTTGTTTCCACAGTGGGCTACCTTTATCCATAAGCCGACTTTCTGGAAAGAAGGGGCCATCCCTTAAATCCCCATTGAGTAGGCTTGAATTCTAATCCCACATCATCCCACCCAGATATATCCAGCGCATCTCAGGCCCAACAAGTTCAGAGCTGACTACCTTATCTTTCCACCCAGACACACCCCTCTCCTGAGCTGGTCCAACCCCCTGGAGGGCCCTGCCTGCCTCTAGGTCAGCCTTCTCTAGTCCCTCCCAATCAACCAAATCATCTTAACTTTATTTTCCCAACATCCTCCCTCCCTGCCTTCCACTGCTTTTATCACCATGGAGCACATCTCTGGTCTCTCCCCTCCACAATTCTTCCTCATATGGTAGATGCCAAAATGATATAGAATTTTAATGTGGCTGAAATAGGTTATTCTGGAAAAGGAACTGAGATGCCGAAAAAAGAAGAAACAAGCTAGATTTCAAGTAGCTAAGAATTATCTGACTTTTACTGGAGGGAGGTGCAGAAGGAGATTTTAAGTTAAAATGATTCAGACTAATCAGTCCCCAAGAGACTGCAACCATCAGTGTCTTCTTTGATGGTCAGATAAGAAAGCTTGGGTGATGAGGAGTGTTCAAAGCTCAGATATGGGGAGGTCACTCCTCCACTCGTGAAGCTCAGGGGCTCCCTCTTGCCTCTAGAGTCAAATAGAAACTGCTTTGTTTGACCTTGAAAACCCTTCCCAGTTTGACTCCTACGGACCTGACCAGCTTTATTATGAATTACTGTTTCTGCCAAACCGGTGCACTTGTCTTTCCTTCTATACACTGTTTGTCTCCTTTGCTCTGCTGACTTCTATGCCAGAAATGCCATCCCCCTCACATCCACGTCACAGAAGTCCTAGTTCCGTATCAAGTGGCTCAAAGTGCCACCTCCTTCAAGAAGCCTACCCTGATTGCCTCTCGCCTCTGACTTTGCATTCCCGGCATCCAGCATGGCGTCTGGCTCTCGCAACATGAATTAGAATAAATTGACTTGAATGACCAGGAGTTAAGTAAGACCTCAGGTGCTTGGGGGTGATCCCAAAGGTAGGCTAATCCTCTGGTCCGTCAGGTCTGGGCACCCTAGTCTCCTACTATCCCTTCATTGGAGCTGGAGTTTTTCCAGGTGGGCCTGGTGCCAAATGTGGGGTAGATGTGCCCCCTGGTGGCACTTGAGTGCCATAACTGGACACTGAGCAGCCTCTAGGGGGTGGGGGGGAGGCTCCCTCCAGGTCAGGGAGCTCTCCTATGTGAGAACCTCCAGCCTGGCCTCTTTTTCAAACCATCCCAGGCTCGTGGGTTCTGTCAAGTTGTCAAGGAAGGCTAGCCGGCCTGTGGGAGGTCCTAGAGTCTGCCCTTCTGAGTCCCTGATGCCCCCTGGGTTTCTGCCTTGCAAGACAGCAGCAGGGCCTCCAAGCCCCTCGCATCCCCAGACATCATCTTCTTTGCCCCTGGGCTCCTCCTTGTTCCTTGACCATCTGGGCAATGTCTCTGGTTATCGGAGACTCACCACCACCAAATGAGGCTTAATGTCTGCGTCTGGACCTGAGCTCTCTGGCCCTCGTGTATCCCCAGTCAGTGAAGCAACAGCTCTACTTTACAGAGTAGGAAACTGAGGCCCAGAAGGAAGGAGTAGTCACTCCCAAGTAAGAGTCAGGACCAAGATTTGGTCTTCCTCGGGCTTCTCATTGGGATCCAGCACAGTCCATGAACTCACACTGCCTCAGGGTCTTTTCACAGATCACCCTTCCCCACTTCCATCCTGGATTGATCCCCAGTGATTGTCCATTCACTCTGGGGCCTCAGTTTCTCCATTTCTAAAGTGAAAGATCTGCGTTAAACGTTTTCTAGACCGCTTTCAGGTCATCAATCCTGATTAGTATGAATAAAGCAAGGCAGGGGAGGGTGTGTGTGTGTGTGTGTGTGTGAGTGAGTGGTGAGAAACAAAGGTAAATGCCATGCAGACCCTGCCCACTTGGAGCTCCGTCCTCATACTGGCTGGTCTTCCCGATTTCTCACCTGGACGATGATCCCCTCACTGCTCTCACTCATCCTCCACGCAGCTAAAAAAATGGATGCCCCCTCTGATTTGCCCGCACCTTGCCCTTGCTCAAGAACCTTCCTGGGCTTCTCAGAAGAACAAGTGCCTCGGTTTGCAGAGGAGGAAACATGCCTGGCTTCAGGGAGGAAGAGGCAGTGACTAACCTGAGGCCACAGGCTGGGGAATGAGTGGCAGAGCCCAAGCTATTCTACTCCAAACCTCTGCATGCTGTTCAAAGCCTTCCTAACCCTACTCTCCTGTCTCTGGGCCTCCTCCCAGGCCCTCCTCCCAACATCTACTGACCCCTTTGTGACCACCAGGCTGGTCTCCACTCCCATCCATTCTTCTCCATCTATCTGAGTCCTTCAGGCAATCACCCATCAGTCAGCGAATGCACATTTATTAAGCACTTACTGTGTTCCAGGCATTCTGCCAAATGCTGGGGGTGCAAAAATAAAAATGAAATGCCTACATCCTCTAGGAGTTTATAATCCATCAGGAGACACCAGTATGTGCACGTATAGGCTCACATACAATGCAAAGAAATAAAGACAAGGTCAATTTGGAAGGTGGCACTAGTGTCCAGGGGGTGGGATCCAGGGACGCTTTGTGTAGAGGTGGATCTTGAAGCCAGTTTAGAAGGAAAAGAACAATTCTAAAAGGGGGAATTGAAGAAGGAGGGCATTCTGGGAATGAGGGACAGCCAGCACAAAGCCACGGGGATGGGAGATTGGAGTACAATGTGAGGAGTTGAGAGAAGGGTAGTCTGACTGGACTATATGGTGTATATATAGGATACATGTATGTATAATGTGTGTACATATGTATAATGTATATAGATGTGTGTATACATAAAATATAACATCTAAAATAGATGTATCCTAACTGGTGTTTATATTGAAGCCTGGAGGAAAGAAGGAGCCCGCTACTATCTCGCTGCTTCCAGGAAGTCCATCCTGAGCACCACTGCCCCCTCCCTCCTCTCTTCTGCCTTGGAAGCCCAAACCTCGGGATTCTTCTTCTTATTCCTGACTTTGTCTCCCGAACTAGCCCCTAGAGATAGGACCCACCGCGACTCCTCCAGGGCTCTGTATTAGATGAAGAAGGGATTTTTGGACCAGCTCACATCTAGGGGGCAGCCCCTTCCAAGGCCTCTTCTGTAGTAAGAGGGACTAGAGGGTATCTTCTGTGCCTGGCCAGCTCTGACATCCTAGAAATGTAAAGGCTTGTCAGATCAAATGCATGCACAGCCATCCTGCTGGTCCCACACCTCCTGCAGGGTGACCTGCTTCCATCAATAATTATACAGTAGGGTCAGAGACGGAGGAAGGGGAGTCCTGGATGGCAAGGGGTATGGGGACTATGGGACGCCTGAATAAGACAGCTTTCCCTCACCTGTATTTACAAAGTTCTACCTGTTCCTGATCTATCTTAAGGTAGAGTGGGGGTGGGCAGGGAGAGGCTGGGGCTTAGAGAGTCCACGAACCCTGGTGCTCAGGGTCCACTCCCAACCTTTCAGGGGTGGGCTGTTCTATCCACTTCTCCTCATGCCCAGAATCTCATTGGAGCCCTTCATTGTCCTATTAGAATTCTCAGTGATTCTCTGACTGAGTCACGGATGGGGCTAATGGGCCCAGCCTGGAGGCCACTTGAGAGAAGTCTATAAGGACCTCGAGGGGCTCTGTCTGGGCTCCATTCCACCTCAGTCTCTCTTGTTTCCTCTTGCTGCCCACCCCCACACTGTGTCCTTACAGGGCTGCTGGTGTTCTTAGCCATGCCACTCTGAGCCAGGCTTGTGGCCCTCACTTTGCCCAGCAGCCACACGCCTGAGTGTACAGGGGGAAACCTGGCATCTCAGGGGCCTCTGGTCTAACTGGTATCTGAGCGGGAGCCCCTACCCTACTGCCAGGGCACCCTGGACCAGAGTCATTCAGTCTCTCCACAGTTCCTCTCCTCTGCTCTCCCTGGGCCAGTCCCTGACTGCCTTTGAAATCAATTTCCTCTTTTGTAAAATGGGGGATTTTCTCTGCTCAGAGGGATACATCCCCTTGCTCCCCCTCTCTCCTCCTCACCTTCCCTCTTTGACCTCTTTGGACCAGATGCTTTAGCCTGCCAAGAGTTGTCCAGCTCCCCTTTTTCATGGGACTCTGAGCCAAGCAGTATGTCAGGCATTGTACAGTTGACAGTATCAGCCCTGGGTCTGAACTGCCGAACCACTGTGACTGGCTTGGATGGATCTAGCAGGGGAGGTCGGGCAGCCTGGAGACCAGGCCTCAGAGGGCAGTCTGTGCCTCTGTCAGTCAGTCCCTGGCAACCCTATCCTAGACACAGTGGGGAAGGCAAACAGGGAGCAAGCAGAGGACAAGGAGGATTGGTGGACCAGGATTTTGCAGGCCTCAGAGGCCAGAAGTGCCACAAGGTGGCAGAAGCTGCTCATCCAATGGCCTGGAGGAGGCTGCCTCTGAGAACTGGGCATTGGGAGGCAGGGACTCTCCTTGTGTGAGCTGCACTGAGCCCTTGGCCCATAGTAGACTGGCCTTAGTTTCCTCCCCACCTCCAGACTGAAGACTTTTAGATTTATGGTAAGCTCTAAGAGTCTTTGAAAGTGGGGGAACCAGTGCTGGGACCATGGTGGAACAGAGGGTACAGAAGGCTTTGGGGAGCTGGAGATGGTGTGGGGTTCATGAACCATCACCAACAGGGGCTCAGTCTTCTGGCCCCTGCAGTCTCTGGGAACTGAGGGAGAGGACCTCTCAACCTCAAGTTCCTACTCTAAAAGATGAGGGGTTGGACAGCTGAGTTCTAAAGACCTTCTATCACTATGATTCTGCAAATGGCTTTAGCACCTTCCATGGCTCCCCATTGCCAAGTGGGCAAAGCCAAGACTTTTCAGATGCACATCCATTCAAAGGTTTCCATGCTCTCCTCTACCCTGTAGAAAAGTCTCACCTCCCATGGATGATTCCACAGGTACTTTCCTTCCTAGCCAAAGGAACCTGCTCACCATCTCCCACATACTGCTTCATTTGCTCTGCTTGTATTGCATTACCTAAAAAGGGTCTGGCGCATGATAGGTGCTCACACAGCAGTCCTGCACTTGGAGTCAGGAAGGCCTAAGTTGGCATCCTGCTTCATACAACCCATACCCTGTGTGGCCCCGGACAAGGCCTCTGCCTCCTTATCTCCGTCACAGGGAGTATCCTGTCTGTAAAGTGCTTATCAATCCTGAGAGTACCATATAAATTTATTAATCTTATAATAATGTCTGTAAGAATAATGAATGCTTAATAAATACATGATGAATAATTATAGATAACTCCATGCCCCCCCAGGATCAGTTACACCCTTCTTTTGGCCTTGGAATGCTCCACTTCTCTCATGTCCACTTGTAGATTATTGTACCTAGGCTTGAAGGCCCAGTGATCTGGCATCACCCTGAGAAACCTCACTGGCCTCCCCTCGTGTCTGCTCTGAGCCCCCCGCTTCTGACGTCATTACCCTCCTTACAGACCCCAGAGTAGCTACCATTCTACCTCATTTTCTGTGTCCTTGTCCCTCCTCCCTAGCCTTGGAGCCCTTGGCAAAGATCACCCCTGGTATAGTGTGTTTGATTGACCAGTTCTAAGATGAAGACAGCCAAGGCCCTGCCCCTTTCCCCTCCCCCTTTCCCCTCTCTCCCAGGCTCTTGGTCTCCTTAGGGACCAACACGGGGTGAGGAGCTTCATTAGCTCCTGTCGGTGGCTAAGAGCAATTAGCCAGACAGAATCCAGACCTGGCTCATTAGATCTCCCAGTACAATAGGTCTTTGTTAGAAGTCTCACAGGTGCTTAATGAGTAAAGGGGGCCAGAGGACACAACTGGAGTGGGGGGGCCTGGGCTCAGTAGACACTAGAGAAGAAAGGAAGGACATGGGAGACAAATGGAGTGGTCCAGGACCCAGGGAGCCAGAGCTTGTAGGAGCCTCAGCCTGGGAAGCAGCCTTGATGCTAATCAGGTTTAGAATGGGGCCAGGAGAGCCCTTCCCCCAAGAACAAGCCCTCCTCCAGCCTCCTCAGCCAGGGGACACCCCAGGTCACAGCTCTGGATCTTAATAGCAGCTGGGCTTATGTTGCCTCAGGCAGGTGAGGGAGGAAGAGGACATTGATGACAGCGGATGTGCATCAATCCCTGGCCCTGTGTCCCTTATCAGAGGGAGGCCAGAGCCTGGGCTTTGGAGGGGGCTGTGGCCGGAAGACAGTCACTACTGCTCCACTGGCCTGGTCCTGGGTTGCTCCTCACCCCACCCCCTTCCCTCGGTAAAGCCCCCAGACCCCTTCAAGGGAGCCCATGGGAGTCACCAAAGTGAGAAGCAGACCCAGACTCTGGAAGAAAGGCAAAGGGACAGGGCCTTCACTTTACAAGAAGTGTTCTGGAGGATACTTGGTCTGCTGTAAAATTGGGTCCCATTTCTGAGTCTGGTTTTCAGCCATGGTTTTCCTACTGCAGGGATCTCAGCAGGGGCAGAACCAGGGAGGAGAGCAGGACTCAGGCCCCAGACGCTTGTTTTGCTATTTCTGCCGCTTAGAAGCAGCTGAGATTAGCTAGGATAATACCCAGGTGGGGCCCTGTGTTGCTTGGTAGGGGCACAAGTCAGTTTGGGTACCACTCTGGGCCTTGGGGAAGCCCCTCCCCTCTGCCTGGGCTTAGGGAACTCCTGTTAATGGAGGGTTCGAGCAGACAGGCCTCTTGGGATTCGCAGTGGGCCTCTCAGTACCATGACAATACTGAAACTCAGGAATTGTGGGTGAGGGGACCAAGTTTGATGAGGAAAGGACAAATGTGGGAGAAGAGAGAGCTGAGCATGCCTGAGTAGGCTGAGCTGAGAGAGGAGAATGTCAGGAAAGCCTATGAGCAGAAGTGGGGTGAGGTAAGGTCTGGGCACTAAGACTTGGCAGTTTGTGGAAGCTTATGGAGGGGCTGGAGGCAGGGAAACCAAGGAGTCCAGGGGAGAAGTGAAAGGGGCCTGAAGCTGGGCAGCAGCTATGTGGGTTCAGAGAAGGGCATGGTACTACAGAGGGTGGGCAGAATGGTACCTGCTTGGACAAGGTCAGCACTCAGTGCCTCCCAAGCCTGCCCTGTGCCCAGGCTTGGAGTCATTCCTGATGTGGGGGAGGGGAGAGAAGGATCACACAGGGCATCTGGAAAACAGGGTAGGAAAGAGAAGGTGTTGTTCCTGGGTTCAGAGACACTGCTTGGGGCAGGTGGCCCAGAAGGGAAATGATGAGGGTAGGCCATGTGTGGCAGCAGCCAGCTCTCAGGGAGGTCTTCATAAGGTATGTCCCTGAGAAGCCCTCCCTTTCTTCAAGTGAAGACTGGAGGCGAGTTCCTGGGGACACTGGAGGAGCCCTCCACTTTTCAGGCAGTGTGGCATAGTGGATCTGGGTCCAACTCCAACCAAGTGACAAATCACTTAACCATACGAATGTCAGCTATTGCCATGAAGAGATCCCCCGCTGCGGGTTTGGGGGGTTCTGAAATCCTACGGTTGTTGCCCTTCCCTCTCTTCCTCCTTCCCTCCCTCCCACCCTCCCTCCTATTCCTTCCCACCTGAAATGGCAGCAGAGGCAGATCTGATTTCAGCTCATTTGCTCACAGAAGCCCCAGGCTAGAGCTGGGCAGTCCTTGGGTCTCAGATCTGCCACCATCCCTCAGTCAGGATGCCCTGGGCTTTGCTGCCCCATCCTCCTCTGAGTTGGAGTCACTCAGTCTCTCTCACTCATCTCTGCCTAATCAGTTTCTGTTCTCTCTTAATGGCAGGACTGGAGATATGGGTTGCCTGGGGCAGGAAGGTGGAACCCTATCCCTTTCACTTTGTTTCTCCTGCAGACTTCCCCAGCTCACAGGGAGAAGGCCACTTGGGACTGGCAGCTTGGTGGGATGGACAGTTGTCTGTCCTCTCTTCCTGACACTTCTGGTGTCCCTCTCACCTGTATCACAGGCTTTAGACACATCCAATAATGCACACCTGCAGCCACATCCATATTCAGGAGGCTAGATGTCTCCATGGGCAGAGCTCTGGGTTTGGAGTCTGAGGCCCTGAGTGCAAATCTTGACTTTGCCATTTCCTAGTGAATCAATCAATAAGCATGTATTAAGGGCCTACTATGTTCCAAGCTCTGGGGATACAAAAGAGACAAAAGCCAGTCCTGCTCACAATCCAGTAGGGAAGATAACATGTAAATACATCTGTAGGAGGCACTCGATGTACAGGATAAACAGAGAATGATGGCTAAGGTGAGGTGCTGGAATTTAGAGGGTGGAGAAGGCTTCCTCTAGAGGGTGAGATTGTGGTGGGGGAGGTCAGTAGTCAGAGGAGGAGGGATGGTGTTGCAGATATGTAGGACAGCCCAGAGGTTCAGGGTCTGGTCCGTGGCACAGATAGGAGGCCGGTCTCATTGGATCAAAGAGGACACCCCTTTGGGGAGTCAAGTGTGAGAAGACTGGTGAGGTCATGAAGGGCTTTACATGCCAGACAGAACAAGGGAGGCCCATTCCCCTCTCCAACCCTTAGTTTCCTCTTCTGTACACCAGGGAGAATAAGACTTGCCTATCCAGGAATGGAGGGATGTTTCTATTTCTCTCCAGGACTGGAGAGGTGGGAGGACTGGGGCACCAGCCTAGAAGCTGAGGAGCTAGCCTTGGTCCTCACTCACTCTCTAGCTGCTGTCTACAGGTGTTCCCTCACCTCTTTTCAGACCACCAGTAACCCAGAACACTCTTGGGTTTGTGGAGCACCTCACAAATTCCCTCTCTGAGGCTCACAGTTTCCCTGTGAAGGAGGGAGGTGCTACAGATTTTTTATTCTTGTTTTACAAATGAGGAAACAGGTTCAGAGAGGTGGAGACAAACTTCAGAAGCAGCCCAGTGGTCTCCCGGATCCAAGTGCAGAATGTGGGCTGCTTACCCCTATGGCTTCTCTGCCATTTAGGATTTGCCAAGGTCTTCCCTTTCTTTTTGACCTTGAGGCTGACCTAGCACTGTTCTCATCGCTCCCTGGAAGACAGGTGATAACAGCATTGTGACTCCAACTTTCCAGATAAAGAAACTGAGGTTCCAAGAAAAGAAGTGGGTGGTGCTGTTAGCCAGCTACTCCATGGCCTTCCCTCATTGCAGGACTATGCGACTCCTTTCACCAACTCAAGCTGCCCAGGCTTAACATAGACCTAAAAACTGGTTCTCAGTGCACTGGGTTTGGCTAGGAAGTTGGGGGGGGGGGGGTGAGGGGATGGAGAGGGGGAAACAAAGCCCTCAGTCCCAAATCTAAAGAACTGACTGAGCCCCAGACCCGTCTGGCCCAGATTCAAGGTTGACAAAGTAGCTGCTGTGTGTGTGCGTGTGTGTGTGTGTGTGTGTGTGTGTGTGTGTGTGTGTGTGTGTGTGTGTATGTGTGTGTGTATGTTCTTGAACTGAATTCAGTGCCTGCATTCCTCATCCCCCAGGTGACTAGGCCTTTGTGATGCCATACTTTATGTGGAGAAGTCTAGGCAGGGACCAGGCAGACAGAGCTATTAGTCCTGAGGGGGTCATATGAGCAGGGGAAGGCAGAGGAGACCCTTGTGGGGCTTTAGCCAAATGGTGAAACTGGGCAGAGGGGGGCTGAACAGGCTGGAGAGGGCAGGATAGCTTATTAAAAATACTCCACATCAAAGCAGGCCAAAGGGGAGTGTAAAATGAGCTAGTCCTCGCCCCTGAAAGGAATCACAGAGCGACTAATCTTTGTCTAAATATCAGAGGCCAGGCTGGGGCAGCCAGCTTCGGTCTGGAAATGTCAGCAGCCTCCCGCCTGGCTCTTTCTCCATTATCATAAGACGCTTATGTGGGATGGATCTCACCCTCAGTCTCCCCTCTCTGCCAAGCTGGAGGCCCAAGTCTACATCCTTCCCTCCTCCCCTCTCCCGGCACAGACTTAGCAAGGTCAGGGACCAGATCATGGGGGCCCTGCCATGGCCGAGGGGGAGGAAGGTCTTCATTAAGCTAATGAAGCGTGGAGCGGTGATCGGGTGTCAGCACTTTCCCAGGATGTCCAAGAAGCTGATTTCTGGAATTATAGAGCCACTGTTTGTCAGAGATGAGATTCAAACTCAGGTGCTCCTCAGGTCATTGGGATCTCCTTTCTTGTGCTTGGCCCAGTAGACTGTCCCAGATGGGACACAGCCACTTACTGGGAGAAATGAGAAAATCAGCAGTGCCTCAGCCTCCTCCCCTATCCCAACCATGGAGCACTTTGACCTGGCTTCTTGACTGCAGGTCTAGAGCCTCAGACTCTGAACCTGACAAGGTTCCAAGGTCTTCAGAGACCTCGATAATACCCAAGAGAGAGACCTGGGGACACAGTAGGTGCCTACAACATGCTTCATTGCTGATTGTGTGTCAGTCATGACCCCCAAAACTTTGAGAGTGGGGAGAGGCCAGTATGATTCCAACCCAGATCAGCCATATCTGATGTCACCAGGCATTCGGGGTCCCAAATATCAATCCCATTCTCTCTCCTTCCCTAAGGATTCAGCCTGGAGGGTGGGACTGCCTTCCATCAACACCAGAATGGGAAAGATGGAAGCCATTGCCACCAATGGCCACTGCACTCCTTCCTTCTCTCCCAGGGAACTGCAGCCACTGGCTTCCTGGGCAGACATGCCTTTGGGGAGTCCTTCTCCTCTGTCCCAGAGGATCCCTGGTCCCATCTGTTCTCCCCTTCTCCTGTGCCTTCTGGGACCCCCAGGCACAAATGTCCTTTCATCCCAGACCTTCTCTCCTAACCCTTCCAGAGTCTGCTCTTAGAAAGTTGACTCCTTCCACTTCACCCACACACAGAGAACCTGGTATAATAGATTATGAGCTGAAAAAAACCTCAGATGTAATAGAGTCCAGGCTTTGTCCAGTTTTACAGATGAGGAAACTGAGGCCCAGAGAGCTTGCCCAAGGGATCTGATTAGAACTTGGATGCCAGGATTCCAGCTTCAGGATGCTTTCCACAGCATTATCCTGACTAGTGATCATGCCTTTCCTTGACCTGACCTTCAGCCATAATTGTTCACTCCTAGAATGCACAAGTCTGAAATTTCTGTAAGTGACCCTACCTTCTTATCCTCCCCCTCTGCCACACACCCATATTCCTGTGGCAACCACACCACAGCCTCTAGTCCCTTCACCCCTCCCTCTTCTTTCAGACCCTCTCCCTTGATCTGACCTCACTTTCTTCTCTTGGAAATTCTGACCCTATAGTAAAACAACTCAACTGTGTTCTGTCTCCTTTCCAATCCTTTGTCCCTTGTCCCCTTGTCCTATCACTGCTCAAGGCTTGACAAATCCAGCAAATAAGCCAGTTCGGCTGGAATACATAATGCACAAGGGAAAGACATGTGTAATCAGTCTGGAAAGATAGGATGGAGTGGAAAACAAAGGTCTTTAAGAGCTCCAAAGTATTTTATCTTACAATTGATGAGGAGCTGGCAACATGGTTAGACCTATGCTTTAGGAAGGTCCCCAGATGCAGGGAGGATAAAGAGACTGATACAGGAGACCATTTGGGATATTGTTGTCAAAAATATGGTCCCAAATTAGTGTGGCAGCCCTACCAGTAGAAAAGAGGGATATAATTTGAGATGTTGTAGTGGGAAAATCAATAGCACTTGGCAGCTGACTGGATAAAGGGATGAGTGGGAGTGAGGAGTCCAGGGTAACTCTGAGGTCGAAAACTTCAGGACTGGAAAGGGGGTGATATCCTTGTGGGACCCTCAGCAGTAATAAGGGCATTTGGAAGAGGGCTGGCTTTGGGCAAAAGCTAATGAACTCTGTTTTGGACATAGTGAGTTTGAGATAACCACCAGACTTTCCAGTGGAGCTGTCCAGCAGGCTGCTGGGATGTGGGACAGCTTCTCAGAAAAGGGATGAGGATTGTAAAGGTAGGTTTGGAAATTACCAACATAAAATTGATAATTGAATGAATGAATATGTGAAAGCTGATGAGATCACTGAGAAAGATGGGAAGAAGATGGGGGGCAGGGATCTTTGGGGGAAACCATGCCTGAGAAGAAAGCATGGGTGATTCCAGCTGCTGAAACTGAGAAAGAATGGTCAGAGAGGTATCAGGAAAACTAGGAGGGAACAGTTTCCTGAAAGACCAGTGGAAAAGAGGGTATCCAAGAGAAGGAGGAGCGGGTGGTCAAAACTGAGAAAGACCCTTGAATCTGATCTTTGGAAAAGAAATGCAGGGCCAATCAGGGGGCGGAATCAGCTGCCAAGTGAGCTGAACAAGAGGAAGTAGAATCGACAGATGTAGACAAGTTGTGTGTGTTCTCTCCCTCAAACTAACAGGTACTTAACAAGTTCTCTCATGGTAATTCCCTAAGAACATTGGAGAGCTCCTAAAAAGTGGAGATGCTCTTGCTTACAGGTTTATCTGTCCAGGACTCAACACCATTGTAGGTAATTGATAAATGTTTTTTAGGCTGTGTCCATTTCTACTCCACAGCTCACAAAAGCCCAGAACTGGGAGGAGTCTTGAGCATCAAAGCAAGGCCTGTACACTTGCACCCCCACAACTTGCGGCCATCCACATGCTATGAAGATGCTCATTACCTCCTATCCCCACTGAGTTGGAGGGTCAGGGACAGGCATCCCTGGGGCCAGGATTTGTATACAATCAAGTTCAGAAAAGAGTTCTTGGAGACTGGGAGAATGAGACAAGAGCTTCAGGGACCTGAGACCACTCATTCCCAGGCCAAAGAGTTAGCAGGAGGGTGGGGTATGCTCTTCCCATGAGGTGAAACTGATATTCCACCTGGTAAAGCCTTGATTTCCTGTAACTTCCACCTTTACCATCAATTGATAAATTCTTCAAGGAGGAAGAGTCTTGCCTCAAAATGTGATGAATTCAAACAAATTCAGGAAAATTAAGAAAGTCATATGTACATGGGAAAAGTGAGAGGGTGGTACATATGTGTGTTGAAATCCATTTTAAAGCAATTTTACTTCCTTCTTTTTTCCTTCCTTGTTTTTTCTTTCTTTCCTTCCATCTTCCCTTCTTCCTTCCATCTTCCCTTCTTCCTTCCTTCCTTCCTTCCTTCCTTCCTTCCTTCTTTCCTCCTCTCCTTCCATCCTTCCTTTCATCTTTATTGAATGCCTACTATGGCCTGGAGGACTTGGAGGACTTGGCCCCTGCCTTTGAGGAGTCTATCTATGGGAACAAAGCTAAAACACTCAAAATAATCAGAGGGATGTGAACTTTGTGACCTTGGGTGAGTCACTTCCCTCCTCTCAGTTTCCCTATCTGTAAAAGGAGGGCCTTGTACTGGGTGACTTCAAGATTCTTCTAGCTCTCTGTACTATGATCACTTTCTGAGTCTCTGTTTTTCCCTTGGTCATGGAATGAGGTTGGATGAAGTGATCTCTGGGGGTCCTCACAGTTCTGCTGTTTGTGAAATATCACAGACTATGAAGGAAGGAGCCCTGTGTGGACAGGGTGACCAAGGAAGGCTTCCCAGAGGAGGTGGGACAGGAGCTAGGTTCTCTTTAATGGGTGAGCCCTGGAGAGACACAGAAGAGGGTGGAGAGCCTTCCAGGTGGGGTTCAGGCACAGAAGCATGGAGGGTATGGGCAGAGGACAGAGATGAGTCCAGGACTGGCTGCACCAGACATGGGAGGAGGCTGGGAACAACTCTGGAGGGTCTTGAGGGTCAGGTAGAGAAGTTTGACCTTGACCCTGGAGCCGATGCAGGTTCTTGGTACCCTCCACCCCCATCCACTCACCAACCTTAGACCAAACTGCACTGTCTGGCAGCCCTCTGTCTGGGTCTCCGCTTGAACTCCTAAGTACCAAATTAGAGTTAAGTGAATTCCAATCGATGCAGAGGAAATCAGCCTTTTGGATTCTGAGCTGTCCACAGGTTTGTCAATAACCTTCTCCGGCCTCCCGGCTGTCTATCTCTTGGCCCTAGTTAGTGATAATTGTGGTGACCTTTCTTTTCTTCCTAAATGGTGTTGGCAGCAAGGTGGGGGGGATAGTTAGGAATGATGGTGAGGGAGATGAACTCTACATATATGCCTGACTGTTTCATTGTCAAACAGTCTTTGTTATTTTGGGCGATCTGGAGGCTGAATCTTTTCTGCTTTGCTGTTTCCCTGGATTTGAGGGTCCCTCCTGTTTAGTGGTACTCTCTTGGGAACATTCTACACCCCCATTTTCTAGCTTCCAAGACACCATCTAACTGCCTTGGTCCTTCTATGACTGGACCAGGGCAGCTGGGGCCTGGGGCTAGGGAGCCTACTTGGGTATAGGCAATTAGGAGAAAGCTCTCATGTGGATAACAGGGAATCTGATTGCAATTGTCCATGTAGGAAAGGGAGATTGCCTGCTCTCACAGAAAGAAGCATGGATTTGGCATCAGGGAACCATCACTAACTGACTAAGTAACCTTGGGCAAGTAATTTCCTCTCTCTGGGTTTTAGTTTCCCTTCTGCAACCAGAAGGGGTTGGATGAGATGATTTCTAGAGGACCTTTATCTGTAAACTTAGGACCTATGACCAAACATAAGAGAGAGTGTCTAAAAGCGTGTGTGAAGTGACCACAGAGGTAGATGAAAGAAGAGTGTTGGAGGTTTTAAATGCAAGGTTGAGGATTTCACATTTTACTTTAGAGGCAATTGGGAGCCACTGAAGATTTTAGGGCAAGAGAGTAACATGTTCATGCCTGAGCTCTAGGAAAATCACCTTGGCAACTGTATCTAGGATGGATGAAAGAGGTAAGGGATCAGGCAGAGATCCAAGTGAAAATGGATGAGGACCTGTCCCTAATTAGAAAGTGTGTGTCTGGAGAAGAAGATATGTGTACGAAATGTGGAGGGAGACTCAGCCCCTCCTGGGCTCCCTCATTCATTCATTCATTCATTCACTAAGCACATATTAGACACTTACTGCTCCCTCTCCTGCTGAGCTCAGTCAGTCCATAAACATTTATTAAATGCCTACTATGTGTGGCAAGCTCTAATCTCATTATCTCCCATGTTTTTTATTGTTATTGGTTGTTCTCAAAGAGGACCAAAATGACATCACTATGATAAAGTGAAATTTCAGTGTGTCGAACTGTGGCTGATCAGACCAATATTAGCTCAAAATGTTCTACCACAGGTTGGACACTTACAGTCCGTGTGAACATTGGGGGTGGATACTCCAAATTTGCTCCTCCCACTTTTACTTTGTGCTGTCTCAATTCTGCTTTGCTCAAAGAGTACAGCACCTTTTCTGATGTGGGCATGCCATGCTGAGTGGTCCTGTGCCAGTGTCTCCTATATTGCACAGTCAAATCCAAAATTCTTGAGAGAGGCTTTGAGAGTTTCTTGTATCGCTTCTTCTGACCACTATGTGATCACCTGCTCCATGTAAGTTCTCCATAAAATAGTCTTTTTGGCAAGCATATATTTTGCATTCAAACAATATGGCCATCCCATCCAAGTTGCGCTCTTTGAAGCATAGTTTGAATACTTGGCAGTTCAGCTTGAGCAAGGACTTCAGTGCCTGGTACTGATCCTGCCAGGTGATCCTCAGAACCTTCCCAAGACAGTTCAAATGGAAGTGATTCCGTTTCCTAGCATGGTGCTGGTAGACTGATTGATTGGTATTACCCTGAAGATAACTTCCAGATCTCTAGACCCTGATCATCCCTCTCCTGAGCTCCAGGCCTAATGTCCAGCTGGACAGCTCCATCTGATGTCTTGGAGGCTTCCCAAGTTCAGAATGTCAAAAACACAACTTGTATCTTCATCCCTTCCCCCACCCCCGACTAAATCCACATTTTACAGAATTTTCTGTTTCAAGTAATTGGGGGAGGGGAATCTTTGTAGCAAATTTTTTTTTCTGATAAAAATCTCACATCCAGGATATATAAAGAATAAATTCAAAAAGATGAAAGTAGGATCCATTCCTTCCTTCACTGATAAATGGTTAAGTGAGATAAACAGGAATATTTCACAGGAAGCTATGCAAGCTATTGATAATTATCTAAAATAAATAAAATTCAAATAACAGATTGCTAGAGAAAGGCAAATACAAACAGCTCTGATGCTCCACCTCCTTCCCATGATATTGACAAAGCTGACAAAAAAGGAGAAGGACACATGCTGGTGGGCTTGGAGAAAACCAGGCATGCTGCTGTCAATGCTGGGAATTGGTCTAGACATTCTGGGACAGCCAATTGAACCATGACCAGACATGGTCCTGAATGGTGCTTCTACTTTGACCACTCCTAGGGGATCACATACCATCACTAGGTCCACATCCCACAGAAATCAAAGAGAAAGGAAGGGATCCATATATACAAAAATATGTCCATCAGCTCTTTTTGTTATAGCAAAGAAATAGAGTCTAAGGGAGTACCCATCCATTGAGAAACAACTAGATAATTTCTGGTATGTGATTGTAATGCAATACTTTTGGACTGTAAGAAAGGATGAAGGGGAGGGTTTCAGAGAAACCTGGAAACACTTGTAGAGCTGATGTGGAGAGAAGTGAGAAGAAGCAGAAGAATCATTCATATAGTAGCAGCAATAATCTAAAGATAGTCAACTTAAAGCCTTGGTAAGTCTGTGATTGCTCCATGTAGTTGCCTCCCATGATTCCAAAGTACTGATGATGAAGAGGCATTCTGCCCACTGACTCCCAGGATGGGGAGGGAGACATCCATTTTTGGACAAGGCCATTGTGGGAATCTGTGACTATGCTGGAATATGTGTATTTGTTACATGTCCTTTTTTGCAAATGAAAGAAGAAAGAGAGCTAGGGAATGAGTAATGTCTGCTGCCAAAAAAAAAAAAAAGATCCATCAGAACATTTTTTACATGCAAAAATCAGAAGGCAGACCAGAAAGAGTCAGGGGCAGCAGATCAGCTTTGAGACCTGCTTGCTGCTTCTCAGATCCTGGAGCAAAGCTCATGTGTATAATGTGCATAATGATACAGAAAAGCAAGTGTCAGATATTCAAAGCTTGTGATGTCATGGCCAAGCCTCCTTTGCTCTTCTCTGTACATGGAAATGCCCATTTTATTTGGTGTTTGTGATGTTCAGAATTTTTCAAAGATGATTTATCTAAAAAGTTTTGGTCAACGACATCGGGTTTACAACCTCAGAATTCTCCGTAACTCTTCTCTCTCCCTCACAGACCCCCCATTTGGTTGCCAATTCTGGTTAATTCCATATCTGTAATGTCTCTCCATAATGTCCTCTCCCTTGTCCAGCCTTCCCACCTTTTGTGCAGGCCCTTATTGAGACTCATCCCCATTACAAGTGCCCTTCCTGCCTTGGTCTTCCTTCCTCCAGACTCTCCCCTCTCCTATCCATCCTCCATCCAGCTGCCAAGATCATTTTTCTAAGACAGACTTTTGACCATTTCACACATTTGCTCATAAAACTCCAATGGATTCTTCCTGGAGGAGGAGGGGAAGGAGGAGGCTGCAGCAATATTGGAAATGGGCTAGCATCAAAGTATGGGCAGAAGCTGAACGGATGAAGGAGAGAGAGAAAGTTGGCCACCGGTGGTGTTGGAGCACCCATGAGCTGTCTCTTACTGATGTGACAGAGTAAGCGACCTGTTTAGGAGCCAAAGTCATGCCGTCCATTGGGACGGTCCAGTACTTGGAGAGACTAGTGTGAGAGATGGCAGGAAAGGCTGTTTATGGAAGGGAAAGCCACTAAAGACCCGAGTATCATGGCCATACCTGGGCTCTGACAGCAGAGTGAATGGGGATTGGTGGGAACAGAGAGGTTTGGAGAGGTTAATGGGGGCTGTTGAAGGGAGGGCAAGAGATGAGAAGGATGGGGAGAAAGATAAGACGAGGAATCCTTTCACTGAATGAGGCTTCCTCCCTTTCCAAGCTCCCAGGCAGAAGCCCCAGAACTCAGGACTCCAAGTCAATGCCACATGCCTAACTGGCAGCTCAGGGGGAAGCAAAGCTGACCGTAACCCATGATGATGCTTCCTTGGCGATGAGCCACTCAGGGCAGGAAGCTGGCGGGTGCTGAAGAGTGGGCGGTCTGTCATTACAGGCTATTAAGCCCTTTGTGACATCTCTTGGGCGCTGAATGGGGCTGTTAAGAGAGAAAAACCACCTTGAATTGAGCTGTCTAAGCTGGGGCTAATTACCCCAACTGTCAGACTGTAATTATTCAAAAACACAGGAAGAGGAGAACAGAGGAAGGGGAGAGGGAGGCAAAGAGAGACAGAGAGTGACAGATGAGGCAGGGATAGGGGGCATGGAGACAGGGAGGCAAGAGAGTGGAGGAGGGGAGAGGGAGAGAAGAGGAAAGAGGAGAAGAGAAACACAGAACCAAACATAGATTCAGAGAGACGAAAAGGAAGGGAAGGACACAGGAGAAGAGGGAGAAAGACAGACAGAGGAATGAGAAGAAGAATTGAGGACGAGAGAGAACTAGAGGAAGCAGAGAGGAAGAATGTGTAGGAGGGGGAGAAAAGAGAAAGTAGAAGGGAACCTGAGTCAGAGATGGCAGGGACAGAGAGGGGATATGAAGGGAGAAAGGCAGGAAAAGACAGACAGCCACAGACAGGAAAGGGATGGACAAAGGGAGAGTGAAACCAGGCATGTATGTGGACAGGAAGCTAAGGAAAGGCAGCCCAGATTCTTGATCCAACTCGTGCCACAAGGGACCCCTGTGGACCACCCACCCCCACCAGGGGGTTCCTCTTAGCTCATCCTCTGAGCCCTGTTTGAACTTTATAGTTTTGTCCCATTTTGGGGGGAAGGAGTCACTGTTCTTTCTACATATATTGTTGTCATCACTGCCAATTGTTTGCTTAGCTCTTCTGACTTCATTGTACATCAATGCATACAGATCTCAAGATTCTCTGTGTTCATCACACATGTCACTTGCATGCACAAAACAGCTACTGACCTCTCTGGCTGCCTTTAAGTCTCAGTCAAAGTCCCATCTTCTACCTGAAGCCTCTACCAACACTTCTTAGCTCCAGGGTCTTTCGTTTGGCAGGTAGCCATCCAGAGCTTGCTTCAGATGGGTTTGTCTGTCTCCTCATCAGACTCTCAAGGGACTGTCTTTTTCCTCTTCTTTTATCTCCAGCACTTAGCACAGTTCTTGGCACATAGTAGGAGCTTAATAAATGTTTATTGATTGATTAACTACTATTCCATTGCATCAGATACTACAATTTGTGTAGCCGTTCCCCAGTCAAAGGACATCCATTTAATGTTTCTAATTCTTAGATATCATGAAATGGCTGCTATAAACATTTTGGAGTATATGGAGACTTTTCCCTTTTCAATGGATTTGGGTGGTGGTGGGGAAGGTGGGGAGGTTGTATAAACCCAGGTGCAAAGAGTATGGAAATCTCAGTCATTTTATTTGTATAATTTCAAATTGCTTTCCAGAATGATTATGCCATTTCACAACTCCACCAGCAATGCATTAATGTTCCCATCTTCCCACAACCTCTCCAGCACTGTGGCCATTTTTTGGTTCTTTTTGCCAATTTGCATGAGGAGAAACTTCAGGGTTGTTTTGATTTGCATTTGTCTTATTTGTCATTTGGAGTACTTTTTATGTACCTGTGAATACTTTGGAAGTCCTTTCTTTGATAAGCGTTTATTCATATCTTTTGACTATTTATGTATTGGGGAATGGCTATTAGTGAGAGAGAGAGAGAGAGAGAGAGAGAGAGAGAGAGAGAGAGAGAGAGAGAGAGAAGAGAGAGAGAGAAGAGAGAGAGAGAAATTTGATACAAAGATACCACCCCCCCACTCAACCACTTTCCTTTTATAAAAAGGAAATGGCATCTGTGCAGGAACTTTTCAGTTCCAAGTAATCATAAAATCTCTTTTTAGTTTTTATCTCTTTTTAGTTAAGAATACATCTCCTACACCTAGCTGTGAGGGATACATAACCTGGTTCTTTTCTGTTCTATTTTTCAAGTGTGATCTTTAATATTAAGGTTGTGTATCTATTTAGACTACATAGAGTGTGATATGAGATATTGGTCTAAGTTTCATTTCTGTCAGGCTGCTTTCCAGTTTTCCCAGCAGTTTGTATCAAACAGGGAGATCTTTCCTAAGTAACAGATTTTTCACTTTATCAAATGCTGGGTTATTGGCTTCTATTGTTTCTGAATCTCTCTTGTCTAGTGTATTTCATTGACCCCTCTCCCACCATAACACCCCAAAGCTTGGAAGGGGATAAGGACCAGCAACTGGTGGGAAAGGAAAATTGCTCCTCCAACCCCTGTCTTTTGGATTGCAAATGGGTCTGCCTTAGCCTCTCTCTCCCTCCTCTCTCCTTCCTTTTCTTCCCTCCATGTTTGACTCCTTCCTTCCTTCCTTCCTTCTTTCCTTCCTTCTTCCCTTCCTTCTTTCCTTTCTTCCTTCTTCCTTCCCTCCCTTTCTTCTTCCCATGTTTCCCTGCTTCACAGCTTCCACAGTCCCCTGCATTGGAAGGGATTTTGGAAGCCTCTGCCAAGCTCCTCATCTGAGTTAGAATCCCCTCGAAAACCTCCTGGATGTGATTCTTACTTTTTGTTTCTCAGTCTAGACTAAGAAGACTTCCTGAAAGTGATGAGCCTCAGCAGATGGGGGCAGAGAGTTGAGAAATGTGCCCATTGTCATATAGCTAGGGAGCAAGGAATTTGGAATTTGAACCCAGGACTCTCTTTGCTCCATGTGGAACTCTTTCCATCACATCACTTGAGGAAGGGAGGAAAAAACCTTGTGGAGGGGAGGAAAGAAGCATTTATGAAGCACATACTAAGTGCCAAGCTTTGCAAATATTCTCATTTGATCACAACAATCCTGTGAAATGGGCACCATTATTACCCAATTTTATAGATGAGGAGACC
Organism: Potorous gilbertii; assembly: GCA_028658325.1. Taxonomy (NCBI): domain Eukaryota; kingdom Metazoa; phylum Chordata; class Mammalia; order Diprotodontia; family Potoroidae; genus Potorous; species Potorous gilbertii. Next base: position 432,390 of record JAQQSK010002565.1, on the reverse strand, counting down.
AAGGCAGGTAGAGCTGAACTGATTTGCCCAGAATTGCATAGATAGAAAGGACTTGTTGCAATCTTTGAATTCAGCTTCACTTACTGGGCAGGCCTTCTTCAGCAGGGCAGTGGTGGGCATGGGCTACTCTGGGGACTGCCTCAGCCCCACAAGGCACCAGTGGGCACTGCTCAGGGGAGGCATTTGGGAAGCTTATCTCCCTAAGCTGCCTTCTCCCGCAAGGACTTGGATCAGTCTGAGAAATGACTAAAAACAACATTTGTCTCCATGGAAGGCATTTGGCAAAAGGTTAAATCCACACCCCGCTGCTGTCTGCCAGCCTGGCGGCATTTCCACAGCCTGGTATTTAGGAGATATTACCAGCCGTGCTGGGGTTGAGCAAACCACTTAGCAGTTAGACCTACCTGGGGACTGTGAGGGTGGGGGATGGCCATGAATCCCCCCAGCTTCATCTTTAGAGGATGGAGTTTGGAGAATGTCAGAGCTGGAGGGGACCCCATTGTCCTGCTGAGGGAAAGGGGCTGCCTGGGCTTCCCCAGGATGGATGGACCTGGCTCTCCTACTTAGGGCTCATGGATTTTGCACACACACACACACACACACACACACGTGCACAAAGAGAAACACATGGACACACACAGACACATATAGATAGACATAGACACATTCAGACATATATAGACACATACTGACAGATCCAGATCCAGACACAGACATGCCCCTCCCCAAAGGTGCAAATAAAAATGATATAGGACAAAATGTTCCTAGAAAGTCAGAGCCAGGAGTACACTTAGAGATCACTGAGTCCAAACTCTTCATTTTATAGGGAGGAAACTGAGGCACTTGGGAAGTGAGGGCAGAGCCCACACTCACACCCAGATCCCTGGAGCCCCACCCATGTCTCCTTCCTCTTTCTTTTCCTTTGAGGTCTCCCTCTTGGGAGACCTGTGCTTTCCACTTAATTGGCTCCCGATATTGGGGAGGATGGAAGCCCTGCTTTGGGTGGGGAATAGTCAGCAAGGAAATTCAGTAATGTACGCAGCCCCAATCACATGGTGCTCTCAGGCTTGTTATACACAGGTGACTTTCAGGACCACAATGAAATTGAAAACAGCATGTCCGTCAGGGATGGGGAGGAGCTCCATCCTGCTGTGACCCCAGTGTCCTGAGGATCATCCTCCCCTCCCTCCCATTGCCTGGGTATGGTCAGTGACCAGTCCTTTTGGGGAAAGACGTGGTCAGCAGAGAAAGGGGAAGTCTTCTGGAAGGACAGCGAGGCCAGGAGATGCCCATCCTGCACAGTGAGGGTGCTCCTAGGAGATGAGGTCATCCACTCATTCACTCTCATATTTCCGGGCCACAGCACATTCAATGCCCCTGTGAAGATGCGTCCTGAACTGGCTTTCGAGTGGACCCACACAGGTGGGCAGGGAGTGCCCACAGTGGTCTTGGGGTACCAGGGGTGTAAGTGCTGGAGAAGGATGGAGATGCCCAGGAGATCATGGAACCATTCCAGTGGAGGGAGACTGAGCCCGGAGAGACAGTCCCCATTCCCCTTCACTAATGAACCCTGAAGGGAAAGAGTCAGGATTGTCGGTCATTCTTCAGAAGGCTGGGCTCTGGGAAGACATGGTCAGTCACCTAGTGGGGAACAGGAAGGGCTGACCTTGGCACTTCTAGCATGGAGATGTTTCTCCTCATTCTGTGAGTAGTCTTGAATTCCACATAGTGCAATGGGAGAACTTTGGCCAGGGCTGGAAGCCCACTGGCTGGGAGACCCTGCGGAAGTCACCTGGCATCTCTAAACTAGTCTAGAAAATGGTAATAACTGACGCCTTTGTCTCCTCTGCCTGGTAGGGCCAAGGTTAGGAAGCAGCTCTGGGAAAGGGAGCCTATGTCCTCATTGGACCCATGTCTTGGAGAGGGGGGCATTTGGAATGAGAGCCAGGAGGGGAGGGGGTTAGGAAACTGAGGCCCAGGGCATTTAAACACAAGACCCCAATGTCCAAAAGGGTCTGCAGAAATATCTCCTCCCTTTCCTTTTAGGAGAAGCAGCACCTCTCACCTGACCTGAGTACCAGGCTTTCAACATCTGGTCCCAAGTCAGACTGGGAGCAGAAGCCCAAACCTTGTCCTTGTGGGGCCCAGTCATAGGTGGGTAACTGGCAGGCAGGGCAGGGGCCAGGGGTTGAGGATCAAAGCTTTTTGCCCTGCGCTGGCTCATTCAGCTTTCTCCAGAACCAGGGGATGATTCAGAGGTGATGATGGAGAAGCAGATAACTCATTTTCCAAAGGCGAGTGTCTGCAATCTTGGGAGCAATTAGATTTAATAGAACAGAAGCCTGCTCTCATCTCTGATCCCCTCCTCCTTCCTCCCTCAGGCAGTGCAGAACCAGAGAGCCAGGGAGGGAGGGGGGACATAGAGGTGTGTGGGGGGGTTAGTGGGGGATCTGAAAGGGGCTTTGACGTCAGCCCTGCCTATAAGAGGCCGTCTGCGAGAGGGGAGTCAACAACGGAGACCCCAGACGAGAGACTCACAGCCGGCTGGCACGATGCCCACTCCAAACACCTCTACGCCACCGGGCAAGGGCTTCCGCAGGGCAGTGTCCGAGTTGGATTCCAAACAAGCTGAGGCCATTATGGTAAGGGGTACAGCTCACTCCTGGGGGGGTTGCTCTATTTCCCACCCCACCCCACCCTGGTTTAGGGATGTTGAGTTGAAGGGCCAAGGGATGCTCCGTCCACCTGCTGCGTCCTGGACCCTCTCCTGGGACCCCAGGGAGCTTGGCCATGTAAGATGATGTAGAGAGGACAGAGGGTGTCTCTCTGGGCCTGGGTGTGTCTGCATGATTGTGCATATTGTGGTGAGGGGAGACCCCTGAGCTCTGGGGTCTGTGTCTGTCACATTTCATGTGTATGCGTGTGTGTGTGTCTGTGTGTGTGCCCAATGAATCCCAGGCTATATAAACCACCTAGAAGGGACCTTAGAGATTGAGTCATCTGAACCCCCTCCCTATTTTACGGAAAAGGAAGCCAAGGCCTAGACAGGAGAAGGGAATAGCTCTAAGTTGGAGGCTAGGGCTGGAGCCCAAGTGTCCTGAATGTCAACCCTTGTGTATGTGAAAGACTCGGGGAAGCCAGGTGGCACAGCGGACAGAGTCCTGCTGGTCCTAATCTTCCCAAGCCTGGCATCACTTGTGAGAGCTTCAACAAGTCATTCTTTCTGAGCCTCAGTTTCCACATCTGCCAATTGGGGGGTGATGATTTTTTGACCACCAGGTTCTAGGGGTTAGTGCTTTATGGCAAGGAGCAGTACAGGTGGGTGCCCTTCTTGCATTCCAAGTCTGGGATCTAAGATAGGCAAGGGCTTGGTGTGCCCAGCAGCCAACACCGGGCCTGGCACACGACAGAAGAGCTTTCTTCACAGAATGAAGGGATGATTTATCTAAGTGACCTGGGAAACCCAGGGTTTCTCTGCCCTGCTGACCCAGCCAGACCCATTTCCTCTCCTTAGGTTAGACACAGTGAGTGGGCAGGGGCTGTGCCTGGGGCATAGGGGCCCCTGAGCTGAGACTTTGGCCAAACCTTCCTAGACTGGCCAGGAAGACACCTGAGGCTCTGGCTGTCCTCCGTCATTGACTGACCCAGTCCTTGCTGACTCCACACATGGCTGTCCCTTTGTTCCATGTGCTGATCAGAGGGAGGAGCGCCCTCTCTGTCGACCAACCCCATTCCCCACTTTCAGGGCCTGGAAGCTACAGCCTCAGAATGTCAAGAAAGAAATGAGCGAGGGCTCATCTGCTCCTCATTTCATAAAGGGGGTAACTGAATCTCAGAGAAGCTCAATAATGTTCCCACAGTCCCATTGTGAGGGGGTGCCATGGGAGCACTAGGTAGATAGCTCTCCTGAGAGGCCCCTGAGTAGAGGACAGAGAAGTGGCTGCTTTGTGTGGTGCCCAAGGCTGGAATTTTGGAGACTCTGCCAAAGGTCACTTCTGGCTGATCGGTCCTACAGCTTTTTTCCTCAGTTCTTTAGATGTCCCTCCATAAACCCCCAGGATCCCAGAACGCCTAGTCGGGTGGGGTCCCTAAACCCCAGCCAGTCCAAGATCCTTCTTTGCCCGATGGGGTGACGGAGATCCAGAGATAGAAAGGGAGAGCAGGTTACCTGTATTCTCCCCACCAGTAGCTGAAATCAGATCTTCCCTTCCATAGCTCAACAGCCTGATTCTGAGCAGGGCTTCCCCCAGACTGGCCCAAGGGCCAGGTCCTCACAGGTGAGGTGCACGACCCTGAGCAAGGGGAGTTCTGAGGGGGCCCAGAGATGGCAGGGACAGAAGAGGTGGGCCCCTCGGGTGTGAGGACCCTCATGGGGTTCACTGCCAAATGTTCAGAGGAGGCCTGGAAAGAATGCCCAGATCACCTTTCCAAGTCTTATTCTGAGACTGGTAGCTGATGTGAGGCTGGGCAGTCTAGGTCAACCACCTGTGGGCACAGTCCACAGTTCCCATGCTGGGAGCTCCTTGGGCTGGCAGCCAGCCTTCCTCTCACTGTCACCCTTTCCCAGCTAATGCAGTTAGGGACAGATTGAGGGCTGGGGCTGAAATGATGTTTTATCTTGAAAGGGGGTCCTCAAGGGCTGCTCATGTTCCTGATGCCCAGAAGGTCACAGTCCCCTCAGAGTCAATCTTCTGCACTCAGTCATGTAATCCATTGCCAGCACTCCTCTGAGCCTCCCCAGCTGGGTAGGCCCCCTAAGTCTGGACACAGACTTCCAGGGCCCGGGAGGAGGGGGAGGGAGATTTGGCAAGAAAAGCTCTCTCTTGTATGGGTTATTTAGTTAAATGGGGAGGTGAGGACACAGATTCCACACTGGAACAGATTTTCTTGCTCAAGGCACTGAGGCAGAGAGGAGAGACCTTTGAACTGGGCTGAGTGACCCTGGGCAAGGTTTGGCCATTCTCTGCCACCTCACAGGACTGCCTTGGCAAATCCTACTATGCGCACAATGTATCAGCTCTTAACAGAGCCTTTCTCAATGACCAGGGCTCCCCTTCATGCACAGAGAACTTCATGGGAGCACAACTGGGAAGCTCTCTCTCTTCCCATGTGGGTGACCTTGGCCAATCCTTCTACCTCCCTGAGCCTCAGGTTCCTCATCTGCCAAATGAGGGGAGGATCCCTCCCTGCCCTAAAATCCTTTTATCCCACACAACAGTGAGCAGACTCCCGGGGAGGTCCCTGCCTCATCTATCCATGGGCAACTCTCTTTAGACCTCTGTACCCTTGGAGAGCCCCCAGAGGGGTGGACTGAGTGGATCCTGAGGTGGGGGGACCGAGGCATGGAGTGAAGGTTTAGGAAGCTAACAGTCATGCCCATCTGCCACTCTGGTTGCTCAACATCATGGATTTGGAAGGAGTATCTGAGAAACCCAAAGTGAGCTAGAGACCAGGTGACCAACTGGTTGCTTTGGCCAGTGTAGATGGCCCAGCTAGACCATGGAGAGCCCAAAATGGATTTGTTTGGGTCTCCTGGCTCATCCCATACTATGAGGAGTAGAGGAGAATGTACACTGCCCAGCTCCCTGGGACCCAACCTTCCCCAGGCTGGGCTGGGGAGCTCTGACCACAGAATCTAAGGTGGAAGGAACACCTCGAGTGTGATTCAGCTCATCCCCACTTGGCCCACTGAGATGCTGTTTCCCCCAGGGTCCTAGGGGGGCAGGGGCTGGAGCCCACTGCTCTGCTGACCCCACCCTATCTCTGGTCTAGTCTCCGAGGTTCATTGGCAGGCGGCAGAGCCTCATTGAAGATGCTCGCAAGGAGAGAGAAGCAGCTGTGGCGGCAGCAGCAGCAGCAGCAGCCGAGGCCTCTGGGGACCCCCTAGACACCATTGTTTTTGAGGAGAAGGATGGGAAAGCCCTCCTCAACCTCTTCTTCACCTTGAAGGCAGCCAAGTCTACATCATTGTCCCGGGCCCTGAAAGTGTTTGAGGTGAGAGGTTAGGGGGGTCCCATTGGCCCAGTGGGAGCTGGGCACCAGTGGCTATGTGCTTCTGTGATGAGCTCACATCAGCCTGGGAGGGGCCTGATATGGAGGAGGTCTGTGGTCACAGCCAGGGTCTGGCCATGGCCAGGGGAGTGGAAGGCTATCAGAGCAGAGGATGGGCAGTTTAGGCATGAGAGGGACTTAGCAGGTTGGCTCCTTCCTCTCAGGCACTGGAGGCTGAGGATGAGAAGCCTTTTGACCAAATTTATGCAGCCCATAAATAACAGACCTGGGATTCAAACTCACCTCCTCTCAGTCTCGGGCTCCACTGACAGGCTTCTCTGGGAGGGTGGGAGTATGAGGGCTTTGACTGCCTGGGAGCTGTGGGTCTGGAAGAAAAGGCTTTATGGGAATTAGATGAAGGATTACACAGAGCTGTTTGTTGGTAAGTGGACAAGACAGTGCTCACACTGACCCCTCCCTCCTTCCTTCCCTGGCTCCCAGGGCTGGCTAGACAGACATCCATCCATCCTCTGAGACATCATGGTCCTCTGTGGGTGGGAAGAGGGACAACCCCTCAGGGTTGGAGGGAGGCTCCGGAGGTGTGGGACAAGTTGGGAAGGGAGGAAAGGAATATGTGTCTATGTGTGTCTGTGTATGTGAGTATCTGTGTGTAAGAGAGTATATGTGTGTACGTATGTGTAAGAGTACATCTTTGTGTATCTATATGTGTCTGTGAATGTGTATGAAAGAGTATGTGTGTCTGTATGTGTGTGTGTCTTTGTGTGTCTGTGTGTCTGTGTATGTGAGTGTGTAAGAGTGTCTTTATGTGTTTGTATCTATGTGCAAGAGAGTATGTGTCTGTCTCTGTGTGCATCTTTGTATGTTCGTGTGTGAGTATATGTGAATATCTGTGTGTAAGAGAGTATGTTAGGGTCTGTATGTGTGTGTATGTCTTTATGTGTGTATATCTGTGTGTAAGAGTGTGTGTGTGTGAGAGAGATAGAGAGGGAGAGAGAACGTGTGTCTGCATGTGGATCTGGGTGGGCAGCAGAGGCCAGGGATCGATCCTACAGCCTCGGGCTGTGCAGGTGGCAGAGGCTGTTGGATAGATCAACCCCGTCTCCCTCCCACTCTGTAATGACATTTGCCGGTCAGCCACAGGCCCTGTGTGTGGTCAGAGCAGCTAATGGGATAGTGACTGTCAAATTAACCAGGGATTGACATGATGAATGTCAGCAGGTGGGAGGAAGGGTGCAGCCTAGATGGGCTGGAGGGTGGGAGCCAAAGCAGTGGGCTCTGTGCCCCTTCAAAACTACCACAAGGTAAGCTCGTGTCCAGTCTACTAGCAAATGACAGGTCTAGAAGAGACCATCATGACCAACCTGCCCATTTTACAGAGAGGGAAACTGAGGCTCATGGGGAAAGGAAGCCAAAGTCACACAGATAGCCCAGGTGTTCTGACTTCCAATCCAGGCCTCTCCGTCTATTTTCCTGCTTCCCTGAGCTCAATCCCTGGTTTCCCCTCCTGCCCTTACTACTTGTAAGTGCAGGAGGAAATCTCCTTGGGTGGGAGGTCAGCTCATTCTTTAGCAGTGCCAGGTCCCATGGTGGAAAGAGCCCAGTCCCAAAAGCAGCGCTCCCATCAGCACCCGTGTCCCAGGCACAGGGGCTCCCGACTGGGCGCATGCCCATCCTCCTTCCTTCCTCCTCTCCCTTCCTCACTCCCTCCCTCCCTTCCTCCTTCCTCTGGGTTAGACAGAAGAGAGGGGGACAAGGACAGAAGGGTTATACTGTTACACTGCCCCCAGAAGGCTCCAACTAGAAGGTTTGTGCTCTGGCTGTCCTGCTCCTATTGTCCTACAGCTTCATGTTTCTGTTATTAGTATGGACTCTAGTCTGGGACCACAGTGGGCAACTCAGTCATCTCTGAGCCTCAGCTTCTCTTCTGTCAAATGGGGATAATGAAGTCTGGGCCTTTGTGAGGAAGGCTTCATCAACCTGAGAGTGCCAGAGCAATGAGGGTGGGTCACTCTTAGTCTCCAGAGGCAGAGGGGGCAGAGACAGGCAGGACTCCACTCAGCATAGTTGGGGACTCTGGCCTCCCACCCGCCGCTGGTGACTGACACTTTCTAGTTCTCCAGCTCCTTTTACTGGCCACCCAGGGGCTTGGAATCAGGATCATCTGAGTTTAAATCCAACCTCCAAATTCAGTTTCCTTATCTGTAATAGGAGGCTAACCGTAGGACTTAAACTCTCCCCCACAATGTTGCAGGGATCACATGAGATATTTGTGAAACCTCTTGGAAATCCTTAGTGCCACCTAAAATGTGATCTGGAGTCATTTTATACTCAAGTCCCTTCCCCTTTGGGGGCCTCAGCTTCCTGTCCTGTAAAACAACTGGAATGGCCTCACTCACTTTCCAGAGCTAAATCCCAAAACTGCCCTTAGAAGGGGCCAGGAGCAGGTTACTCTACCTATTACACAGAGGAGAAAACTGAGGTCTGGGTGGGGGCCTGGGGCTCCTCCTTGCAGCAGGTTGGTGACTTCCACCCTCATGAGCTGAGAAGACTAGGTGGGAGGGGGCTGGAAAGTGTTCTGTGACCTCGGCCTCTTCTATTTCCCTTCATGAGACTTTCGAAGCCAAAATCCACCACCTGGAAACAAGGGTGAACAGGAAGCCGAAGGAAGGGACGTCGGAGCTCGAATATTTTGTCCGCTGTGAGGTCCGCAGAGGTGACCTGGGCACTCTGCTCAGCTCCGTGCGGAGGGTCTCGGATGACGTGCGCAGCGCCCAGGAAGACGAGAGTGAGTCCTGCGCTCCCATCAGCACCCGTGTCCCAGGCACAGGGGCTCCCGACTGGGCGCATGCCCATCCTCCTTCCTTCCTCCTCTCCCTTCCTCACTCCCTCCCTCCCTTCCTCCTTCCTCTGGGTTAGCAGAAGAGAGGGGGACAAGGACAGAAGGGTTATACTGTTACACTGCCCCCAGAAGGCTCCAACTAGAAGGTTTGTGCTCTGGCTGTCCTGCTCCTACTGTCCTACAGCTTCATGTTTCTGTTATTAGTTCACTGTTACAAAGGGATTTCTTCAGGTCACCCCTTGGGAGATGAGGAACATTTCACAGTGGAGGCAGTGTCTTGCTCCCTGCTGTTTGCACCAGGGGTAGGGGTGGGAATCTGGGTCCTCTACCACAGAAGCCTCTCACAGACTCTCAAACCTGATCCCTGCCACTTCAGCAGTGCCTGGGGGTCCTTCCTTCCCTGGTCCTTGGGAGGAGCTGCAGCACTGCGGGGGGAGTCTTAGAAGGATCGACCTTGTGTCCCCCAGCCCTCAGGCTGAGATGCGGGATAGGAGAAGAGAGGCCTCCTTTGCAGAGAAGGGAGTACTTGGACAGCTCCAGGAGAGAAAGATGCTTGCCTTCCCCAGCTCCTCCAGGGTTCCTGAGATCAGTGCCCTAGAGATGGGAGCCTTTCTTGCCTGGGCGAGTTCGGCTACCCTTGCTCTATCCAGCTGGTAGGAATAGAGAGCCACATAGCTCGGAGAGAGAGCATCTGCCTCTTGAGGCTGGTGTTCTGTCCACCAGGGAGTGGCCCTGTGGGATTAATCAAGTCTCTTTTCTGTGAAGTACACTGGTTTCCCAGAAAGATCTCCGAGCTGGACAAATGCCACCACCTGGTCACCAAGTTTGACCCTGACCTGGACCTGGGCCACCCAGTGAGTCAGCCCCTTGATGGGAGAGACTAAGTGGGGTGGGGGAGAGAACTAAGGGCACAGGGTTCCAGCCAGCGAGCTGACCACCCTCTCCATCAAACCTCCTTTGCAGGGATTTTCTGACCAGGTCTATCGCCAGCGGAGAAAGGCAATAGCAGAGATTGCCTTCCAATACAAGCAGTAAGCCATCCCCTCCCACTCCTCTCCTCCATGCCCAATAGCCACTCCTAGGGACCCCACTCCACCACCGATCAGGGACCAGAGTCACATCACAGCCATGTAGAGTGGCCAGGCTAGGGTCTAAGAGAGGCTGACCTTAGACAGCGATACACACAGAGTTGGAGACCCCTCCCAAGGGGATATCCAGAGCCACGTGCAAGGCCATTGCACAGGGAGGCCCTCAGCAGGTCACACAACTGAGATGTAGCAGGCCGGCTTCTGTATACTATACAGGCTCTCACTGCCTTTGCTGTGTGCCTGAATGCCTGAGCCAGGAGACTAGGGGACAGGGTCTCAGAGGCCGTGTGGTCCAACTGGGGCTTTGACTTTGGAGGACTTTGTTGGGGGATGTGGAGCAGACCAAACTAACCTTGTGCTCTTTCAGCGGAGAGCCGATCCCCCGTGTGGAGTACACAGGAGAGGAGATTGCCACCTGGTAAGGACAAGACTGAGCAGCCCATAGAGAGGTCAAGGGAGAGGAGGGGGAGCAAGCTGGAGAAAAGAAACCCAGCTGTGAGGAGAGGCTTCTGGTGGGGTTTGGAAACAGTCAAAAGGATGTGGGACTGCCGATCTCTCAGGGTCTTTGTCACCGACTCTGGGAGCTAGAGGGCACATCGTGGGGAGATGGAACTACCAGGATTTGTTGGGTGCTTCATGGGTATCCAGCACTAGGACCTGGACAGGACAAGATCCTTGCCTGAGGGGAGCTCAAATAGCACAGACACAACATCCTACCCTCTTCAGTGGATACAATGAGCTCTGATAAGTCAACATAAAACAACGGCACAGTAATTTGGGGTGGAAGGACATGAGCAGCTGCGGGGTTTTCATCCCTGAGGACTGTGCTCTGCGAGGCCAGAAGGCAAATAATGGTGTTTAAGGGAAGACAAGAGGTCAGGGAAATCTTTCTGGAGAATCTGGGCCTTGAAGGATGGTTTAGAAGAGGGTGGGGAATTGGTAAGGAACCTGGCCAGGGTAGGAAATAAGGAGCCAGATCTCCTAGTGCAAAGTACTTGTATGATGCATGAATAAATAAATGGATCACTGGAAAAATGAATGGATAGATGGATAGATGGATAGGTGGGTGGCTGGGTGGCTGGGTGAGGAGAGCCCAATTAACCTCATTCCTGCCTCCTCTCTTACCATTTTTGCCCCAGCTTTCCCTCTCCTTCTACAAGAGAAGTTGGTAGTTAACTGATATCTAGAATCTCACCTGGGGCTCACCTGGTGAGCACCTGTCTGGGCTCCCTGGGACTCCCCAGGCTCATACCCCTCTATCTTTTCTCCTTCCCCAGGAGAGAAGTCTACACCACCCTGAAAAGTCTGTATCCTACCCATGCTTGCCGGGAGCATCTGGAGGCCTTCCAGCTGCTGGAAAGGTCCTGTGGCTACAGCGAGAACAGCATTCCCCAGCTCGAAGACGTATCCCGATTTCTGAAGGGTAGGGTTGCAATCCCAGGGGCTAGTTTGTGGGGAAGAGTGGAGGGGGTAGCTGGGGCCAGGTGGGCACAGAGGGAAGGGTCTTCTGGCCTGAGAATGAGCAGGACTTGACTCCACTTCCCATCTAGTTGGGCCAGTCTGCCTCCTGGGGCCCCTTAAAGACCTTAGCCATGGGAGGGAGGCAAAATGTCCAGAGGCAGGAAGAGAGGGCTTCCAGGGGCTGGGAGATATGAGTCCCATGAGTCCCAAGAAGGGAAAGGTCAGTGCGGGTCAGAGTAGCCCAAGAGAAGCCTCCAGGGAAGGTGAGAGGTGAGTTAGGGTAGGGACTGGAGAGGGCAAGGCCAGGTGCGGCAAAAACTCAAAGGTGGAAATATCACTGATAGAGTGGAGACCCGGAGGAGTGTGTCCTGGTGGAGGTGGGGAGGGGTCAGGGTGGGGAGGAGACAAGAATGGAGAGGTCTAGCTCATCCTCACTGGCCAAGGGATATGATGAGAACCTTGCAGGCAGGGCCACTGTGCCTCAGCTCTCAGCCTATTCCTTCCTGTTGTTCTAGAGAGGACTGGCTTCCAGCTGCGACCAGTGGCAGGCCTGCTCTCTGCCCGAGACTTCCTGTCCAGCCTGGCTTTCAGGGTGTTCCAGTGCACCCAATATATCCGCCATGCGTCATCGCCCATGCACTCACCAGAGCCGTGAGTAGGGGCTGTCTGGGCTCCCACTAACTCATGCCCATCCGAAGTCTGTCTGTAGGTCCTATTTGGAATCCCAGAACAGGCCTGAGGGATAGCCCATGGGCCTCCCCTCTGAACACACCCTCTCTGACTCTGGGTGCTCCATTCTACAGGAGCTCCTGAAGGCCCAGGGAGGGACTTGTGTTCCCTGGAGGTGGGATAATGCCTCCTTTCATACCATTCCAGGTGTACCACTCCCCACTCAAACCAGGATCTCCTTAGCCCTTCACAGGGAGGATTTACTCTGTGTGACAGATGGGGAAACCAAGGCCCAGAGAGTCACCACATTCACCTAGTGAATGCTTCCTCTTGGTCTAGGGCTGGGGCAGGGAGGGCTGGGGCAGGGATGGGGTGCAGAAGAAGACCAATCTCATTCAGTTTTATCCAACAAAACTTGCTTAAGCTCTGGGGATGCTTAGCAGGACATGGTGCTGGGCAAAAGGGAAAGTGTGGGTAGGACCGAGCCCCCTTCCCCTGGCACCCAGTGGGGATGAGGCGAGACCCTCCAGGTAATGGGAGCACCTCAGGTAAATGCCTCAGGAGGCAACCTTCCACCTTCTGAAGGGGACATTTGTCACAGACCCATGGGTTCAAGGAAGACTTCCTGGCAAGCAGGTTGGGCTTCTGTGGAGGGAGGTTGGGTGTTGGTTAAGGAGAGAGGAGGTATTCTGAGCACAGCAAGCCAGGTGGGATAGGACTGGGAAGTCAAGGTCATCATGGAGAGCTTGGAATGTGAGGCAGAGGCTTCCTGGGGAGGGAGGGAACCCCAAAGTGGGGCTAAGATTACAGGAGGGGCCATCGGTAGGGTCAGCACGTCCAAGGCAGAGGATAGGGAGGCAGAGGATAGGGAGAGACTGGCTGTGCCCACAGCATCTCATCACCTACTATCTGCTCCTTTCTCTGCCTTCCGGGCACCTACGGGTGCTGGGCACAGGGACTGCTGTCATGAACTCCTGGGGCACGTGCCCATGCTGGCAGACAAGACTTTTGCCCAGTTCTCCCAGGTGAGTCTTCCCCTCTTGACTTTCATACCCACCACCCTGGCACAGCCTGCCTGGAATTTGGAGTAACCCCTGGGCACTTTTCCTAGATCGAGGATGTTTGGAGGGAGGGGTAGCCAGAGGGGAGGAGAGAAGCTGGCAGTGCCCTGGGCTTGGCCTCATGTCATCCTCTGCCTCCCCCTTCCCAGGATATTGGCTTGGCCTCCCTCGGTGCCACCGATGAGGAGATTGAGAAGTTATCCACGGTAGGTCTGCCTGACCAGGGGGCAGGGGCTGGGATGTGTCATGGAGGTTGCTGTGGGTGAGTGGGGCATAATTTCAGCTAGATTCTCTTTCCATTCTGCAAATCAGTTCATAGAAAAGTTACATCCATATCCACACTCTCAGAGTGAGAAAGTTGGTCCCAGTGGAGGCCCTTTGAGGGCAGGGCCCAGTGCTGTTCCTGCTCCCTCTTCTCTAGCATAAGAAGTCAAAGATGTGGGTACACAGTACACTCTCACAAGGGCTTCTTCCCTGTTTCCTTTGGGGGATAAAGGAGGCAGGGGAAAATAGGCCTTTACCTACAGGGAGCCTTGAGCCTGAGGCAGAACAGCAAGGGTGGGGAGGGAGTCCCATGGGATGGAGAGCAGGAGCCCAACAAGTGTCTGGGGCATCTCCTTTCCCAGCTCTACTGGTTCACGGTGGAATTTGGGCTCTGCAAACAGAATGGAGAGGTCAAAGCCTATGGCGCTGGCCTCCTGTCCTCCTACGGGGAACTCATTGTAAGTCTACACCTTCCCAGCTCCTCTGCACATGGAGCTTTCCTCCCTTCTTTGAAGCTCTCCTCACCCTGCCTTTGTCATGGTGGCTCCGGCTTCCCAGGGAAGCTGGAAGTTGGGGACACGTGGGATCCTCCAGAGGCAGAGGGGCTGAAGTGGGGGAGCCAGGCCTGCTGCCCTCTTGGGGTCCCTTGGAGGATGACCAGTGTCACACCAGGAAGGAGGCCCTGTGGCAGACCGACCCCTCCCCTGCCCTCTATGGCACTCAGGGACTATTTTAAACTGAACCCCACTTCCCACTAGACTTCCTAAATTGGCCCTGCCCTGGAGCAGAGACTCCCTGGATCCCTCCCATGGCTCAACTGTCTGCAGTCAGTGACCTGCAAACAAATCCTTCATGCTTAGGACCAGAGCCTTCTGGGGCCCTTCCCCAAGTGCAGACTCAGATGTAGAGACGCCTGACCCTGCCAGGCCGTCTCCTTCCGTCGAGGCTTCCCCATGTTGCAGATGGGTCTGCAAAGGGCTTGAAGGGCACAAGCCCACATTTTGGGGAGGAATGCCCTTACCACACCCAGCTCTGGGGGCCCCTCACTCCTGAGGGAGGTGCTAGTGCGTCCCCTTTAGAAAGAAGCTTCTTCCTGTGTACTCACTGATGGTCTGGGAGGCCCTGGGGAAGAGGCCAAAATAGAGAGCCAGGGGCCTGAGGGCGGAGCCTGGGACCCCAGGTCAACCATCTTCCCTCTTAGGCCTGTTTCCTCCCCAACCTGGACTCTGGACTGACTCCACCCAGGATGGCCCACAGTCAGTAGGGAGGGGGCAAGGGGCAGTGCCCACAGTCAACGGGGAGAGGGCAGGGGGCAGTGTCCTCAGTCACTGGGGAGGGTGTAAGGTGACATCTAGGTCTTCTGTTTAGCACTCCCTGTCTGAGGAGCCAGAGGTCCGGGAATTTGACCCCGATGCCGCCTCTGTTCAGCCGTACCAGGACCAAACCTACCAGCCTGTCTACTTTGTGTCAGAGAGCTTTAGCGATGCCAAAGACAAGCTCCGGTAGGAAATGGGGTGGGGGAACCTGGCAGGCTTTGGCATGGGCACCAACAGGCTTCTCAGCAGCCTGGACTCCAGCCAGGGGCCCTGGAGCCCCTTACTGCTGGCCTGACCAGAGAGTGAGCCCTGGCATGGGGTGATGACGTTGGGGTGCCTGAGCAGGGCTACCAGGGAGGGAGTAGCGAGCAGTCTGGGGTGCCTGGGGAGTAGGAGCTGGACAGGGTTCAGGGGAGCAAGTGAATCATCTGAATACGGAGCCTCACCAGAAAGGATCCTTTCCTTCTGCCTGGAAAAGGCCACCCTGGGCAACCCATCCCTCACCAGTCTGTCCCCGCTTCCCCAAGTGCTTAAGAGACTCCAGGCTCAGTGGTTATAGCACCAGGCCTGGAAGCTGGCCTCAGACAGTGGGTAACCCTGGGCAAGTCACCACTTAACCAGCCTCAGTTTTCTCACCGTAAAATGGGGGTAAGATAACCACTCGCTTCCCTGACACACAGCAGACACTCCATGAATGCTCATTTTCTTTTCCCTTCCTCCCTTCTCTTGACAAGAGGTTTGGTGACTTCCTGTCCTGCCCACAGTCTGCTCTGGGCCACTTTGAAGCCCTTGCCCATTCTCCTACTGACCTGTGGTGCCCGGGTCTCTGTTTCCTCTGTGTGTCCCCAGGAGCTACTCAACTAGAATCCGCCGCCCCTACTCTGTGAAGTTTGACCCCTACACACTGGGCATCGAGGTCCTGGACAGCCCCCAGAAGATCAGGCGCTCACTGCAAGGGGTCCAGGATGAGCTTCACTTGTTGACCCATGCCCTCAACGCTATGAGCTAATGCCCAGACACCCTGATTCCCTCAGCCACCTCACCCCATGTTTCTCTGCCCAGGACCTGGCCTATTGCTTTGTCTCCCCAACCCCATCTCATGAATCTCCAAGGTTGGCATCTAGGCAGCGCAGTCAGTGTTTGTAGTGGGAGTCAGGGAAATGGCTGATGGGACGGCAGTGAGCACCCACCCTGGTCTAGAGAACCCTGGACATTCAGTTTGTAGAACCGAATTGAGATCCCTGCCCTGACCCTTATGGCATGTCACTTCCCCCTTCTGGAAAATGGGAACAATTGCCCTTGCACCTCCCCTCCCCCCAGGGCTATTAGAAGGAAAGCATTTCCCTGAGGACTGAGGATTCAGAGCTGGATGGTCACCCTAGGGCCCACCCCAATCTTTGTGGGCAGGGGAGACCCAGAAAAAAAGAGAGAATTGATCCAAGAGCCTGAGTGCTGGTGAGAGTCAGTGCATGCTGGGCTCTTTCCATTGAATGAGGCTGCTTCCAGCCCCATATAAAATGAGAGAAGCTTAGTGGAGGGTCTGGTCTTCAGAAGCCCTCCCCTTCTGGAAGCCCGAGATATTAAAGAACAGCTGTCTTTGGGGTCCAGTCCTTGAGTATTGGGGGTGATCCTCTCCCTCACCTCAGCCTCCGCCCTCCATATCAGTGTCCAGACCCAGGACTCCCAATTCCCTGCCCTCACTGCCCCCTGTCCTTCCTCCTCCCTTTGTTTAAATTGAGAGGCTGAAGTGGAGCTGATTGGGGGGTCTCGGTCTCCTTGGGGTTCTTGGGTACATTGGGCTGGGGAGGTCTTTGTTGCTGCTACTACTGTGTGTGGGTGTGTACATCTGTCTTCTCTGGCTCTCCTTAGGTCCAAAGGGTCCGTCTTAGTTAGGGCCCCGGGGTTAGGGCTGCTGCTTCTGCTGGGGGTGGGGGGGAGGTTCCTGCATGACTGATCATTGACAATAAAGGCCACAGTCTATTTCCTGACAAGAAACCCGACTCTGAAAATTTCCTTTATTCTGGCGCAGCCCCCTAAAACTCAGCCCCTCTGTGCACCTGCTGGCCGAGACATAGCATGACATCCTGCAGGATAGCTCCTCGTCCTTGGGCTCTCTCCAAGTGCCAGTGAACAGGAGACCCTCAGGACTCTCCATGGCCCAGTGGCCAGCCACTCAAAGCTGGCTTCCATCCAGCTTTGCCAGAACCACACCATCCCTCCCTGGCCTCCCCTCACCCTTCAGTGGACAGTGGTAGAATGGCAGGCTCCTGGGTCCTTTCTGGGTGGGCCCTTGGGCATGAGAGGTCTGGCTAGAACTGGAAGGAGACTTTGAGATCACATGGGTTCACCCTTTCATTTTTCAAATGGGAAAACTGAGGCTTAGTCAGACTGACAGATGGCCTAGTGGACAGACTGATAGGGCCTGGGGTTGGAAAGACCTGAGTGCAAATCCTGATTCAGACATATGCTAGCTTTGTAGCCCCTGAACCTTTCTGAATCAAGTCAAGTCAAGCAATTATTAAATGCCTACTATGTGCAGGCACTCTGCTAGGCATTGGGGATACAAAGAAAGGCTCAGCCTGGAGCTCCCAGTCTAAAGCAACTGTTTGCAGTTCAGAAGCAGCCTCAGAGAGAAGGCTGACTTGGGAAAGGCTGCTTGCAGAAGGTGGGGTTGGAGCCAGTCAGGGAGGGAGAGAGTGCTTAGAGTGGGCCAGCCTTAGTTTGCTCATCTGTAAAATGGGCACAGCCTTTGCAAGGACCTCCCAGGGTTGCTGAGAGAACCAGACAGGATGGTGTAGGTAAAGAGCTGCATGGATTCACACTGCCATGGTCCTTATTGTGGTGATGAAAGCAGAGCCAGGGGATGCCCCAACCCTTTCTTACATCCCCTTTCATCTCTCCACCAATGTTGGTCCCAGTTCTCTGGTTTGAGGGGAGCCTCTGGGGAGGAGATCTCCGTGCAGGAAAGGGGTTTGAAGGCTGTCCAGCCACTGATCATCCCCCTACAGTTCTCCCGGGTGGTCAGCAGAGGGGGCTGCAGCTCCACCTTTGGAGCCCATCCCTGGGCTTAGGAGAGGAGGGCCCTGGGCACCCCATTTCCATGAGGGATCTGCCCTTCTCCCAGGATCCTCTTTCTCAGGAGAATCAGGGCAGCTTCAGAATGGATGTCACTGACCAGGAGAAATGCCCTGGATTGAGTTGTCAGGGTCTGGGGGGTCTTCTCCTTCCTCCAATGCGTGTGAGGCCCAGGGGGAGGGAGCAAGACTGTTCGGCCCATTGCCAATAGGAAGAAGATGCTGAAGGGGACTCCAGGCACCCCCCCCCATCCTCCTCTAAATGGAGCAGAAGTGATCAGAATCTGACCCTGTCTGAGGCCCCTCTCTCTGGGACTGTTTCTTCGTAGACAATGAGGTCCCTTGGAAACACAACAGCTCCTGGCTTCTAGGTTCCAGCTCCTGCTCCCCCCAACCTTGTGCCTTGGCTCACTGAGTCCTTACCCCAGGTCAGCAACAACTTCAGGGAAAGAGGGTGGAGGGGTGCAGGGGGAGGCATATGCGTCTCCTCTTGGCCCTAATTTTAGGTCTCCATTGAGCGTTGTCAGGAGGGATAGTTCCTCTGGCACATTCTGCCCACCAGCCCCTCATTAGCCCTGCTCATTAACAGTCACTTTACCTGCTTCTCAAGGTCCCTGCTAAGTCAGGTATCTCGGCTGTTATTGGGGAGAGCAGGGAAATGATCCGGAAACGCCAGACTGGGCCTCGGGCCATCTGGTGACCACCCCGCTGCGTCCCACTCCAGAGCCCTAATGAGCCCAGTTAGCAAAAGCTGGGGCGCTGGTTCAGCCAGGGGAGGGGAGTCAGCACCCAGTCTCACTCAGACAGTGGGACCCAGCACCATTTAAAAGCAGCAAACATCCAGGGGCTGGCAGCAGCCTGAGATCACAGAGCTCCATCTTCTTTTCTTGCCTGTCTCTTCTCTGAGTAAGTCTGTGGGAAGCCGGGGAGTCAAGAAGCCGAGAGGTCAGGCATCCCTGGGTGGCTGGGGCCATGGGCAAGGCCAAGTCCCAGCATCTGTCCTCTCTCCTTCTAAGCCAAAGAGGCCCTTTTAGGGCTGGGGAAGGAGACAAAGGCAGCTCTTTGGGAAGTTCCAGGTCCTTCCCACCTTGGGCTTATCCAGGGTCTCCACCTGTCTCCAGAAGCAGGGTAGGAAATTCCTCTTGCCTTCCAAATGTATCAGAAGGGACTTGGTGACCTCTGAGTCCAAGCCCCATACCTCTCATGAAGGCCTGAGACTCAGAGAGGTGAGGTATTGCCCAGAGTCACACAGTAAGACTAATTGACCTGCTCCCAGAGAGTTCCCTGACAGAGGCAGCCTCTGGTAGTGAAGGAGGCCTCTTTCTGTGCTCATGGAAGTCAGGCTCCCCTCTCTGTGCCACAGCCTGCCCCTCTGTGACTTCAGACAGGTACTATGCCCCCTCCATATCCATGTCCTCCTATGTAGAATGAGGAGGCTGGTGTTCTCTGAGGTCCCTTTATTTCTGTGGATCTAATTCAACAAAATCTTTGTGGGGGAGTCTGGAGAGAGAAGGTTGGTGGGGCTGCTCCTCCTGGGGTATCCTCCTTCTCTCTACCCACATGAGCCTTCCTCTCTACCCCCAGGGCTTGACATGGCTCCCTGGTTTGCTGCCCTGTCCCTGACAGCCCTGCTGGCATTGTCTACCCCACCAGCGGGTGAGGCCCTCGTCAACCAACACCTATGTGGCTCCCACCTGGTGGAGGCCTTGTACCTGGTGTGTGGGGAGAGGGGCTTCTTCTATACTCCCAAAGCACGCCGCGATGCTGAGCAGCCACTGTGTGAGTATGCCAACCCTCACCCCCAACCCATCCCTGTACCTCAGACCTTGAAGTCCTTTGGGCATTCTGATATGAGGCAGAAATTGGGTTGCCAATCATAGTCATCTAGAGCTTCTGCACTTTGGAGGGAGTCCTCCTGCCAGCCCCCACATTCCCCAATCTCAGGTTCCTGTCCTTAGCTCTGTCCTCCCAGGCTTAGGGGGACCCAGATCCCAGGAGCCCCCTCAAATGACGCAGGGAGAGGGACATTCTCAGGATATAGAGTCACACCAGACTTTAAGGTACCGCCCCCTCATTAATTAGCCCTTTGCAGGAATTACTCACTCAGTATGACAAATGGGGAAACTTTCCCAAAGTGGCTTAGTGAATTTTTTCTGGAGACACAGTGAGATGCCAAGTCACCTGAATCCTCATGGATCTTTCATATAGAAATCTTCCTTAACCCCCAAGATTTCCTGTCCTCTCCCTGCAGACATTACTCCCCTGGGTTCTCTCCCGTGCTGTGAGAACAAGCCCAGAAGATGGGGAGAGTGGGGGGAGGCTTCCCTGTCCCTCCATCCCCTTCTGCCTTCATGAATCCCAACTCCGCCCTGACCCTCAGTTTCTTCTATAACATGAGGACAATGGTGCTTGCTGGGGCTATGGCAGGAAGTGGTCTGGCCAGCACCCTCCTCACCCCACATCCCTTCTCCTCTGCCAGTGGATGAGGCCGGAGGGGAAGAGCTGCCCTTCCCCCCTGAGTACCAGCTGCAGAAGCGTGGCATCGTCGAGCAATGCTGCAACAGTATCTGCTCCCTTTACCAGCTGGAGACTTACTGCAACTAGCTACCAGCAGGCGGGACCATGGCGGGCACAGAATGGGCACAGGGCGGGCACAGGGTGGGCACAGGGGGGGCGAGAAGGCGTTGTTTGCCTGTAGAGCTACGAAACAACTGAATAAAAAGGAAAGCAATGCTGTCTCTGGAGGAGTGATGCCCCTTCCCCTGGGCCCCGCCCCAAGGCCGTGCCAGCCGCTGTCCAGGGTTCTGAGCCTCCCTCCTGGGCGCCCAGCCCTGCACTCAGCTGCGTTGTGAGGAAGTCCAGGAAGGGCAGACCCTCTACTAGGGGAGAGCAGATCATCCCTGCTCCAGGAATCTCCCAGACTCACCTACACAGGACATGGGAGGCTCCACCCACCTGGGCACTCAGCTGCCAAAGGAGACAGCCCTTAAGGAGGTCCCCGAGAAAGCAAAGGGGAGACTCAAGACATCAGGGCTGGGCTCTGAGAGACTGTAGGGAGAGATCTTCTTATCCAGAGGAGAAACCAAGGCACAAACACAAAGCACAGATTCCACCAGGAAGGGGAGCAGAGCTGGGATCCTGATTCAGATCCCTTGCATTGGATAGAGGGCTGAGCCTAGAGTCAGAAAGACCCGAATTCGAATCTGGCCTCAGACACTTCCTAGCTGTGAGACCTTGTCTGCTTCAGTTTCCTCATCTGCAAAAAATTGGAGTAATAACAGAACCTCCCTCTCAGGGTGGTTGTGAGAATCAAATGAGATTAAAATTTGTAAAATGCTTCCATAATACCAGGCACATGTTTGTGTTTCCCTTTTCCTCGGTCGGAAGGAGATGGTGGAGCCTCATGGCCCGGTTTCCTCCCTCTTTCTGTCCCTATGCTAGGGAATGATAAGGGGCAGGGGTAGATCCTACCACCAGGGTGAGAGGCTGAAGGGGCCAATGGGCAGCCCCTGGGACAAGACGGCTTTCCAGAGAATGCTAGGTCAGCACATCTGTGGTCCCCGGGACAACAGAGGCTGGGCACAGACCAAAGTCTGCCGCCTGAATTCTGTTTTGGTGACATTTATCCCCAAACCTAAGGTGGTAGGACCATCTCAGGCCCAGGACTGATTCTTGATGCCCCTGGAACACGAGGAAGGACAGGTGGGCATGGGGAAGGAGAGGAGGTGGCCCCAAATGGGGGACTTGAGAGTGACCAGCTAGGGGATGGGCATGGGAGGAGAATTTGGGGTCAGGCCTGGCTTCTCTCTCAGAAGCTCCAGCCTCAGAAAAGCAGAGCATCCCCGGAGCCAGGCTGGACAGAAGGGAATCAGGGGGTGAGGCCAATGAGGGAGACTGCTGAGAGCTAGGAGTGCAGAATGTGGGGGCCTTGGCGTCCTTAGCTGGGGTGGGAGGGATGAGCTGTGAGTTCCCAAGGAGAACCCCTCCCGGGCATTGCTGGGCTTTCCAGGGCAGCTGAAGATGTCTCACTATCCTGGGGGCAGGGGACAGCACCCTGGTCTGAGGGTGCCAGTGGCACAGTCTGTGCCTTGAGCAAGGACCCCAGAATCATGGCACTCCAGATTGAGAGGGACATGGTGCCAAGGTCCTTTTTCTCAAATGGAGAGACTGAGGCCAAAGCTAGTGAATGACTTGTCCAAGATCACTCCGAAGAATTAAAGCACACAGAGAAGACAGGCCAGGCACACGTGAGGCTCCTGAGGTCAGCCAGTGACCCTCCCAGCTTCAGGCCAAGGCAGCCTGACCAAGTCATTCAGCTGAAGTTAATCTCCTCTCATTCCTGGAAGTCCCGCCTGTAGCTGGGGTGCTGTACCCAGCAGCCAGTCCTGGGCAGAGTTTAGGAATGAGAGACTACCTGAGGTTTGCTTTCATGGTCTCTCTCCCCTCCTGTCCTCCAGATCCAGCCCCCAGTAGAAGGGACGAAGATTGTTCCAGGCCTCACATGAGGCCCCAACAAGGGAAGAGGGAGGAACAGATGGGTGGATGGACAGAGGCTGGTCCTGGGAACAGCTGCAGCTTAGCCTGGCGGGCCCCAGAACCCCTCAGGGCAATGGGAAGAGGGAAGGACGGAACCCTGCTGGAGATGCAGCTGAGGAGGCAAGGGGCGGCCACCTGGTGGAGCAGAGATCCCAAGTCCCCCCTCCCCATTTGTTATTGCTGGCTGGCCCCGAGGGGGCCTGGAGGCCCTAGGGAAGATCTGGGGGTTCTGAGTGGGCTGAGCAGCCAGGCCCATGCACCTCGCTGTGCCGGGGAAGGCTCTTGTGGGAAAGGATGCTCAGGGTTGGCCATGGGGGCAACTCAACAGACTCAGACCCAGAAGAGCCATCTGCAGCTGACCCAGGGAGCCCAAGGACAGCCTCCTCCCCACCCCCACCCTGGGTCCCCACATAGCCATTTAGATCTACCAGCATTGACTCAGTGCCTACTGTGTGCTAGACTCACTGTGTGAAAGCCCCTCCCTCCCCCAGCTGGGGCTGGGGCCACAAAGACAAACAGAAAATGGTCCCTGCCCCACCCAAAGGAGTCAAAACAAGGAACAAGGTGGTCAAGGAAATGTAAGGTAAGAAGAGGGGCCCAGGAGCACAGGAGCGGGGATCGAGGGCTTCCTGCAGGAGGTGGGCCCTGAGTGGAGCAGAGATACCTGGAAAGCAGAATGGGCATTCCATACAGGGGGGTCAGCCTGTGCAAAGGCACAGAAGTGGGAGATCTTCAGTGCAGGGGACAAGTTGTAGGACCTCTGGCTGGGAGAGAGAGCACGTGAAAGAGAAGAAGGCAAAGTGTGGAGGCTTCTAATATCAGGGTGAGCAGGAGAGTGGCATTGCTTACTCACTCATTTAATCCACAAGCACTTATTAAACAAATTCCTACTATCTCTTAGCCATTGAGACAGAGACAAAACAACCCCAGGCCTCAGGAAGCTCCCACCTTGCACACACCTGAATAGACAAAATTAATATAAGGTGATTTGGCAGGGGGCACCTCAAAGTAGCACTTGAGTTGGTCTTTAAAGGACATTGTGGATTCATGGAGGCAGAAGTGAGGATAAAGTGCATTCCAGGCATGAGGGACTGCCTATGCAGAGGCATGGAGGTGAGAAACTGTCTGACAAGACAGTAAATTTGACTGAATCCCAAAGTAGGTGAGGGGAAGTATATATAAAAGACAGGAAAGGAGGCTGGGACCAATGGAGGTTCTATCACCAGAATTGACGAGGGAGTGGAGGGAACTTGAGATCCACCCTCTTAGGACATACTGAAGGCAAGGAGACCAGTCAGAGGAGGCCATTTATTGCAAGGGCTCAGGGTGACATGGGTGGAGCTGGGCTTTTCCCATCTGTAAAATGGGTTGAAGGTTGGAGGCCTCTTCCAGTTCTGCCCTTTTGCTGGTTTCTGGTCCTCTTCTTTTCTGGCATTCTCTTCTGGCCTGTCCTTGGAGAGCAGAGCTGATGCTCTGCCAGCAGAGCCTAGGCTGGCTAAGTCATAGGCAGCAGTGGGGACTGGCCCCCAGGTCACTGGATTTCTAGCCCAGCAAGTCAAGGACTCCATTCAGAGTCCAGGAGACCTGTCTTTGAACTGTACCTTGAGGAGGCCACAGTTGTGAGCAAATCACTTTCACTTGTCTCTGCCTCAGATTCCTCACTTGTCAAATGGAGGCCAAAAAGCAGAGTTGCTACAGAGATTGGGGAGCTGGATATTCTTAGTAGCAAGGCTAGTGTTTGAGAGGATGCTTGGGCTATGAGAAGGGCTGGCTCCATGCAGCCCTGCAGGGATGAGAAGACCCCATTGACCATGGGCAGGGAGATGCCAGCTGGGCAGCCAAAAGGGTCCTGGGAAGGAAGGGGCTGGAGAGAGAAGCCATTGCCTGTGATGGGGTCACCAGGGGAGTTCTCCTCCCTTTGGGCCACACACTGTAGCCACCCTCTTTGTCCATCCCATTCAGAATAGGAAAAGATACCAGTGGACCAGGAAGCACCAAGACTGGTCATTGTCCTCCCTTCCCTCCTATGTCCTTGCAAGCCCATTCCAAGGCAAAATGGGAGGTTGATTGAGTGCTCCCATATTTCCTGCTGTGCCAGAGCCCTGCACCTTACAGCCTGCCTCTCTGAGGAGCACCCCAAACCTGCTTCCCCTTCTCCCAAAACTCCTATCCCAGAGACCTGCTTCCAGAGGAACATCCCTGCCATAGGAAGTATGATGTGATTCACGCTAGAGGGTAAGTGACTGGAGAAAGAAAGGGCTCAATCCAAGGATTTCAGGGCCCATCAACTCCAGGGGTCTGGGGTGGAGGGGGTGACTTAGAGCAAGCCCCAGCAGTTAATGGGGTAGTCACTCTGGGGAAATCAAGTTCCGAGGTAGAGTCATCTCTGCTTTTTGCCCCATGATCCATATTTCAAGGAGGACACCCCAACCTCCCATTTGTTAATGGATGGCACTGAGCCCTGAGAGGACTACCCATATTGGAACAGTGACTCTGATCTCCTAGCCCCTAGACCAGGGCTCTCCTATCTCTGGGAGATCCAGTGATTCAGGGACACACAGGGGCCGCATACTGTTTGTTCTCCCCTCCCATAGGGCTGATCACAGGGGGCATCTAAGGAAGTCCTTAGTGATTAAAAGGATGGGTGGATGGATGGGTGGGTGCATGGATGGATGGATGGGTGGGTAGGCGAGTGGGCGAGTGGATGGATGGATGGATAGATGGATGGGTACATGGGTGGGTGGACAGGTGGGTGCATGAATGAGTGGATGGATAGGTGGATGGATGGATAGATAGGTGGAGGGATGGGTGAAGGGGTGGGCATGTGGATGGATAGATACACTGCTTGCCATGTGCTGCAGCTCTGATGGTGGACAGCAGAGGGCGCCAAGTTTCCACCTTTATTCCTCCAACCCTTTTACCACCATATAGTAAGGAATTCAGAGCTCCTGCTGGAAGGCCCCATTTGCTAGGGCTGATGGAGTCACTGACTCCTTGGGGTTCATGATTCTCCTGGTCTGAGGTACAAGAAATAACATCCCAGTTCTAACTCAGGTGTCCAGACTCCAGTCTTGGGCTCTTCCCCCTGCCCTGCCTCCTGCCTCCCTCCCATTGCTCTTGGGTTTGGGGAGGCTGGTGAGGAGGGGGCTATGAGATGCAGACAAGGAACTGCAGGCACCCAGTCTGAAGGGCTGCCAACTGGTGGCCGCATTGTGGGAGGCTTGCTCAGGATCTCGGGGAGCCCAAAGAGCCATGTGGAAAGTGAGCCATATGCTCTGGGGCAGAGGGACTGGGTTGGGCAGCCTAGGGGAATCTCCAGGTTTGCTTTAACCCTAGGACCCCAAAGCAATCCTCCTCCAGACTTGGAATTTATTTTCCAAAGAAGCATTTTAACAACTAACTGCATGAAGAATGAAGCCCAGATCCTAGAATATCAGGCTGGGAAAGGTACTTGGAAACTGTCTCCATTTTACAGATGGGAACAATGAGGCCAGGCCCAGGCTCAGACCCAGAGCTCCTGAGGACAAAGGCTGTGTGGGTTTTTCTTTGAGCATGGTGCCCGTGCCTGGCAGGCACCTTGCTGAGGCTTGCTGAGTGATCCCCTCCTACATGCAGGAAGAGTACCAGGAGTGAAGGCCCAGCAAACTTGGGAGCACCTTCAGGTCTTGCCAGGCTCTTAATGAAAGCTCGCTGAACTGAATCCAATTCAAAAGAGGGTTTAGAATGCCAGACCTGGGAGGGATCACATAGACTTTTCCTTCGACAGCTGGAGAAACTGAGACCAAGAGACCAGAAGTGCATCAGCACGAATCCCAGGCCCCCCAGAGCCTCCTTCAAAGGGCCCCTCCCTCTGGGCCCATTGACAAAGACTAGCCCTCTTCCGAGGCAGAGGTCAGCCCTAGACAGATTGGGGTGGGGGAAGGATGAGCAAGGATAATAAACAGGGGGAGTAGACCCCCGCCCTTCCACCACAGGACTGTCAGCTGGCCCCCAGCCACCCGAAGGAACAGGCCTGCAGATTCCTTCGAAAGTGGTGTCTGGAGGGATGTGGGGCCCCCATCCTCTGCCTCCCCCCACAGCTGGGAGAATCCTGCTCCAGGCCTCCTGGGGTCTCCTTGCTGGGCTGGGTATGCAGGTCTGCCCAACAAACAAACAAACAGGCAGCTTCCCAGCTCTCTTTCCCTGGCCTCTCTCCCCTCTCCCAAGGCATTCTGGGGGCCCTGTTGTTTAAGGTCCCTTAGGTCTGCCCCGCTGGGCCCCTTCCCATACTTTCCATATTTCTCAGCCTGTATGGGGTGGGGGAAGTGGGATCTAGCTAGAGCTGCTTTTAGAAACCCCCAGGGAACGGATGATCTCTGGCCTTTCTTGGGGTCCTCAAAGTCCGTTCTCACCAAACCCCAGAAGGGTTTGGACAATGACCTGAAGGACAGGCCCAGCCTAGCTCAGAGTCTAGGGGAACAGAAGTTTGGGCTCTGAGAAGTTGAGGTCTTAAGGCAGCACACTCATTCCCCTCTACCCCTTCTGTTCTCACCACATCCATGTCTGCCTCAGGCAGTAAGTCGATTTAGAGGGGAAAGAATTCAGAGCCGAGCTTATGAGGCCTGGGCCATGGATGAAGGGCAGCAGCTGGGAGGGCAGAGGAAGCTATCACTGGAGTCAGAGAACCTGACTTTGAATCTGGACTCTGCTGGGGAACTATCCTTTCTCTCTGAGCCTCAGTTTCCCCATTTTTCAGGTACAATATTGTAGGTACAATATCTGTACAGGGTCTTGGGACCCTGGTCAGTACGTGTTGGGAAGGGGCAGACAGGGACTTGGCCCATTCCCAAGGTTCCTCTCCTCACCACCCTAAGAGCACATCCCCCTTCCTCAGAACCTTTCCCAAAGTTCTCCACACAGCTCTAGATGAGGAGGGACCAGACACGGCCACCGGAGGCCCTGGATGAGGTCTCCATGAACAGCTCAAAGCAGTAGTCTTGGGATGGGCCCCCAGCTTTAGGTCCTGCGGCTGCAGGTGAAGAAGGGGTGCCAGGCAGAGATGAGGCTCTGGATAAGGCTCCTTTGAGTCTCTCGAGGTAAAAAAAGAAAAAAATCTTGGACTGGAGCGTGCATGTTCCTCTGAGGAGAACTTTATTAGGTCCTGTGAGAGTTTGGAGATGAAAGTAAGTCATTCAAATGCAGCACCCCCTCTAGGGACCCCATGGTCAGGCTCACTCTGTCTGGTTGGGGAATTCAGCAGTGGCATTAGTGGTCTGGACTTCGGGAACCCGGACGAAATTGGAATGCAGGGCATGTCCTCCCAGATCCATAAAGGCTGAAAAGCATGCTTTTACCTGGATGTTTTTAGAAGTGGCTAGAGTCAGTCAGATGCCCAGCACAGTCTTATGTTGACCAAAGCTGCAGAGGACGATGTGCTGGCCACACAAGGCATCCTCTGCCCAGGGGGCTGTGGAGCTGAGGAGGCTTTGATTGGGCAGTGGAGGCATCTGTGGGTCATTTCTCTATTGAGCTTGTATTGAGGAGAAAGGGGTAGAGAATTAGGACTGGCAACCTGAGGTAGGTCCAATGGAAGGTAGAGGCATGCTCTGGAGCCTCCTCAAGGCTGCTGGACTCCTGGGTCACCTTGGAGAATTCCGGGCTCCAATGGGATCTTCACATTGCAAGGCTTTCAAACAAGTGTGTAAGCCAGAGACCCTGGTGGCTCTGGAAGTCTGTATTCCAGGTTCCAAGGTCCCTCCTAACCCTAATGGTTCATGTTCTATGATCTAAAGTCCCTCCTGGTTCTAACGGTCCATGTTTTGTGTTCTAAGCTCCAACCCAGGACTGACATTTTATGTTTTATATATCCCTAGCTCTGATATCCTATATTCTATGTTCTAAGGGCCCCCCATATCTAACATTCCATTTAGTTCTAGGTTCTGAGCTTTAGTCTAGCTCTGAAATTCTGTCTTCTGGTCTAGCTTTCCTCTTGGTCCTGAATCTGATATTCTAAGGTTTGTCTTGGCTGCGACATTGCATGTTCTAAAGTCCCTGCTAGCTCTGACTTTCCATCATCTATATTCCAAGTTCCTTTACAAATAGGAGATTCTAGGTTTTAGGTTCTAAGAGTTCTCCCAGTTTTGAATGCTATGTTCTAGGTCCTTGAGTTCTCAGTCCTGGCATTCTGTGGTCTAAGTTCCCTACCTTCCCACAACTTTGACATCCTGTTCTGTGGTCCCACCCTCTCTCCCATTCTAAGCAGAACTACCTGGAACTCTATTTAGTTTTAAGTTTGAGACAAGAAGACCAGACAGGGCTCCTGATTTTGTCATGGTACCCTCAAGGGCATTGAGCCACACTTAATATTAGCAATAAATGTTGATCACTAGTGGATACTCTATGGGCTCTGTGTGCCCAAGGCCAGAGCCCAGTTCCAGGTCAGCATCTAAAATCCAAGGTGCTTCCTGTGTACCCAGTCCAAAGGAAGCCAGAATTCTAAGTGATTATGGAAAGGAAGGAGGTCATTCCAGGCAGAGGGTACAACCAGAGCAAAGATAGAGAGACCAGAAAAGCAGGAGACCAGGGTTGCTGGACCAGAGAACACCTGGTAGATGGTAAGGTGTAAGAAGGAGACTGAGTTATAAAGGACTTTGAAGGCCAAGAGAGCGTTTTGTCTTTGATCCTGCAGGTGATGGGGAGCCACTAGACTTCAATAAGTAGTGGAGTGCCATGGACAAGGCTGGACTTTAACAAGGTCACTTTGGCAGTGGAATGGTGCATGTATTGGAGGGGGCAACATGCTATGATGAAGGTCCTCCATGGAGGTCTTCACCACCACAGGCTGGCTGAGGATATTGGGGGTAGGATTCCTTTCAAACATCAGTCAGGTGGAATGGCTCTAAAAGTCCCAGTTAACTATCAAAGGCTGTGATTCTGGGCACCCATGCTCCAGGGGCCCAGGGCATCTGGACAAATAAGGTTCTGGGCTCTGGGTTCAGCCAAGCTGGACAAAGAAACCTCCCAACCTTCTGCAGATGCCCCCTTTTCCTTCTGAGGCTTCTATCTGCCTTCTCTGGGAGAGTCTGGGGGGCATACTGGGGCTCAGAAGGAGACAAATTTATTCTAGCTCGGAACCCCAGACTTTGGAGAGATAGAAGGGTCTCCAGAGGGCACTCCCTTCAACTTATGGATTTTACAAATGGGGAAAATGAGGCTCAGGGAAGCCAAGCATGTTGGACCTGACACAACCTGTCTACCTTCCTGACTGAGGTCAGTGAGAGGAGGTGGGCAGGATGTGCCATTAGCCAGTACCTTTTGAGGCCCCATGACACTGGGGTATTCTCCCAGCAGGGGTGACTGTCTAAGAAGAGACCTGGCTGGGAAGGAAATGGCATATGTGTGTGTGTGTGTGTGTGCATGTGCATGCTTGCAGGAAATGCCAGGCCCTCTGAACACGTGAGGGCCTTGGCATGTGTCTGTTCACCCCACAGGCCATTGGCAATGAGTGATCAGTACTGGGACATCAGGCTTTGGGCTTCCTGGACAGACTGATGAGTGTGGCTGGGGTGCCTGGGTCCCTTCTCCCTTGAGGAGACCCCCACCCCAAGCCACCTCTCTCTTGTTCCTAACATGTGCCAACCATTATTTCTCAATGAAAAGAGTCTCCTCTTTTAATCTTTTTTTTTATTAAAATAACCCCTACAGCCCTTACCCTCACCCCAAAGAGTGGGTAACCCAGAGGTTATGGCCTGAACTGACAAAGTCAGGGCCCCAAATTCATGGGACTGCTGCTTCTGCCAGACTTTGGCATCCCCTGCTCCCTTCTTTCTTGGCCCAAAGTCTCCCCACAATAGAAGTCCCCTAGCAGTTTGACCCAGCCTGGAGGGCCCAGGCTGCTGCAGTCTGAGCCAGAGGTGGTCTTTCTCCCACCCCCCTGCCCAATTCCCAATTTAACAGGTCTCTTCAGGAAAAGGAAGAAAGGGTGTTTTTTAATTAAAAACAAGAGCAAATTTCTCCTGAAGCCTCTAAATCACCCTGGCCTCCATCTGGGTCCCCCAAGGCCCCCAGGCATCAGTGTTTACATGGGCAACCAGCTAGGATATGTGCATCTTAGCACCTCATAAAATGCCTATTATGAAATTTCTGTGAAAAGCAGGTCTAGAGAACAGGCAGGGAGTTCCTGAGGTCATGGGGCTCAGCACTCCTCCTCCCCCACTAAGTCAAGGTTTCCTGTTGTGGGGGGAGCCCTGGGCCAGGAGCCAGAAGCCCTGATACCTTTCCTGGCCCTGCCACTGAGGGCCACTCCCTTCCCCCACTGGGCCTCAATTTCCTCCCCTGTCAAATGGGAGTGATCATCCCTACCTTCCATCCTTCCCAGGGCTAGTATAAGCACTATACCCATGTGCCAGCTGGTGCCTGCCTAGGAGCATAGGGGGGTGGGCACAGGTGCTAGGCAGAGCATTCCCCCCAATCTCCACATACAATACAATATTCCTCAGGCTGGCATTTATTCCCCCATGGTCTGGCAGCTCAGTGACCTCATAGGGCTCACTGTCTCCTCTTTAGCTACTTTTCCTTTAAGAGCCACTTAGGGCATGGCACCCTCCTTCGTGCAACCTGCCCTGATTGCACCCTTCTCTCCACCTCTGCTTGTCCAGGCTCTGTGGCTCCCCCATCCCATCATGCCCTAGTAGTGTGAGGACCAGAAGGAGCCGGAGTAGGCGTTGCTGTGCCCTCCCCAGATCAGGCTCTTCCACTGTCTGAGGACCCTGAATCATGTGGAAAGGGTGGACAAGAGAGGCTAGAGGTACTGAGTCACAGAAGGGAGGACCCAGGAAACTCTGGGGAGGGAGCCAGATGAGATAGCAAAGCCCTCTGGGAAAACAGGGCCCATCCAGCCTCCCTGACCCTAATTACCTGACTGAGAATCATTAACCAAGGCCTACATTTGCATAACATCCTGGCTGGGACCTAGGGAAGGACAGGCTTCTGCCCTCAGGCCTCGGGGGGGGCGCGGTATAGAAGGGTCCAGGTAGGTCCTAGCTATCCTCTGCTGCTGTCATCCCTTGCCCTCACTGCACACTGCTGGCCAGAGGGCTGGTAAGCATAGGTCTGGAAAGGGATGGGGGGGTGGTCAGCTGGTCAAGCCATCCCCATGAGGTCCCACAGGAAGCAATACCCTTTCTCTGACCTCCTGACCCTCAGTTGTCTAGCCAGGGCCCATTCTTCAGAGAAGGTTGGAAACCAGCTGGGCCAAGAGCTTTTCTTCTGCCCCAATCATTGTCTCTGGGGTCTTCTGGCTTGGATCGACATTCGGTCCTTCCAGCTGACTGGTGACATCCAATCCATAGCTCTCTATCCTTCCTCCAGGCAGCATCCCCACACACCTCCCTGCTCTCTCTGTTCCCCCAATGGCCCCAGACAGCCCTATGTCATCTATGGGCTGGTGGCAGGGGGGAGGGTGGGGTGCGGGGAGATGCAGAAAAGCCCACTTACAGCAAGACAGGAAATACAACTTTTCTCCAATGCCTCCTCTGTGCCACTCTGATCCTCACCACCGTCCTGGACCCAAGCGTTGTTAGCACCTCTTTCAGAGTGCAGGCCAGTAAGAGGCCCAGGGACCTGCCTAGGGCCGCATAACTGGGAAGAATTTGAGGAAGGATTGGAACTTGGTCTTCTTGGCTCTGAGTTCAGGGCTCTAGCTGACTTGATTGAAGGCAAAATTAGCTGAAGTCAAGCTTGATTTCAGAGAAACCTAAAGATTCAAGCAGTCCTCAAGAGGAAGGGTGCAGCTACCCCCAGGAAAGGGTGAGCACCTCTCCTGGAGACCCTGCAACAGATGCTGTCTTGGCAGTTCTCCAAAGTGTGTGTATGGTGGGGGGTGAGAGAGAGAGAGAACATGTGTGTATGAGAATGTGTATGTGTATGAGTGTATATGTGTATAAGGGGGCGTGTGTGAATGTGTATATGTGACAGTGTGTATGTGAGAGTGTGTGTATGTGAGGGTGTATGTGTGTGTACGTGTGTGAGTGTGTGTGTATGTGACAGTGTGTATATGTGATGGTATGCATGTGTGTGAGTGTATATGTGTTTGTGGGTATGTGTGAGTATATATGCGTGTGAAGGTGTTTGTATGTATAAGTGTGTATATGTGACAGTGTGTGTGAGCATGTGTGTATGTGAAGGTGTGTATGTGTGTGACTGTGTGTGTGTATGTGAGGGTGTGTGTGTGTGTGACAGTGTGTGTCTGTGTGTGTGTGAGGGTGTGTGTGTGTGGGGGGGTGTTACTCTTTAGCTGTAAGCTGACCTTGCTGGGGCTTCCACCTGGGGTGAGGGCTAAGGGAGGTAGTGAGGGCTACAGGTGGTGTGCGGAGCCCAGACTCTGATAGACTGGGACCTTCCAGCAGGAATTCCCAGACTCCTCTCTTGGCCTGCGGGGAGACCACGACTTTTGTCCCTTTCTCACTGTTGGGAAAAAGATCAAAATGAAACAACCAAAAGTCAGAGCTGGGGGGCCCTTAGAGATCCCTGAATCTTCACGCTCTTTGTGCATAAGAGGAGCATGGGAGGGGGTACTTTCCTATGAGATCCAGGGGAGAAACCCAGGCCCCTGAGGCCTAGCTGTGACTCTGGCCGCAACTGACCAGGCCTCTGACAGTGTGACACAGTGGCAAGCTTCCAGCTCGGCCTCGGGAGTCCTGGCTGTGACTGCCCCCCAATCCCTCTCTTCCTCTCTCCCCAGATTCAGTGTGCTGAGAACATGACCAAACCTTCCCTGGTGAAAGTCATGGCCCCTAGGAATCCTGGGATCTGGTTCCTAGGCCCTGGGCCTCAGTTTCCCCTTCTGAACAAGAGCACAGCACATGAGGATGGCTGAGCGTCTCTGATGGCACCGTCTGTCCCAGGCTTGGTTAGAGGGCTCTCCTCTTATAAGCCCCATGACTCCCGAGCTTCAGCAGAGACTGACGTAAGGCTCCTCTCTCCCCCAGCACCGAGACCCCTGATTTCTAACGTCCCAGGACCTGTCTAGGGTGGGCTTGGGCTGTACTGTGGTCTCAGAGACCATGGGGGATGTCCACCAGAGGGCAGCCTCTGACCATAGTTACACGGCCAGTGGCCAGAGCTCCGGGCAACCTGGTGTCTTAACCTTGGAATACTTGAATGACCCTTAGCAATCGCTCAACCACCAGCCTGCCCTCAAGAGTGACCTGTGGCCCCTACCTACTGCTCCCCACTCTCCTCCCATCTTCATTATTCTGAGCAAGAACCCCACCCTCTGGGGCCATGAAGGAAGCCACCGTTCATTTTACAGATGGGGAAATTGAGGCCCAGAGAAGGGGAGAGTCTTTCCAAAGGCATTAGGGGCTCCTTCCTAACAGGCCGTCTCCCTTGATTGGCCCTCCTTCTCTCCCTTTCTCTGTAGCAGATTGACCAAGTTGGGGAGGGAGCCCTGGGGTTGGGGACAGGGGAAGACCCAACTCCTTGGCTTCTCTCTCCATCCCAAACTGGTGTTCCTCCATCTCAAGACCAAGGACATGTCCTTTCTGTGATGTAGAGGCTGCAAAGATGCCAGGCTCTGTGGTCTCATTGATTCTGGGGTTCCCACCTTCCATCCACACTTGGTATCTATAGACTGGGAAACATACGATGGAGGACCACAAAAATGGGGAGGGTTCTTGTCCATGGCTGAAGAGCCTAGGGATGCTGAGCATGAAGAAGGAAAGACTCCAGGGAAATGTGCTGTCTATGTTCCCATGGCAGAGGGATCACCTTGGTCCTGCTTGGCCACAGGAGAATCTGGAGTCAAGGAGGTTTGGGGGTACAGAGGCAGATGGAGGCAGCAGACTTCTTCCATCAGAGATGAACCCAAATGATGGAAGCAGCTGCTCCTCCTTGGGGACCTTAGGGCAGGTGCTGGACACCCATTGCTTGGATAGAATGCTTAGGGGATCTTATTCAGGTAGGGGTCTGTTCAGGCTCTCTCTGTTCCCTCCCAGGCTCAGAGGGTTGGGCCTTTGGGAGTCTCCTTCCTGAGGAGGTCCCAGAGTAGCACTGTCTGGGGTGTCAGAGGAGGGGTCCTAGAGCCCCTGACTCCACAGTGGAGAGAACCAGGAGGCAGGAATTTACTCATGATGCTGAGGGCAGAATTGGTGTCAGAGCATGGACTTGGCACCAGCAGGGTCCTTTCTTGTGCTCTTGAGGACACTGGCACATAGTAGGCACCTAATAAATATGGGTTGATTAACTGATCAATCAATTCCATCCCACCCAACACAGGCTGCCCAGTTGACCACGGTTTGACCAAGTATTGGCAGCATTATGAGGTCCTTCTAGCCTGAGCCGTTTCCCAGGACCTTCAGTGACCTAGAGGAAGGTCCTCTCAGGCCCCAACAGACAAGTCTGGGGAGATCCTATTATGGCAGCCTTGACGAAAATACAAATAGCCACCAGGGGGCAGACTGTGGTCACTCTGCCCGGTCACTTTGCTAACCCACTTTGCTAAAGGAGTAGTTTGGTGGAGCCTGTTGGAGAGACCACCCCTCCCCGCCCTGAAAACCCCAACCTGCTTTGTTGTGGTTTGTCCAGGTTCCAGAGCTTGGCTCTATCCCCACCCAATGACCTACATGACAGTGAGTCCTACTCAGCTTCACATGGGCCAGGGGTCCCAGCCCACCACCCAATGCTGACCACTTGACCACTTGGGGTAATTCTTGGGTCTTGATTCTCATCTGTGAAATGGGCTCAATGATCTCTTCTAACTTCCATGAGTCTTCAATTCTAAAGGGAAGCCTGAGGAATGATTTCCCTTAAATCTCTGGGTTATTGTGCCAGAAAGGGACACCCTGCCACCTCCTTCTTTAAGAGATCCCTGGCTTGGGAGTCAGAGCATCTAAATCCAAGGCTCTTCTTGGTCACTAACTTGCTTCAGGTGCACCACCAGATGCCCTCATTTTTCCAGACCTCTAGGCCTCAGTTTACTCACATGCAAGGTTCGGGGGAGGTTGGTCTCTGGGAAAATCTCCAACGTCCCCTCCAGCTTTGATAAGGAGACTTAGGACCCATCGTGATGATAAGCATGGAGTATTGTGGTCCAGAGTTAGGTGAATGGGCTCCAATCCCACCTTGGACACTCTGTGTGTGACATCGGGTGAGATATTTGACCGTTCTGAACCTCCAGCAACTCCTCAGATGATGTAGCATAGGGAGAGTGTTCTGAATTTGTCTGGGTTCTGGTTCTGTCTCTGCCTCTTGCTAAGGGTGAGAGGTAACCTCTCCTGGCCTCAGTTTCCCCTAAGTAACATGAAGAGATTGAGGAAATCAGGATTCATAGGTGTGGGTATCCTTCCATCAGGCCATTTAAGCAATTTTTCCCTTCCCACTGTGGCTGTTGCCCCTTGTCCACCTCAGGTCAGACTGAGATCATTACATGAGTGCAAAGGGGTCAAGACAAAGAGAGACAAGAGGTTTGCATTGCTGGGCGAGGACTCTCAAATGAGAACTGGAGGACTTGCCATGCTCTCCTCAGGCTGTACTCTTGACCAGGTTTCCCACAAACCCCAAGAATTGAGATTTCCTGGGTCTGGGCCAGGGCAAAGGCTCAGGCCCCTTGCCTGAACAAAGTGTGGCCACTAAAATAGACCCTGGAGCCAGTGGTGAGGAAGGCCTTGCCCCTGACCAAAATCAGGGAGCACCCCTGGGAGTCCACAGGAACTTGTCCAAAGCTCTGGACTTGAGGCCTGGTCTAGGCCTCATCTTTCATCTTACAGATGAGGGGCGCTCAGAGGGAAGGGCAATCTGTCTAAGCCCACCCAGCGAAATGAAGTAAGTAGGGGGCAAATCCAGCCCAAGCCCTGTCCTTTGGCCCCGGAACCCCAGAAGCATGTTTGCCTTCCAGCCCGGGTCCTATCTGGTCATTGCCTGCAGGTGAAATAAAGGGCCTTGGGGTTGGCCCCAGGTGTGCCCCAGACAACAGGCCTCCCTCCAAAGCCCCCTGAACTCATACTGAAGACTAGGACCCAGTGACTCCTCCACCAGTGACTGTGTCACCTTCCCCCTGCTGAGCCTCAGTTTCTCCAACTGTCCAATAAGCCAGCTGGACCAGATAGTCCCCAAGGCACATTCCGGACTCTGATGTACTGCCATCCTCTGAATCTCTGAGTTCCAGTTAGGGCACAGCAGGGAATGTGCTGGGCGGGAGGTCAGGGCATCCAAATTTGGCCTTTGAATGGACAGAGCTGGGTGGGAAAATGGTGAGCCTGGGGTTCAGAACCTCATGGTGACTTGGGTAAGTCTCTTCTCTGAAGTCTTGTTTCTTTACTTGGAGAAGGAGGCTAATGATACCTGCCCTCCTCTCCTTCCTAGGACTCTCATGAGGAAAGCACTCCATAACCATCAAAAACAGTAGTAATGGCAGCCGACATGCTGGAGAGAGTCTGCCCTGCCAGAGATGCTGGGCAAGAGCAGCCTGACCATCCTGCCTCCATCTCACCTCTGGACTGGCTTGGAGAGACTGATTCTGTGCCAACGGTCAATCATGGCTGAGAAAGGGAGGCCACGGACAAGCTTAAGGGCAGTACCCACTGTCCATGGCTTTCTGTCATGGCTCAAGGACCAACCAGGAAGTCCTGACTTAAATCCTTTGTCTGCCATGCTGGTCGTGTGACCCTGGGCAAGTCATTGAGCCCCTCCCTAGGTGCCCCTGGCCACTCACTAAGACTGTCCAAGGTAGACAAAGGGATTGATAGGTTAATAAATACAATAGACAGATAGGTAGATGGGTGGATAGATGGATGATGGATGGATGGATAGACAGGTGAACAGTTGGGCAGATAGACGGATACCAACAGACAGAGACTGATATGACTAGAGGCAGGCAGATACTGACAGATGTGGACAGATAGAGAGGCATGTAGGTGTATAGATGATGGATGGGGATGGCAGACCATTGACTAAGAGCCCCCTCTGTGCCAGGCTGAGTTATAGACAAATAGCTCTTCTATGTCACCAGTGGATTTCCAGACGAGGTTTCCCCTCCACCCAAGAAATACAGCAAGGAGACCAGTAGATAAATGGGGATAGTCATCTGCGTCATGGAGCACATATGGATGCAGCTGTGGACTCCGACGTGTGTACTCAGTGGAAACAGACAGAGCCTAGTACTGACAAATTTCACACACACGCACATGCGTGCGCACGCAGTACATACATGCACACACATGCACGCAGTACATACATGTACACATGTGCATGAACACAGTACATGCGTACACACAGTACATAGATGCACACATGCATGTGCACACACTCACACGTGCACACACTATGCATTATGGGCTGATTAAACTTTGCCAAGCTCCTTACTCAACGGCTCTCATTTGAACCTAACAAAAACCTCACTAGCTGAGTGACCCTGGGTAAGTCACTTCACCCCGTTTGCCTCAGTTTTCTCCCCTGTAACATGGGCTGGAGAAATGGCGAAGTGCTCCAGTCACAAAGAGTCAGACCTGGCTAAAAAATGATTGAGCAGCTGCCTTGGAAGGAGGAGTGACAGGTACAAACATAACCCACATTTTGCACATGAGAAGGCTGCCTGTTGTCTCAGCTGGTATCTGAGGCTGGATTTGAACCCAGTGAGATGAGACTTCCTGACTTCAGGCCCAGCGCTCTGTGCACTATGGCGCCTGCTAGCAGCTGGCCCAGCCCAACAGGAACTTGTTTAAAACCTTCTGGAGGGTTTCTTCGATGTGTGTGCCAGGTGAAGGGGGTTGCTTGGGACAGGGTTGAGGGGAGTTGGGAAAACCGAAGTTGAAAGGTCAACAAAGAAACGGACAGTCGGCCACATTTTCAGAGAGATGCACACTTTAACCATTATTCCCTGCTGTACTTGTGTCGTGATCTTCAGTCTTGTGTTACCTCCCCCCTACACTAGCTGGGAGGAGGACAGAAGCAGTGGGGAGGTCTCCTAATCAGGCAGAAGGGAAAACTGAGGTTTCCAAGGTTCCTATCTCTCTGAGCTGCCCAGGCGGCCACACCTATGATTCCCAAGCATTCCCAGAGTGGGAAATGGGGGCCTGGGGAGGGGTCTTGGTTCCACTTTGTCTGGATTTTGACAGAGCTGAAGTTTTAATCAGAAAAGCCACTCCCCTGCTCAAGTACTGACCCATAGGAGATATAGCCAATGCAGCAGACAAGCAATTCTCGCCCTCCCCCTTTCTCTCCCAGGCAGCCAGGGACCTGGAGCAGGAGGGGAGAGAGGGGCAAAGAGTTCGAATCTGTGCCCCAGTGCCTGAATCTCCACCCCACTTCTCCAGTGCCAGGAGACTAGGAGCCCCCCAGTCCAGAGCAAGGGAAGTATATACTTCCTGACACCCTTTGTTTTGGAGAAAAGAAAGTTATTGGGCATGGGGAGAGTGAAGGAAGATGCCCTGGAGCCTGGCGACTGATGATGACCCTCCCTCTCCCCTTTCTTTTCCAACCCCCACCTTAAGCCCATCTGGAAGGGGAAGGCGAGCTCAGGTTTTCAGATAAAAGCAGAAAATCTAAGAGTCCAGCTGCTAGAACACCCTCTGAGGCCCTGTGGTCAAGGTCACTAAGACTTGAGTCCAGAAGATAGGGAGGGGTGTAGGTGAGCAGAAGCCCTCTGGGTAAGAAAGCCTTCCAGACAGTCATATGCCCACATCAGCCTGGGTTGCCACCCCCCAAACCTGGAGAAGGCCTCCCACCAAACCTTCCACATTGCTTCCCAGGTTTGCTTTAGTCTCTGGCATCAGTCACAGCAGTGACTTGGGTCTGTCCTGTACTTGTTCCCCAGGATCTCCACATGGCTGACCCATCTTGGAAGGGGAAGCAACTGAGGGAATTGAACCTTCCTGTAGAAGCAGGGTAGGCTGCTAGTAGCTGTTTCCCAAGCTAGAGGAGCTCTTGAAAGTCTAGAGACCAGAGACTCTGGGTCCAGTCGGGAGGACCTTCCAGGAGAAAAGAAAAGGGGGTAGGGCAGAATATGGAGACTGATAGGGAAGCCAAGAGACTGAAACGACTGTCAGACACTCATTAAGCATTTATTAAATGCCTGTTGAGTGCCAGGAATCATGTCAAGCATTGGAAGGAAGAGGGGAGGGGCTGGAGATGAGAAGAAATAGAGGACAAAACGAAAGATACTTTGGAAGAAAGAATAGAAAGGGAAGGATAAGAGAGATGCTTGTGGTGGGCAGATGAAGGACAGGAAGGCAAAGAAGTGGGAAGGCAAAGGAGAAATTCATGTTTTGTGGAGTGGAGAGAATTCATGTTTTGTGGAGTGGAGAGGCAGAGAGATGGAGACAGAGATGAAGGGAGGGAATGGGAGAGGGAGAGAGGAAAGGGGAGAGACAGACAGACAGACAAAGGGAAACAGACAGAAAGAGAAGAGGGAAGGGGGAAGGAGAGAAAGATGGAAACAGAGAGAGGTACGGAAACAGAGAGAGAAAGAGGGAGGGAAGAGGGAGAGGGAAAGGAAGAAAGGGACAGACAGACAAAGGGAGAAAAGGAGGGTGAGATGGAGACAAAGACAGACCAACAGAGTGAGGGAAAGAGTGAATGGGAGAGGGAGAGAAAAAGACAGACTGAGTCAGAGACAGACAGAGATAAAGAAGGATGAGGGAAAGAGGAGAGGAGAGACAGATGAGACAGAGATAGAGAAGAGAGGGAGTGAAATAAGGGAGAGATAGAGAGACAAAT
This sequence comes from Potorous gilbertii, assembly GCA_028658325.1. NCBI lineage: Eukaryota > Metazoa > Chordata > Mammalia > Diprotodontia > Potoroidae > Potorous > Potorous gilbertii. Next base: position 392,379 of record JAQQSK010002565.1, on the reverse strand, counting down.
AAAGACAGATCAGCAGAGCTGGGGGGGATGGAAGGGGGAGAGAGAAAGACTGAGACAGAGAAAGATAGACAGATAGGGAGGGATGAGAGAGAGAGAAGGGAGGAGAAAAGAGACACAGCTATAGAGGGAGGGAAGGATAAGAGAGGAGAGGGGGAGAGAGACAGAGTTACAGGGAGAAGGAGACAGAGATAGAGAGGGAGGGAGAAGGTAATAGGAGAAGCAGACGTAGAACCAGAGAAAGAGAGGGAGAGACAAAAAATAAGGCTTGCTTAGGTCCGTGGCTGCTTGTGGCCTTCCTGGGCTGTGGTAGTTTGCAGAGGCCTCCCTGAGACCATCCCTTGCTCCCCTTTGGACTCCACACACACACACTCACACACACACACACACACTCACACAAACACACACCCACACACACACACTCTCTCTCTCTCTCCTCTCCCAGAGTCTGGCTTCCAAAGACAGGACTTTGAAACGGTGTGCTCGACAAGGTAGCCAGAGACTTGGTGCTAACTGAAGCAGGCAGGCAGGATTATGAGTTCCTCCCTCGGGCGGCTCCCTAGATAGTTTCTGGTGTCTTAGGCTCAGAGAAAGCCCGAAATGGGCACAAAGAGAAGCTGCTCTGCTGCTCACTGCCCCACCAATCTGAATCCTGAAGAAACCCTAAAGGGGACTTAAGAGCTGATCCTAGAACTTGGGGTGGGGAGACCTTAAAGCAACGCCCTTCCCCCAGCCCTTTACATCAAATCTCTGACTCTGGCTCCAGTTTGCATCCCTGGGTCCCTTCTCATGAACCCCTGGGGTGGCACCCTCCACCCACCTGGCCCTGGAGGAGGTGAAGAGAAAGCCTTCCAGACTACAGAGGGTCCAAGGGGTGGTAGAGAAGGTAGCTAGGCAGGCTGTTGACTCTGGGCCCCTGACTCCGGGAAAAAAAGTGGCTCCCGAAGCTGCTGCAAGCAAGGGCCAAGCCACTCCTGTCCCCAAGCACGTTCCCAAACACGTTCCCAAACACCCAGATGCCCATTTCACCTTCTCGGGGGCACAGTCTCCCAACCCTCCTCCCCAGATCTCAAAGTAGCTCCATCCAGGCACGCACTGAGCACACGGGAAGAAAGAACACTTCAGGCAAGGTGGCCAGAATGAGGGCCAAGGCTCGAGAGTGGATGAGTCACTAGGCCAGCTAAGCGTAGCCCCAGGTGGGCTGATGGCTCAGGTTGGCACAGGGAGCTCCCTGAGGGAGAGGGGACAGCCTCCCCAAAGCTGTGGCTCCGGGGAAAAGAAAGGTTAAGATAAGAGACTTTAGGAAGCCTGCTCAAGTTACCCAAAGACTACACACCTCATCTTCCTCTCCAGGATACCTCCCCAACCGTGCTCACTCTGATGGTGGATATCGTGGGGCCCCCCAGCTGCTGCTTCTGTCCCTTTGCCAGTCTCCTTAGCTCTTTGCTAAGGAATTCCAGAGCTTGAGTTTCCAGGGCCCTGGAAGGTGACTCCCATGTCAACCTCTTGGCTTCCTTCTTTCCCCTACCCATCGATTTCCCCCAAGTAAGTTCAACTTGCATCTGTGGGCCCAGAGATCAGACGTGTGGGGGGGACACAGAAAGAAATATACTGAAAAAACACTGGAGATGAGCTGGAGGGGAGTAGGGGGAGTGAGTCGGGAGAAAAAGGAGGAATTGAAGGAGGAGGAAGGGGGAATAGTCCCCTAATGGCTGGGGAGGTAGGATATAGAGTTGGAAAGAAAAAGCCTAAAATAGCTTCAGAACATGGGCTCCTTTTCCAGGAAGGCAGGGGAAAGCAGGAGAGAGAACCTCCTTGGGTTCAGATAGACCAAAAGCTGAACCAGAGCCAGAACTGGTTTGGGGAACTTCAGGGCTCCAAAACACAAGTGGGAGTCAAAGCAGCAAAAGCCAGGATGATACTGCAGGACCCAGGCTGCTGTGTGCTATACACAGCTTCAGGCGAGGGCTCATCTGGGTCTAGGCCCAAGGAGAGGCTACTCCTGAGATGGGGAATTCAGGTCAAGATTCATTTACTTTGGGTCAGAGTCAGGGAAGGCCCTGGGGACTGGGAAAGGAACACTAGAGGCTTTGGAAATGTCCTTGCTCTTGCATCTGCCTTAAAGGTCCCAGCAGAGGGCAGGATGGTCTGAATTTTTGTGGGGCAGGGTGGAGAACTGATGTAAAACCTCCTTTTAGCCCTATCTTGCCCTTTGCTCTGGGATTCTTTCCTTTGCTGAAGAGTTTCAGCACTTGAGGACTGGAATTGCATTTAGCTCTCAGCCACAGGGAGCCAAGCCTCCGCCAGAGCCGCAGCTGGTGTTTAAAAAAAGTTTGCCTTGGTAAGAAGTCCTGGGAGAGTGGAAGAGCTGGAAAATGTGCCCTGGCACCATTCCCCGCCCCCCCCCCCCGCCCCACAGTGCCCTCCATAGTAGGGGAACACCAAAGGGAAAAAGGCAGTACAGGTTACAGGCCCAGGCGCCTCAGGCACAGACTGATCAGAAATGCCTACATATAAGAAATGAAAGGGGCCAGACATCGGCTAGACACCAGGTACTTATAAAAAGACCTGGGGATGGGGGTGGGGGAAGCCTAGTCAGGCAGGGTCCTGTGGGAGACCCAGGAGAAACTGGAGAAGGCATAACCTCTCCTCGGATGGAGTGTAGTTTCGTGGGAAAGGTAGCAAGTCCATCTACTAATAGACAGTGAACACCAGAACCTAGCTCTGCCCAGGACACTTGGGTTACAGGTTTCCATAGGGTCTCAACAGGGAGGGACAAAGCTAGGTTAGAAATCTGTAGACACAGGATTCTGTGTGCCCAGCTGCAAATGTGCACATGTCACTGGAGATAGATGGCCCTTTAGCCCTGTCCAAGGCAGGAGTGGGGACGTAGAGAAACTGCATAATGGAAAGGGGAAAAGTAGAGGCAGTCATTTGGAGGGGATGAAGCCAGATATTCTTGGCGTGGGGCATTAGCTTAATTGAATGCGGGACTGAGATCTAAAGGGGCGGGGGAGGCATTTTTACTGTCTTGGTCTCTCCTGGTTGGAAAATGAGCTGCGTTTTATGGGGGAGTCATCTTCCAAAGCCAAGTCCCCAGAACCTTGCCTCGATGTCCACACCTGGGAAATATGGCTTAACCTCTGCAGGGACCACAAGAGGCCCAAGAAGGCCCCATTTTTCTAAATGAGATCAATAACCCCAATGCTTTGGGCCTTCCCCTCGTGGCTATCCCAAGGCATTCTTGACTTCGGGACCCCAACCCCACCTACTCCAGAGCGCCATCCCCAAACCCATTTCCATCCCAGATAGCAGACTCATTTCCACTCCCTTCGTCAAACTCATTTCCATCCCCTGCCCCAATCCCAGCTGTTCGAGAGGCACTTTTAGACACGAACTCAGGTTTGTTGTCAGCAAAGGGAAAACTAGGAGCCCAGGAGAGCTGCCGCGTTCGCTCCTTCTCGCCCTCCCTCTTTCCAGCATCTACCCCGCTGCCTCCGCCGCCGCCGCCGTCGCCACCGCCGCTGCCGCGTCCCGGCCGCCTGGTCCCTCCGCCAGCCCCTCTGTCCCCGCACCGTCCCTGCTTCCCTAGGGAGAAGCCACCCTCTCCCAGGTCAGTTACACAATACTCTAAAGGTAACTTTGTCCTTTTTGTCGATTGGAGTCCCAAGGACTAACTGTGCCTGGTTGAATATTTGCCTTTAAAGCAGAGCCCGGACTTTGCCCCTTTGCCATTCCAGGTTTCATTTCCTCAGAAAGGCTCTTTTTGCGGAGGAGAAAGAAGGCGCCCCGAGGTACCCCTGCCCGTTGCCACCCCTGGTCCGCCTGCGCGCGCTTCTCTCCCCAGATCTTGTATTTTCTGCTGGGATAAACCTGGACTCGTCCCCAGCCGCGCTTCTCTCTTTAAAGGTCAAGACACAGTGACCCCGGACGCTTGGGGTGCCTGCAGCCTGGGAGTCCCTGGCCTCCCAGGCCGCCCCCCACCCCACCCCGGTTCACTGAGCACCCAGGACTGCCTGGTTTTCCGTATGGAAGGCGCCGACTTTGAGGAGACGCGTATTGTCTTCCTCCCAAGCCGGCAGCCCCACTCCCAAGCGCACGCCTCGCGGCTCCCTTGTCCGTTGTCCCCGTCCTCTGTCCCCGCGCCGCCCCCCTACAATTCACACGCACGCACGCACACACACACACACACACACACACACACACACACACACACACACACACACACACATTTCGCTGTTTATTTGCCACGGAGGAGGATAACGAAGGAGCAATTAAGCGTTCAAAGCCTCGCTAGACAGCACACCGCCGCAGCCTTCGCAAAATCTGGGGTATGCTTTTTTCCTGGGCTGTGGGTTAACGAGGGCCCTCTGGCCCGCAGGGATCCCCAACATTTCTGGTGGTCCCTTGTTTGCTGGAAGGCAATGCCCTGCACCCAGACGGCTTGCCCTCTCACCTCCTGTGGCGTTCTTTTGTGTCCTTACTAGGAAAGGGATTAGCTAGGGGTGCTCTCGGCATTGGGGTTTCAGGGTGGCAGGCAGCTTTATTTGATCTTCCGCAGAGCTTGGGGGGGGGGCGCGACCTTTTCGGACCGGTTTTCCTCCCGGCTCCAACTGGAGCAGCCTCTCTCCTAGCTTTCCTTCTCTGTTCGCCCGCTGAGTCCTGCCCACCCGGCCGGTGGGTTGCTGGCTGAAGGTCCGGGCGGCGGCTGCAGCTGTTTCGGGGCTACTACTCTGACTTCTTTCTGTGGGCCCCGGGCTGCCACTTTCTCTGTTCTCCCCTTCGGGGTTGGGGAAATTGATTGGGAAAAAACAATCTCAGTGCGTCCTCCTTTTTCCTTCTGAAAACAACATTAGGTGAAGCTAGCGGCTGCTGCGCCCAGAGTCCGGGGACCTTCCGAGCCCCCGGGAACAGCCCTGAGGACTCAGGGTTCTAGTCCTCAGAATTGACGGAGGCCACGGAGTAGTGCCCTACGTCGCCTCGTTGCTGCGAGCCCAATTACCAAGTGGACTCCGTTCTGCGCTCTTTGCGCGCCTCCCGGTTCCGCACCCCTTGACCACTTTGCCACCGCATTCACACAGCCACACACCTCACTTTGCTAGTTTAGGGTGCCGAGCCCACATCTACGAGGGCAAAGGCGGGAGATGGGAGGTTCGATTGCAAGTTTAAAGAACGTTTGGGACTATGCCTAGACGCGCGCACGTTCACAAACACGTAAGCAGGTAGAGAAGGGCACAGGGTTTTACTAGCTCGGGCACAGCCACTGGCCCTAAAGTGCGCGCTAACCCTTCGGCAACCCAAGACGAGACAGGAGACCAGATGCCCGCAGTTGGAACCCGGCCGGACTCAGTGCCGCGTTGCGTTCAGCTGGACGGTACTCTGGAGGTTCAAGAATCTCGCACTTTGGGGCGCTGGTTCCTTTCCTCTGCTCCAGCCTCCACCCGGATTATTCGGGCGGAAACGGGGGCAGCGAACCGAGAAGCGGTAAGGACAGGTGGCACCTTGAGGGGAGGGAGCGCTTGGGTTACTGTAATACCTTCCAGGCACTTTTGGAGAAAAGAAATAGACCTGGGGTAAGAGGGTGATTTTGCTGCCGAATCCCGCAGGGCGCGGGATGGAAGGGCGAGTACCGGGGCTAGAAATTCAAGCCCACGCGCTCGCCCGCGGGGAGAAGGCGCATCCTTTTCCCGAACGCTAAGCGTGGAGAGGCAGGAGAAAACACAGGCTCCTGAGTCTGGGGACCCAGGGACAGACCGATCTGTTCGAAGACTGTCAGCGCCTTCCTTTAAACTGATCGCCTACAGCCCTCGAAACTGAGCTGACACTGCCAGCCCATCAGGCAACGGCACTACCTGAGAAGAAGATCCGAGACCCTGTCCGCCAGTTGCCTCGGTTTCATTCTTCTCCAGGGAAGAGAAAAAGAAAAAGTAGGAAAGAAAGAGAGAAAGAAAAAAGGAAAGAGGAAAAAAGAAAGATGGAAAAGGAAGGAAGAGGAAAGAAGAAAGAGAAAAGAAGAGAGAAAGAAGGAAAGAAAGAAAAAGAAAGAAAGGGAGAGAGAAAGGAAGGGAGCCAGAAAGAAAAAAGAATGACCACACTGCAATTTCCAAATGCTCCACAGAAAAACTTTATTGAAATTTTCTTTTCTCTCTTTTTTCTTCTCTTCCTTCTTTCCCTTCTCTACACTCCTTCCCTTCTTTTCGGTTTTCTTCTTTTCTCTTATTCCTTTCTTCTTTTCTGTCGCTTTTTTCTTATTCTCTTTACTTTCTCTCTCCCATTCCCTCATTATTTTCTACTTTTCTAACCCACCTTTCCCTTTTTAATTTTCCTTTTCAGCTTTTCCCTCCCTCCCTTTTTCCTTCCTTCCTTCCTTCTTTCCATCCTTCCTCCTTTTCTTCCTTTCTCCCTTCCTTCTTTTTTCGATCTTTCTCTTTTCTAATTCTTTCTTTCTCCCTTTTCCTGTCTTTCTCTTCGCCTTTCCTCTTTTTCTTCTCTCCGTTTTCTTTTCCCCATTTCATTCCCGTTCTTTATTTCTTTCATTTTTGCATTGTTTTTTTTCTTGGCTTTCTTTACAAAATTCCTATCCCCGCTTTTTTGCCACCCCCCCCCTCCAGCTCTGGGGGCCACCTCCCCTCGCCCATTCCTCACCCCCCCCCCCCGCAGCTTGGCTCGGTTTTCGGGGCGGAGCCGGGGGGCGGAGCGAGATAACCTTCTTCCAAGCCATTGGGTCGGGCCTGCCGCCAGTAGTGACATCCAGCGATCCGAGAGGGTTCTCCCAAACCGTTATAAAAGGACCGCAGGAGGACGGATCTGTCTGTCTCCTCCTAGACGGAGCAGGTAGTCGGGAATTCGCAGCGTCGGCTCACCATCTTCGCGTCGCCGCCGCCTTTCCATCCCATCCGACGACGTGGGCGCTGCCCTCGCCTCACTTTCCATCCTGCAGGCGCCCGGCGCCCCTCCGTCAATCAACGTCCTTCCCCCCCCCCCCCCCCTTCCCCCTCCTTTTTTTTTTTTTTTTTTTTTTTTTTTTTTTGCTGCTAATTGGGGCCTCCGTGCGGAACGCCAAACTGCCTTTTCCTTAACTACCTCAGCTTTCATCCCATTCCACCTCCCTTAAAGGGAAAAGGCAGGTTCCGCCTCCAGAGGTCTCATCTCCTTCCCCGCCCTCAGTCCGTCCCACAGGATCCCCCAAATTGCAGCCCATTCTTTCTGTTGCCTGACTCCGGAGGCGGAGGACTCAGGCCCGCGGGGAGCCTAGCAGAAGGCGTCCCCCCCGACGTGGGAGGCAGTTTGGTCCCCTTCCCTTGCCCTTAGCTTAAATCGCTCTGTCTTCCCTCCCCACCCTCGCACCCATCGCCCTTTCTCCCCGTTCTCCCTCCTAAGTACCCCCCCGGTCCTCCCCGCCCTGCCCGACCCGCCCCTGTCTGCCCGCACCCTCGGCCCTCGCCCTCTCTCTCTCTGTCTCCTGTTCTCTGCCCCCTCTGCCCCCTCTGGCTTCGCTCGCTCGCTGCACGCCGCCCTCGCTCACTCTCTGTCGCCTGTGCTCTATCTTTCTCACTGACTGTCTTCTGCTACTTCTGTCCACTGTTCTACAAAACCCTCTTCACTATCTCCCCAAACTTATCCAAAAACAACGAGTCAACCCGCCCCGCCCCAAAGCCCGTCCACTTGAATAAAAAAAAAAAGACAAAAAAACCTAACTACGCCCCCAATATAAAAGCCAGAACCAGCCTGACCCGAATCCAAAATTAGACCAATGATGAGATTTCGTCAGCGCGGGAACACGGCAAGAGGAGTCGCTTCAGGGTCGGCGGACGCGAGTGTCAGCACCCTACAACAGTCCCGCAGCAAGGAGGTGGGCAGTAGCAGTGGCAGCTTTGAGGTAAGCCCCCGGACGGCAAGCTGGCCGGCCCCGCAGACAGTCAGCCAGTTCACCAGCCCCTCAGGCGGCCTGGCCGGTTCCCGGCCCCTCCCCAGTGCGCCCTAGGACAGCTCAGGACCGACGGGGCGGCTGGGGGAGCAGCTTTCCAGCTGGGAGGGGTTCTCCTCCTCTCCCTGCGCCCCTGAAGTTCAGGGTCCTTCTTGCGCTCCCTCCCGGGTCCTTGGAAGTAGTGGGCACACTCGGGAGGGGGCAAGTGTCCCAGACTGCATAAAAAAGCTGCGAGGAGTCTTCGCAGAGGGAATGGGGTCGGGGGGAGCTCCGCGCTGTGGGTAAACAGTCCCCCCTCCAACGTGTCTCTTGGGGCTGCCGTGCAATGCCGGGAGTGTCCGCAAGGGGACGCCCAAAGGGAGACCCAGTCTGGCCCATAGGGGGCCCCCCCACATGAGCAGCTCCCCCCATCTCTCTGTGCCTTGCTGGCTCCAACCCAGAGGTGGTGTTTGCACCCTAGGCGGTAGGGGATGGGGATGGAGCTCTTGAAGAATATGAGTAAGATGATGACGGGGTGGGGGTGGGGGCTCAGTTCATGAGGCGACCCCAATTTGCAAAAGTTCTTTCTGGGAGAGGCCTCCCCCTCAGCGGGGCGGGGCAGGGTGGGGCCAAGCTCGACCTTGGTGGTATTGAACAGTTTGTATGAACTCTTCCCCTCGAAAATCTTGGGGAGGCTGGGGGGCTCTGGGGTCTGCCAGAGAGCTAAGGGGCGTGGTCAGGACCTGGGGGCTGGAGGAGAGATGGCAATCTGAGAGGAGGCACCCAAACTCTAGTTCGTGGGCTTCTAGTGCCAGGAGAGAGGTGCAAGGACTGAAAGGTAGGGGGGCTTCGCCAGGCTTCCCTCGACTTGAGACATACGAGCTTAGCCCTGAAAAGGGGGGCATAGAGAAAGGCGGGGCCCAGGAGGGAGCAAGGAGAAAGGGGGAGAGATTATAGATAAAAAAGGAGGAAAAAATATCATAGGGTGGGACAGAAATAGAAAGGGAAGGGATTAGAGAATCAGATGGGGGGGGCTATAGGGAGAGAAAGAAATGAAAGAAGAAGAAATAACTCCAGGGTGGAGGGAAAGGAGAAATCTACCTGAAATTCCCCTCGGTAGGAAGGGAAAGGACACCACGCTGCTCAGCAGCCCCCTGCACTCTCTTGGCCCACGCCCAGATCGTTGGGGAGGAGGGTTGGGGTGGGGGTCTGGCAATGACTGATGGAAAGTATGTGAGGAGGGGGCTGGCGTTCATTGAAATAGAGGATATAGGGAGGAGGATGGCATGACATTTGCTAAAATTGAGAGGGGGGAGCAATGGGGAGGAGGGAATCAGTAAAGCAGCCAGAAGCTTTTTTGGGACAATCCCCAGTCTCTTCCCAGGCACAGGTGAAAGCAGTTCTGTAGGGTGGGGGCACTTAGGGGGATATTTTCCTTCCTCCAATCCCTCCTCTCTCCACCCTCTCCAGCCCCTCCCCCCTCCAGCCCCTCCTCCTCCCTCCTCCCCCTCCCCCTCCAGCCCCTCCTCCTCCCTCCTTCACTCTTCTTCCTCCTCCCCCTTCCCCCCTTCCCCTCCCTCCTTGCTCCTCTCCATCCCCCCCTCTTCCCTCTCTTCTCCCCTTTCTTCTCTCCCCTCTCCCCTCTTTTTTTATGCAATGCAACACAACGCAATGCAATATATTTGAACTGAATTGAATCAGTGTGAATTCTACGAACATTTAGAAAGTGCTTTGCGCTTAGGAGTCCAGGTAAAGAAAAGGGAACCAGAGAATTGTGTCTCCCATCTTCCTCATCACGGAGGCTGGAGCACCCTAGGCACCTTCCTCATTTCCTCTTCATCCTCCTCCTCTAGCTCCTTCCCCATCCACTTGTGTCATGGGGCTGCGCTCAGCATTGGGGAGTGGCTGGTTTCCCCATAATGGGCACTATCTACACTAAAGCTGTCAGTCATGTCCCCCTGCCCTGGATGTGGGGAATGTCCCAGGCCAGGCTCCCAGTGGCCACCACCTCTGACTTAGCAGCCACTTAGCTCGAGCTAAGTTGTTTCTGGTGGGGGCTACCTCAGGAAGTTCAGAAGCCAGGGCGGGAGGGATGAGAAACAACTGAGAGCAAGGAGGAGTTAAGTGAGGTTACTCAAACTGACTTGCCCAATCCTTCCCGGGAACTGGCCAACTAGAAAACTTGGGCAGGCTTGGGTTTCCTTGTAGCTTTCACCCACCCTCCTTCCCTTAATGAATCCAGCCCTGCTAGGCTGGAGACCAAGTCTTGCAGAAGCCTCTGTTTTCTGAGGTGTGAGGTATGGCCCACTCACCTAAGGTGCCTGGAAGTGGAAGGCAGGTCTTCACATTGAGGAGAGCTTAAGGAAGGGCTGAAAGACTTGTAGAGAGAAGGACGGTCCCTGGGTGAGCAGGGAGGTCAGACATGACAGGAGCAGACATCACTCTGTGTGTGTGTGTGTGTGTGTGTGTGTATGTGTGTGTGTGTGTGTGTGTGTGGTGTCAGGTACTCAATAATAAAGCCCTTCCCTCCCCCACCCCCGAGTTTACTGCATAGACTATCCTCACAGTCACCCAGGGAGGTAGATAACATAAGAATTATTGCCCCCATTTGACATAATAGGAAACTGAGATTCAAAAAAGGGATATGTAAGGCTCAAGGTTATAAAATTCAAGTGGAAGAGTTGTCATTCTGACTGTCTTTGGACTCAGCTGTCAGCGTTCCTTCCTTTAGACAGACCACATTGTCCCAGATCCCTTACAAAGAATGTGGCTCCTTCTGAGATCCCGTCTAAGAGGCTTGGGAGGCAGGGCAAGGAGGGAGGTCTTGGGGACATATGTGATAACCTTGAGAGGGACCCGGTTACTGCAAGGGTCCTGAAGTTTCTTTAGAACAGGTCATTCTATTTGTTAAGCCCTGCTGACTCAGGACTTCTACCTGGCTGGTTTTTAGGAACCTCTCTGGGAGTGAGCTGCCTGACATTTCCCTACCCAGAAAATGTAGGCTCCAAGTGTTGTTTGGGACTGAGCTGGGAAACCTGAATTTGAAGCCCAGGTCTTCTGCCTGCTAACTTTATAAAATACCCTCAGCTGCCCCAAGGATGCTACTCATTGGCATAGGAAAACCGAGGTCCAGAACAGCTAAGCCAAATGTTGCGGGGAGGAAGGGGCAGCCACAGTACTCGGGATATCCCGGTAGACAGCGCCATTATCTGAAGGAGTTCATGAAATCTGTGTGGTATCTCTGGGTAGGAGAGAGTTTTTTGCCCAGGAATCTGGCAGGATAGGGAAAGGCGCCCTATAGGCTGAGTCCCCAGTATCCAAATTGTTAGTTAGGGTCCATTAGGCAGTGCAGACCCAGATGGGGCAGTGTTATACTGATCTTGGATCCCTGAAGCCGTGGGTCTCTGGGCTAGGGCTGTAGGGGATGGTGCCACTTTGGCAAATCCTTGAGGACCCAGGTAATGGTGATGTAATCTGGGAATTGTTCCAGGGAGCCTCTTAGGGACCCTGATATCATTGGCTGAGCTGAAGGGTGGGGGATTGGGTGAGCTGAAGAAGTAGGAGGAGACTAGGGAGGGACAAGCAGGGGTGTGGTTATGGACTGGGTTGGACTTTGGGGGCTGGGGGCTACATAAATGTGTGAGCACAGATCAGCTCTCAGTTTCGGAGATCACTGAGAGCGGAGCAGTCACCCTCCAAGCCTTCTGCTGGGCACTGGTGGAGAGACAGAAGACAGCCTCCTCACTCTTGGAAAAGCTCACGGTACATCTGGGGAAGCAAGCCTCCCGCTCAAAGCCAAGAGGCTGTGAGTGCTGAGAAGGTGGGGCTTAGGGTATGCTCCTCCACTGACTCTCCGAGCTGGAAGGGACCTCGGAGGCATCCTTCCCTTCCAACCCCTACCGGAGCAGCCTCACCCGACCACTGGGCATCTATCCTCCAGCTGAATATCTCCAGCAATGGGCAGCTGATTACCTCCCGACGCAGCCCATTCTATTTTGAGGCAGCTCTGAAGAAGGGAATTTTTTCTAATATCCAACCGAATTTTTTATCTTCTTTGCCTCTTGCACGCATGGCTTGCTCTCCCGGGGCCAACGGAACAAGTTTATTCTTTTTTCCTTTCTACAGCTCTTCCTGTCCCAATCTTCTCTTGTGGGAACGAGAGAGGTGCGCTTTCCTCCCCACCCATCTTGGGATTATTTCAGGCTGGACACCTACCACTACGGTGTTGCTTGTGTAAGTGAACTAATCTTAGGCTGGCTTTTTTCTCTCTACAGATGGGTTTCCCAATGAAGAAGATGTTCCTGTTATCACTCACCTTTTTGGCCTTTGCCTCGTGCTGCAACGCTGCTTATCGCCCCAGTGAGACCCTTTGTGGTGGGGAGCTGGTAGACACTCTCCAGTTTGTGTGTGGCGACCGCGGCTTCTATTTCAGTAAGTGGGTCTCCGAGGGGGTGGGGGTGGGTGGTCAAGGGCAGGCCAGTGGAGTGCTCTGGAGCTGGGCTAGTCTGGAGAAAGTAAGATGAATTGGGTGGACAGGTACATGACCAGGGTTGTCCTTCAAGGAACATTGCATTAGTGTATGTTCATTGTTGGCTATAGGTGAAAAAGACCCAGTCTTCCCTGAGATAAGCGTTGGCTTCATACCCCCTCAGCTTTCTAGTTAGAGTGTCTGTTGTTTGACAAGTCCTATCTTACACATGGTGTAGGGAGCAGGAGAAAGAGCAGTCTCTTTCCTGGGGGCTTCCACTTTTAGTCCAAAATAGGACACACACACATGTCCCTGCCTTTGGCTGGGCGAGACCACCTACTGCTGGGGACGGTCTCTCTCTGGGATCTGATGGGGTGGATGGACTTCAGGTAGATAACCTTTCCCATCTATCGTCTTGGAACTAGCTCAAGGACTCTTCTAACAAGGTATGTGATTTTAAAAAATGACAAGCAGATTGTATTTACATGTGTACATTCAGTTTGCCAGTGTTGTGGGCTACAGTCTTGGAAGAGCGGAGACTCTGTAGGTCTAGGGGGATGCCCCACACGGAGCCCTGCAGGCTCCCACCCTTCCAGAGCTGCCCAGCCCTCAGCTAGGTGAAAGACAGTGGAATGAAAACGTGGCTTGCGAAGGTGGCTCAACTTGAGACATTTAGCCTTTGCTTGAGAAGTGAATTTGAATGAAAGGAGGATCTTCCAAGTACGGGGAGAGTTTGGGGCCAACAGAGCGGAAACAGAGACTAACCAATAGAGTAGCAGAGAGTCCCAGGCTGCAGATGAGGGCCCAGGTCTGTCGTTTATTAACTGTGTGACTGGATGAGTCTTTGCCCTTCTCTAGACTTTCTCCAATTCTTTCTCTCAAAAATGAGAGGCTGGACTTGAGCTACTGTCGGCGGCATTAGGCCAGTAGGTAATCCTATGCATAGAAATCTCTCCGGTATAGAGATGCAAGAATGGGGAGAGGCAAGGGGAGGCTCCCATGTGGCCGCCGGACCTCCGCTAGTCCTGTGCCTTGCCTAGGGAGGGGCGCTCCCTTTCTCCTGGTCTCTGCCTGTCTCTATCTCTTGCTTCCTATCTCTGTCTCCCTCTCCTACTCTTTGTCCCTCTTTCTCGGGCTCTGTGCCTCCTCCTCCTGTTTCCCTATCTCTTCCGCTGCCCAATTCTATCTCTTTGACCCTGTCTCTCTCTGCCTCCTCCTGCCCCCTCGTCTTTTTGTCTATCTCTCTCAGAGACTCTTCATCTCTCTCCGATTTTCTCTTCCTCCTTCTGTCTCCATTTTCTTGTCTGCCTATCTCTGTCTCTGTGCCTCTTCTTATCTCTATCTGTGCCTATATCTCTGTTTTTATTAACCTCTGCCTCTCTGTCTCCCCATTGCCTGGTGCCAAGGATTTTTTGGGGGGGTTTGTTTTTTTTTTGAGCCTTCTGTCTCACCTCCTGTGAAAATCCCTCCCAAGAACACTCTGCTTTCTCTGTCTGTCTTGGTCACTATCTGGTGTTTCTGGGTATCTCTCCCTCCCTCTTCCTTCCTTGCCTGACCTGGGTATTCTGGAAAAGAAACAGATTCTAGCATCATTCTCTCTGAGGTGGCGGATGCTAGACTGGCTTCACCCGCTCCTCCTTGAGGTGCTAGTGGTAGTGGGTTCATGCTGCTGGACTTTCTGAGACATATTCATTCTCTCTCTCTCTCTCTCTCTCTCTCTCTCTCTCTCTCTCTCTCTCTCTCTCTCTCCCTCTCCCTCTCTCCCTTTCTCTCTCTCTCCCTCTCTCTCTGTCTCTCTCTCTCCCTCCCTCCCTCCCTCCCTCTCTCTCTCTCCCCCTCCTCCCCACCCTCTGCCAGTCTCTATTTCTCTTGCTCTCTCACTCTGTCTCTCTCCTTCCTCTATCTCTCCCAGTCTGTCTCTTCCTGCCCCCACCTCAAGTTCATTCTCCTCTGCTACTATGAGCAAATTCCTTGCTCTTCTGGGTCTGAATTTACTCCCGTGTAAAATGTGTCTGAGGTGGTGTTTTAAGGTACACTGAAGTTCCAGCCCTTAGATGGAGCAAACTCCATCTAAGCAAAGTTCCAAAACTACCTGGAAATGAGCTCTTGACCAGAGGATGAGGAAGAAAACTGAATGGGCTATTGTGGTGTTGGGGGATCCCTTTCTGGCTTCCTTTCACCTGTAGGACTTGAGGCAAGTCTCTTCCCTTCCTAGGACTCAGTTTCCTTGTTTGTAAAATGAAGGTCTTGTGAGACCTTGGAAGTATTTCTTATAGACCAAGGGAAGACAGCTTTATGTGCTGACATCACTTTCTGCTGACCACCCCCCACTTTCCCCTGATGAGTGGGGTCTTTCTGGGTCTCTGAGAATGCAGGGGCCACTTAGCCTTCTTCCCTGATGAAGATCCTGGCTCCTGCAAGATTCAGGGGGCCCTCCCAAAAGGCAAGGACCACCTATGCCTACTCTCCTCGCCAAAGCTCTCCAGAGCCCAGCCCGGGATGCATATAGTGGGAAGGAAGCCCTAGGAAGACCAGCCCAGATGCTGTGTTCTCAAGATGGGAAGGAGGCAACAAGCCACAGTCCAGGGAAGGGAGATAGATCACCCCCTCATCGAGGGGGTGGGCTGGGGAGCAGAGCTCAGGCTTCTTTCTAAACAGCTCCTGGTTCCTCCTTCCCAACAGCTGATAAGAATTGAGCTCCCTTCTCTGGGTGCTGACGGGGCACATTCTTGGCTTCTGCGGCTGCACACAATAATACCGGGTGAAAGGAGCCAGGGATTTGGCGGGGGGGGGGGGCGCGGGGGGGCGGGGGAGGCGCATTAAGGGCGTAGAGAAAGGCTCCGGGGCTCAGACTCGGGATGGCAAAGGCAGGCGTAGCGATCACAAAGCAGTCGATAGTGGTGCAGTTCTGGCTCATGCAAGGGAGAAAGGTCATGAATAGTCAAGAGTTTGTCTCAGGCTGCTTGCTTGATTGAGAGGTGTGTGTGTCTGTGTGTGTGAATGATTGTGTGTCTGTGTGTGAATGAGTGAGTATGCATGTGTATGTGTGTGTGTGCTCACGTGCGCGTGTCCAAGTGTGAGCAGCATGGGACTCAGCCCAAGTGAGCCAGCCTTCCTCCATAAGGGACTTCTGTCCGGGAGGCTGCACCTCGTCCTCCCCCCACTCCCCATACCCCTCACTGACCTGACCTCCTCAGTCCTTCCTTGTCTTTCTCTGAGCATCTCTGCAGTGCTTAGCATAATGCTCTGCACACAGTAGACGCTTGATAAAGACTGAGAGGTTGGATCAAGTGATTTAGCACCTGCTGTGTGCACAGCACTAGGTCAGGCTTACTGTTGAGGGGTAAAGAGTCCCAGGCTTCCCTCAGCAGCCTCAGCTCTCCCCTCCCCCTCCTCCTGCCCTCCAGAAAGGCAAGGTGCTGGTCAGTGTCAGTGGTGTCTGTCTCGGCCTTCCTCGTCGGCCTCCCTGACTCCTGCCTCAGGGGCACTTTGCAGACCCACACTTCTGCTTTTCAGTGGGAGGAAGCTTGGCTGCGGTTCAGCCTAGAGGCAAGGCAGGAGGGGCAGGATCCTAACTAGTCTCTTTGAGGGAGAGAAGCCTTGCTTCCACCTTAGCTCCCTGAACGATGAGGGTGAGGGAGAGGATGGGGGGAGAGATGGATTGGGGCTAGTTTAAGGCGACTCACTCCTCCCCTCCCGTCTTCTTCCTGACCCTCCTTCACCACACCCCATCAGGCACCTCTCCCAGGTCAGGCGTTAGTGCCAGCCACAGCCCAGGTGATATCTGCAGGCAGGTGAACAGGGAGAGCCAGGGGGTTCCTCCTGTGGCCCCCCTAGAGAGAGAGACTGCTTCCCTTGGGCTTCCTAAGGGATCTGGGACACAATCTGTTTAAGGTGGTGGGTGGGCTGAGCTCAACCTCCCTGCTTCTCGGCGACCAACACTTCCAGGTACGTTAGGGATTTCCTGTAGCTGGCAGGGGTCTTCCCAACCTCCCTCCCAGACTGGATCTCAGACATGCCAAGGGGAATGTGCCAATAGGGCCTCTGCTCTTTATTCCCGAGGTGACCTGGAACAGGGCTCTCCCCAAAACCTCAGCTTCTTCCCTCTCTGGGCCTCAGTTTCCCCATCTATTCAATGGGTGGGGGCAGGATGGGGTGGTTTCTTTGAATCCTCCCTTCATGAGAAGTTATGTTTGGGGTGCATTCTCAGGTCTTCACTTCCACTCTCCTTCCC
Source organism: Potorous gilbertii (assembly GCA_028658325.1). Taxonomy (NCBI): domain Eukaryota; kingdom Metazoa; phylum Chordata; class Mammalia; order Diprotodontia; family Potoroidae; genus Potorous; species Potorous gilbertii. Next base: position 375,774 of record JAQQSK010002565.1, on the reverse strand, counting down.
CTCTTATTTCCTATGTGACCCTGAGCAAGTCACCGGGATCCATCTGTTGAATGGGTGTAGCTGCTTTGTTTGCTTCCCAAATTTGTGTGGGTGGGTGGGAGGTTTTCCAAAGCTCCCTTAAATTCAGTAAGGTCCTGATGGAGTCTGCTGGAAGGACCGGGAGGCTCAGTTTCTTCTGCTGTAAAATGAGGGGGGAGGGCAGTCCAGCTGCTCTTGGTTGTCTCAGAATGTCTCTGGTGACAGGTTTATTGTGCCCAGATCTTTCTGGACCCTTGCTCTGTGTGTGACACTGACCTCCCCACATCCAGCCAGGGCTTCTCCTCCCCTTTTGTGCTTGGCCCATGGATCACAGGCAGGGCAATAGGGACTTAGGGTGCAGCCACTGGGAAGGAGTGAACTAGAATGTGGACAGATTAGAAGCGATGGTCTCACCTCCTCCTTCTGTGGGTCAGATATCCCCTCTCTGGGTTTCCTCAGTCTCCCCATCTGGGAATGTCCCACTACCCAGAGATACAGTGGACACTGAAGGGCTCTCTCCCCTTCCCTTCAGGTCTTCCTGGCAGGCCCCTGAGCCGTGTGAGTCGTCGCCTGAATCGCGGCATCGTGGAAGAGTGTTGCTTCCGCAGCTGTGATCTGGCCCTGCTGGAGACCTACTGTGCTACCCCTGCCAAGTCCGAGAGAGACCTGTCAGCCTCTATGATGGTGCTCCCGGTAAGTGTCTGGAGACGCGTAGCCGTGGCCAAGAGCCAGGCAAGGAGTGAGGGAGAAGAGGGTCCTACCAGCTCCCCTCCGCAGAACCCACGAGCCCCTCCCAACGCCCGCAGCCCGCGCCCCTCACGGGCCCCTCGCCCCCCTCGTAACACCCCTCGGACCCCTCGTGCACCTGGGACCAGGGTCCATGCCTGACATGGTACCCGAGCAAGAGAGCCAACCTGGGAGGCAAGAGGCCTGAGGTGCTTCCTGGGGGGCTCCCCCTCCTTCGCCATGCTCCCCCCTTCCAGTCTGTCCTCGCCCTGCGGTTACTGTCTTTGCCTGAGGGCTGCCATGCCCTCCTGCTTGGCTGTGCCATCAGCAGTGGCATTCCAATATGGCCCGAGGCCATACTGTGCCCCGGGAGGTCAGTGGGCTCCATTGCCCACTCTCCCATGGCTGCACAGCGTGACCTTCACCAGTCATATCCTTTCTTTGAATCTTACTCTCTTCTTTTGCAAAATGGAGACAGGGGAGTCTGACTGCCCTGCCTTTGGGGATGGTTGTGAGAACAGGATGAGCTGATGGCCCCAAAAGGTGAATTATTGGTCATGACCAGATGGGAGAAATCCAGCCTCCCCAACACCTCCCCACCCCCAGCCCAGGGGGAGGTGAATAATGACTAATGGGAGTGGGCAGACTCCCAGCTCAGTCTGCTAATGGGCAGAGGGGAAGAATGAATGGATTTGTTTATTGTCTCTGGGTTTTTCCTTCTGCTCAGAGGTGTTTCCATGAGCAGAGCCTGTGGTGGGCCAGTGGGAGAGAACCCCCCCCAGTCCCTTGGGGCTGTAGTACAGGCTGGGCCAGTTCTGGTTCCTGCTTGTTCTCACAACTATTGGGGGGTACCTGGGAAGGTCCCCTGGCAGAGGGGACCAGGCGGAGGCCTCACTTGGGCTCCAGCTGGCTCAGCATTGGCCTTGTGAGCTCCGAGCTCCAGCTCAGCTCCAAGCGTTTCTCCGAGCTCTCTGGGCAAAGTCTGGGCCGCTCCCTCTCTACCTCCTCCCAACCAGCTAGGAAACTCCTTCTTTTGCCTGACCTCCATCCCAGCTGCTGTCCTCTCCCTTCTCTCCCCCATCCTCAGGAGCACCCAAGGCTGGCTGCCTACCACCTCCCCTGGAGGCCTGACTGTGATCGGCTGCTCCTGGCTCCTCTCTGCTCCCACACTGACTCCACTTTCTTCCTTCCCTTTACATGAATTCTGCTCTCTTCCTTCCTCCTTCCCCTCCCAATCTCAGGAAAACTTCCCCAGATTCCCTGTGGGCAAGTTCTTCAGATTTGACACCTGGCAGAAGTCAGCCCGCCGCCTCCGGAGGGGCCTGCCTGCCCTCCTCCGTGCCCGCAGGGACCGGCTGAGAGCCCAGGCGCTGGAAGCGATCAGAGAGGCCAAGCGTCACCGTCCCCTGATCACCCTGCCCAGCGAAGACCCCATCCGCAAGGATGCCTCATCTGAAAAACCCACCAATCAGAAGTAACCTGGGTGCCTGCCTTTCTGCCCCTGGGATTGGATTCCTCTTTATCCATGCTCTCTCTCCTTTTCTTTTAACAAATTTGGCCTCTGTTTTTCCAAAGGTTTTTCTTCCAAGATTCCCTGCTTCCCTCTTCCCACCCCACCCTCGCCGTATACCACCTCATCCTCTCTCCTCATCCCCAAGCCAAGGGGCTTTGAGTAGCTGCTTCCTTGGTCATCTCTAGGCAACATCTGACCATTACCCTAACACCAACAGTGTGGGCCGCCATGCTTTCTGGGGCCATGGTCTATCCCCACTTATCACATCTTTAGGATTTTTCAAAGAGCCCAACACCCATGGGGTCCTCAGGGGGATCAGTTAGCTCACCAGCTTCTCCTCTCCTTCCACGATCCTCAGTCAGATTGGCTTTGGACTGTGACGTGGACTCCCATGGCGGCAGCAAGAGAGGGCCTCGCTACCAACTGAGATTGTGGGTGGCTCCCGGTGCCCATTCTGCTGGGAGTTCAACCAGGGCAGGGGGACCCCCCAGCCTTGCCTATAGATGTGATGTCTCCCCACTCCACCATCACTCTGGGGATTCTGTTCATTGGCATGTTCCAAAACTCAGCCCCCAAACCGTTTGTTTGAACCAACCTCATGCTCTCTGCTCCTTTCCCACCATCTACCATCACTGAGGAGGAATCCCCAGCTGACAGTACATTTGCAGATTTCTGGTTCACTCACTTTTCTGCCTAACTACAATATTCCATGCCTACTTGCACCTTTTAATCATCCCAAAGTGAGAGAGAGGCAGAGAGTAGGCTACACTAGAGGATGGAGCAGAGCAATCCGGGCCCTGTCCCCGAGGCAAGGCTGTCCAGCTGCCTTTGCCAGGGCTCACCTCAGTCTAGCCCAGGCCTAGACCCTGCGTCATCCTTCGGCAGAAGAGCTCCACCCGGCTGACCCCTTTTTTGCATGGCATCATCTAGGGGACCCCGGTGCTCCTCCATCAGTGTGTTTATGGTGCTAAAGTGAGTTGGTTGGGACAGATGGGGAAGGAACACCTCATCAGGGAAGGGTGAGAGGGTGAATCCTGACCAACCTGGGCAGCCGGCTTTTCCACTAGAGAAAAGTAGGAGAATGCTGTTCTTTCTTCCTGTTTCCAACGCACATGGTTTGGTGAACTCTTCCCTACTTTCCTCATCACACAGACGAGCACACACACATGCATGCACCCACACTCACATCCATGCATGTGCCTAGCACATGCCTTCACACCAGACTGCCACTCCACACACATACCCACACACACACCCACACTCTCTCACACACACACACACACACATACACACATTTCCATGAAGAGTTCCCAAACTGTGGCAGACACCTCCAAGCGTGTGCCTTCAGGATCCGGCATTCTCAGGCTTCCCTGGCAGATGGTTCACCTTCTCAGACTTCTGCCTTCCCCTCAGAGCTCCCGCCAACCCCCTTCTCTCACACAGCAGGTAGCTTTTTTATTTTTTCCATAGCTTTCTCCAGTGCTGTTCTGTGTCATCCTTTACCTACCAAAATTGGTCTCTTGGCCTGTATTTTTTTCTCCCTTCCCGTCCCCACCTCCAGCGCCTCTAGTCCCCTCCCTCCATCCTTCCCCTGGCCCTTCCCCTTCTCGAAAGGTGGTGGGCACGGTCAGGTTGAGGATGGGGAGGAGGGAGGAATCTTGCTTTTAAGCCTAGTTTTCTTAAAGGTGGGATTCCTCCTCTTGGGGAGACCACAAAAGCCAGAGCTGGGGGTGGCAAGAGGTACCACGTTTGAATACGGACCATTTGGCCTCCCTGTCCAGCAGGCCCAGCCTGAGGAGGCACTACCTCCTGGGGGTGCTCTCTGGCCAGCCCTCCTCCTGTGGAGAGAGCAGGCCGGGGTGAGAACCAGAACTCTGCCCCTCGCCTGGGCTTCCAAATCCAACCACTCGAATAGTCAGCCAGTCAAGCCAACTTCCCACCCTCTTCTGCCCCAGTCCAAGGGGAGGCTCACTGTCCTCCTCTCAGCTCCCGGGATCATTTTCTGTCTGTTTCTCAGTAACCATGCACCATTGAGCCAATACATACCCTGACCAGAACAGCACTCCGATAAGTCAGCCACAAACATGTACAACAACCAAGAACCTGGGGAAGGTCAGCTCCTTTTATTTATTTGGTATCAGAGGGATACACAGGTGCGTGAGGAATGAGACTGGTCCAAAGTCGAGGTGGGCAGGAGAGGACCGATGGCTCCTCCAGTCAGGCTCTAGAGCCACCAGCTTTATCCAGCTCCTCTCCCTAAGGCTGCTCCCCACAAAAACACCAGGACTGGGGAGCAGGAGCAGACCAGGGATGAAGCAGGGGGAAGGAAGGAGTGGGGGTGCATTGGGAGGGAGTGTCTTCTTTTTTTCTTGGAAGAGCAGGAAATCAGAGAGAGTCATGAAGGAATTGCAGATCGCAGGTCTAAAAACCAGGAGAGCAAATTCTCAAATTTATATCAACTTTTTTTCTCACTGGGGTATTTTTTCCTTCTCTCTCTTTTTTTTTTTTGAGGCAACGTAGTTTTGCTTTAAGGCAAGCACCAAACAGCTTGGATAGTTTTTGCTTTGAACCAAAAAAAATAATAAAAATAGAAATAAAAGTTTAAAAAAAATTAAAACAATGAAAAAAGCCCAAAAAAAGGGGAGGCTTTTTTAAAAAGTCCCGAAGATACTCAATGCCATCTCAAGGGAAGGGTGTGAGAGCATCACCTGGCCCCTTCCTGAGGGCTTCTCTTTCTGCCTCCTCATATATTGTCATATAATCCTTTTTCTTATTAACCTTAATTAAGCTGAGAGCCAGTCCTGGAGGGGGGCTTGCCTCCTTCGAAGATACCTGGCAGGGGATGTCTCCTAGAATGACAGCCCAGGCCTCCTCCACTGCCTGCTTCTCATGGGGTGGAGGCCCCCAGAGTCCTGCTGGGAATCTTGTTTTCTTTTCCTCTCCTTTTCCTTTATTGCTTTCTCCGGCATTCTGGGCTGAGAGCACGTGGGTGCCATATTAATTTTGTGTGACTGTTTGTGGAATATTGTTACCATCCTGTTTGTAAGGGGGAGGGGGCAGACAGTGAGAGTTGGGGGTCCCCACCCTTGGGACCTACCAAGGTCCTACCAAGGTGAGGACCTAGGGAGCAGAACTGAGTTCCTGGGTGCCTGCCAGAGGCCACTTCCTGAGGGGTGGTGATTGATCTCATCACTCAGCCTGCATGCCACAAGGGTTGGGGGGCTGCAGGCAGGAAGGTTATCATTCTGTCGAGGCTCTTCTTGCATGTCCATTCTCAAGGCCCTGGGAACACAGCTACTTTCTTTCTAACTCCCCACCCCAACTCTCTCCCCAGCCTCCCCCTTCCAACCCAGAGAGACTGCTCCAGTCTCCTGTGGAAGTGCTGTTTTTTGGGAGAGATCTTGTCTGACGGTTGGTCACACCATGGTTGGTCAGCAGGTTTCCTAGGACCCATGTGTCAAAGGGTCTAGTGGCCAGGCTACCAGCTCCAGGGTCGATAGGAGGGTGGCTGGACTGAAATATTTCCCAACCCACCTTGGCTTTTAGTTCAGCCACTCTACTAAAAACTGCCTTCAACCAGCTTAGAGACCCAAAGTAACCAACTCTGTGGGTTTCTTGGAGAAAGAGCCCTTCGGGGACTCTTGCTAACCCCCAAATAGATGGCAGCCACATTTTTAAAAGCCTTGAAAATGGGAATGGTGGAGAGTAACCAAAATTGATCAATCACATCCTTATCAAAATCTAATTTTATCTAATCAAATGTCTCAGCAAAATCTAGGCACTGACTGGGCACCAATTGACTTCAAAACCTAATTAAACTAACAACCAAAACCATCTCTTTACTGAGGTAGCTATCATGTTATCAAAATTTGGAACATTGGAACTTCAATTGGGCATCATTGTGTTATGAATTGGCTTCTAAAAACCTAAGAAAATACATTATTTTAAAAAACTTTGCTGAGGTAGCAACAACCTTGATGAAATTAGAATTGGGATACCAGCTGGCTTCTAAAAGCCAAGACAAATTTTAACAAAAGCAATTCAGCAATTGTCCTTGGGTCCTCCAACCAAGCAGAGCCCAGGGCAAAATCTCTACCAATTCCTGGCATCATGTGGCATCCTCAAGGTTGCCCAACCTCCCACTGGGTCAGTGGCTCCCTAAGGGGTTGGCCGCCCTTAGCCAATGTCGGCTATGCTTAGCTGGCCAGAGAAGCTTTATTGCAGTGTGTCACCGCACCCAAGGCCATCCCAAGATCATGGCGCTCTCCACTGTCCTGACATCCCTGGGTCCCATCCTGTCGGATCCCTTCATCTCCACCCCGGTCTTTGGCAGTTTCCCCAGATGCTTCTGGACGACCCAAAGGGAGGAGTCCTTTCCTCTCCTGGCTGTGTCATCATTCAAAGACCATTCAACCTGGGGGTTCAATACTCGTTATTGGCTTCTGTTTTGTACAACAGGGGGTGGGGGGAGATAATGTATCCGGGCTGATGGATTCATTTATGTGTGCTCAGCTTAATTAATATGCAAAACTCTCTCTTCTTAAGTTTTGCAAAGATTATTACTTGCATTATCAATAAAGCAGTCAATTATGCTTGCCTCCTGTCTCTAGCTCCCCTCTTCCTTCTGGGATCCTTACAGGGAGGGAATGGAGGGGGAGATGGTGAGATTGGTGGAGGGAGAGAGGAGGAGAACCAGTGGGCTTGCACCTTCCTGATCTTTTTCTTTAAAGCAGGAGGACTCCAATCCCCTGGGGTGGGGTGGGGGGATGCGCCCCACAGTTCTCTTGCTGAAAGACAGATTCATTCCAACCAAGTGTTCCGAACCTTGTGTTGGACTGAAAGTATGTGGGGGTGGGGAGAATAAGAGGGCCATTACTGGTGCTTAGCAATCCCTTAGTTTTTTAGGGGACAGCTCCTGTCAGCTAGTTTTTTTTTTCATCACCTTTAGGCTAGAGATGCTTTTCTAACACTGAATCTTAAATGGCTAGTTTCTCCTCCCTGGATCAAACACTCTAGAAATTCACCTGGAAAAGGGCTACTATTATAGAACAAAGACCAGAAAGGGACTCTAGGACCCATTACCACACTGAGAGTGCAAAGAGCTTTCCTTTTGCAGTGAGAACTGATGCTTGAGGAGACTGGGAGACAAGTGGTTCTAATGAATGTTAGAACAAGATGGGGTGGGACAGAGAGCAATGGAGTCTGAAGAGTGTGTTCTTCCTGGAAGTGAGGAGTGACTGGGCCACCGAGGCAGACAGGGAGAGGAGGTGAGCTTTGGAAGACTGGGGGATGGGGAGCCAGGGTGGCCATTTTAGGCCTGAGGAACAGGATGAAGACAAACACAATCTGAAAGAAAGAACATGGCGGTTCTTGGTGGCTCAGGCTTGGGAGGTAGGGATGGGAAGGAGAGGAGCCCTGCACTCTAGCAGGTCCACTCAGAAGGACTAGAAGGAGCCCTGGGGCCTCCTGGTTAAGGACCCTGAACCCTAAGCAATAGAAAGCCATTGACAGCATTGGAGCAAGGTGGAGGGGAGATAGAAGTGGGGGCAGGGAGCTCCAGGCCTCCCTGGAGCTCCTGCTTCTTCAGGGAAGGGTCCACAAGGAACACCAGGTCCAGATGGTGGAAGCAGCTGAAGGCCTGATGCACTAACAGGAATTTGAGCAGGCAGCCATGGGTGGCTCTTGAGGGACATGACGTGATCAGGTCTGTGCTTTAGGAACATTCTTCTGACAGCTTTTGTAGCATGTCCAAGAGGCAGAGAGTGGGAAGAAGGCTAGGACAGCTTTGCCTAGAGTAGGACAGGAGGGGGGACACCTCTCCCCACATGCTTCTCACTCCACCCTCTTCTTTTGCCCATCCTTCCAGCTCACTCTCCTGATTACTGAAATGAGCATCCCATAAATGGCAGAGCCCTTATTGTCTGCTCTCCACAGAAGCTGGATGGCAGACCCAAGCAAAGCCCTTGATGGTAGAGGGGAGACCTGCAGGCCCCACTTCAACCAAGAAGGGCAGCCCCTCTCTTCAGAGAATGACATCCCTTACCTTATGCAGAACTTCACCTGGAGATTCATCCAGTATATGACAGCCAGTATGTATAGTCCAAATCTCAGCCTTATCACCCCTGGCCACCCCTCCCAAGCCCCCATGCCAAGACCTGTACCTTCTCCTCTTCCACACCTGGGGCTCCTCATCTGTGTCAAGTCCTGCCCTCTCATTTATCTTGTGCTGACTAAAGGAATAATCTTAAAGACCCCATTCCCCGCCTCAGCCAACCCATGCCCCCCTCTTTCTGCTCTGCCTTTTGCTCACTCCTTCCACCTTCTAGCTCTCTCCCAACCACAGGACTCCCCTGACCATGCTCCCTCAGACTGGTCATGGAGGAGGAACCAGAACATTCTTTGCTCCTCATGTCCATTTCCAGACTCTCCCTCTATCATCTTCTCCAACTCTTGGGACTCACTGTGTCCATACTTTTTCTTCAGTCCACATCAGTGTGCACATCTCCAGGCACTCTCCTCCTTTCCTCTGTGGGTTCAGACTTCACAACTTTCTCTCCTCATCCTGGGCCCTCCCACTAGGGGACTTCAACATATGTAGTGATACCTCAGACATCCCAATCTCCTCAGTTCTCAGTCAAGCAAGCAATGTGCATTTATTAAGTGCTTACTGTATGCAGGCACTGTGCTAAGGACTGGAGATACAAATAGAAGCAAAAAGAAAGACAGTCTCCAAGGTGCTTCCATTCGAGGGAGGAGAGAGATGGTGGGATAAAAGGAATGGGGCAGAGGGGAGGTACATATATGGGGCATACAGGTATGTGGTAAAAAACAAAGGACCTGAAAGTCAGGCACCCAAGCAGGAGGGGATGGAAATGTGGCTGTACTTGCCCAACACGGCAGTCCCCTAGAAGGGGATGATAGAAGTGGCCAAGCATGGCAGAGGGATGTTCCAGGGGATGAAGAGTCTCCTAAGCCAAGGTGCTGGGCAGAGCTGAGAATGAAAGCCTGCTACCTAAGCCTGTCTTTGGGGCAGCATTCCTCCCCTCCCCCATTGACTTGTTGACTGACTATATAAACGCTCCTTTGGAGACTCAGGTTCTCCTCCTCCCCTCTGGGTCTCACCCTCCTATCTCACGTTGCACCCCATTTCTTCCCAACATACACAAGCCCTGCATTCTCTAGGCTGGTCTAATAACAGTGCCCACCTGGTACAAATGGATCCTGACAAAAATTCCCAACAAGGAGCCTTAGCTGGAAGTTGCATTACTATCACTACATTTCTTTGCTACTCTGGGCTTCAGTTTCCTCCTTTGTAACATGAGGAGAAGAATCACACACACACACACACAAACACACACACACACACACACACATTATACCTCCTTCCACTCTCTGATGGTTCTATTAGGAAGTCTGAGATCAGCCTCTTTGAATGTACCTCTACTGTTCCTTTTCTGTCCTCTGACACCAAGCAGAACAAGACTAGACCCTTTTCCATGGCATAGTTCTCATGGCCCTACCTGAATCTTTGCATCTCCCCCTGCTCCTTCACTTCCCTCAGTTGATCCTCATAGAACATGGACTTAAACTCTTTCCAGTCCCTCTTCTGTACACCCTGAAGCTCCTTCCTCATTTATGGGGCCTCATCCTCCTGGGCAGACTAAGGCAGGATGGAGTCCAGGTACCTCTGCTCCTTAGTGCTTTTCCCTCTTCACTGCAGCTTGATGTAGCTTTGGGCCTGCCATGTCCCCAGGACAGCATGTACTGAGTCTTCTCAGTGCCCCCTTCCTCCCTCCACCCCAGCTCTCATTTGAATTCAGAGTTAGAAGAGAATTAGCTGTTGCTGACTCCAAGGTCATCCTTTGTTTTCTGATGCCCCATCTTAGGATGTGTCCATAGGAGCTCAAGGCAGGGGGATCTTTCTAGAGGCTCTCAGGGCTGTGGAGTCCAGCCTCAAAGGCTGAGCATCCCAGACTCCCTGGGCTAGAAGGCACCATGGATTTCACCAACCTGATATGGGTCTAGAAAAGCACTTTCCACAGGGGCCTCCTGTGGAAGTCTTTGGGGCAAACCAGGGAAGGCCAACCCAGCTGCACTCAGGGGCAGCTGTTCTGGATAACTCTGCCCTGATGTCCCTTACGCCAGAAACTCAACATGTCCAAAATGGCTTCCACTGCCCCTCTCATGGCCACTCAGCCCAAGATGTCTCTCCTTGCCAAAGGCCCCACCATCCTCCCATTCCCGAAGCTCTCATCCTTCTCATGCTGCCCCCAAATCCAAGCTGGGCCCAGACCTGTGTGATCTCTCCTCTGACCCAGCCCCTACTTTATTGCCAGCTCTCAGCTCCTCACCCTTGAGTTATTACAGTGCCCAAACCCTAACCCTTTCTTCTCCAGGTAAAACAACCTGGAGAAGTTCTTTTGTTCCCCAAAAGCCTGAGCTCAGGATGCTCATGGTGACCCACCCTCCCACTTCGAACCCTTTGGTCACTGATTTTAAGTAGTCTCAGCTGTGGGGTCTAGACAAGGCTCTCACAGGTACCCAGCCTCATCCTCTGTCTGCCCTCAGGGCCTTGCCTGGGGATCAGACAATCACAAAGTGTTCAATGAGGAGGAACTTCAGAGCCCACCCTGTCCAACCCTCCTTTCCTCATATTACAAATGAGGAAACTGAGGCCCAGAGCAGAACCCTCGGGTTACTTACTCTAGACCCCAGGGTACAAGGCAGGGGCCTGTCCAGGGGGCCCAGGGAAAGTGCCAGGGCTAGAGCCCGGAGGGATGAGAAGGCTGAGGCCCCCCTGGCTGGGCCGGGCCTCCCTCATTAAGGCTGGGCTCCAGTGGTGGGGCTGGGGCCAGCTCCATCTCCGGCAGCCAGGCCAGCCAGAAAGCAACGAGGGAAGGCCTGTTTGCGCTAGTCAGGCCCAGAGCAGAGCTCTTGTGGTTTGTGACCCACATTTTGGGCCTTTTTTTCTGAGCCGAACAAAGCAGAAGACAACGCGGCCCCACCCCCACCCCATCCCACCCTCTGCCGACAGAAACAATCTGTTTACACTGGTAAAGCAAAACATGGGCTCCCTCCCTCTTCCTTCCCTCCCCCCTGCTGGCCAGGGCTAACAGCGGCTCCCGCCCCCAAGCCTCTCCTTCTCCTGAAGGCTCAGCGGGATGGGGGGAGGCCTTCTGTGCCAGTGCTGGGGAGGGCTGCCCGGGACGGGGCCAAAGGAACCCCACAGTCAGGCAAGGCAGCCACTGTGCCCTATGGGGTGGCTGGGACAACACAGGCTATTCGCCAAATGTCTCAGAATGTATTTAGAAGGGGGCAAAAGGGGCAAGTCATGCCCTGGCTCATCGCCAACTTGGGTCAGTCCCTGTTTGTCTTTCTATCTACCCTAGTGAGGAGGAACAGCCCTGGATTTGGATTGGGAGGACCTGAATTCAAATCCTGTCCCTACCATGTTGTATTCTTTTCCAAAGCCCTCAAATTTCCCATCTGTAAAATGAATAGCTTGGATCAGATTATCTCTAAGGACTTTCCATTTTCTCCCTCCAGAATCTGGGGTTCCTTGTTCCCTCCTTCCTTTCTCTCCATCCTTTGCAGACCTCTTGCTCCAAATGTTCTAGCCTATGGAAGGCAGCTGGGCTCAGGAACTCATGGGAAAAGCAGAGTCCCCTGTTCCCCTTCCTCTGTCCCCTCCCCAATAATTCCACCTTGTAACAAGGCATCTGCACCCACAGGCCTTCACTCTCCCTCCTGGGCATCAGTTGCAGCCTCTGCTGCCCTTCACAGATGCAGTGAGGAGGAGAGGGTACCCTTGGCAGGTGGATGCCCCTCAAGTTTCTGTCAACCAGGTGGCTACCTCAGTCATCCCCTTCTCTTGTGTCCATTTCTGTGTGTGCCTCTACTCCAGGCTTTACCTCCTTCTCTCTCTCTGTTTGTTATCCCAGATTTCAGGGATCGTGCCCAAAGGGCTCCAGAAGTCATCTTGGCCCCCTTGCCTCGTCCTAACTAGGAGGGTAGCAAAGGCCAAAGGGGAAGGGACTTGCCCAAGGTCATATAGCTGCTTCTCCCTTTATTTTTCCCAACAGTTCATGCAGTCAGATCAGGTTGAAGTCATAGGAATCTGATTTCTGACCAGGTGGAAGAAAACTCTCCACTAACTCAGGCAGGGTGAGTGGAAGTCTCCTTGCTGGAGCAGCGAGGCAGTCAGAGGCAGCGGTGGGGAGGCAGGGGCCAACTCAGCTGGGGGATTTTTAAAGGCAAGGAGCCTGTGCCTGGTAGGGAACTGAGGATGAGAAGTCTGGGACGGACCCTGGTCTCTGGGCTAAACAAGCCCCGCTGCCCCCTGGACACGGCCCCAGGCTTTCCTCCCCTCCCCCAGCCGCTGTACCCCAGAGGCCTAGTGCTATTTCTCTGCCCCTTATTTGTAATTCTTGCCCTCACCTCCATCAGGAACAGATGTGTCCGAGAGAAGGAATTCTAGTTATTTGATGGACCAAGCCCAAGCCAGCGGCCCCGCTGATAAGAATATCTCTGCTTTCCTCCAAGCTGGGCAGGAGGGGCCCATGGAGGGAGGCAGCCTTTGAAGGGGTGAGGGGGGCAGGGTCCCTCCTGGTGGCCATGCTGGGCCCAGGTCCGGCTCCCTATCCCCCATCTTCTTGAAGTCCCTGGGAATAGGACTCAGGTGTTCTGAAGGCCTCGAAAATTGTTGGTCTGGGTGGTGATGGGCCTCTGTGGCTGCTTCCCAAGGAGTAAGAAAAGGCCTATCCCACATGGGCCTGAGCCAGAGCAGACATCATAGCCTGGCAGACCCCAAGCTAGATGGACTTAGAGTCAGGCAGAGATAGACTGAAATCCCACCTCAGATATTAGCTCCACAAGTTTGGGTTAGTGACTTAACCTCAGTGTTTCATCTGTAAAATGGGGGTAAAGACATCTATGCTAACTTCATAGGGATGTTGTAAGAGTTGAATGCAAGGATGGGCAGAAAACATTTCAAAAAGCTGAAGAGTAAGAAGAAAACCCTCACCATCTTGTGGGGCTTGAGAAAGATGAGCTGTTCTGATGGGAGAATCTCAGGACAAGGAGAAATTGGATCATCGGATCCAAGGCTCCCCGCCCAGGCAAGTAGTTCCTTCAGAGAATGTTCCCCCCACAGATAGGGAGCTCACTACCTGCTGTGGAGGGTTGGTTCATCATCGGCAGCCCTTCTGTTGAAAGATGAAGCTGCCCCCTTGGTCTGAGGTCACATCCCAGAATTTTGGGCAGCCTCATTTCGATAAATCTGACCCCACCCAATCACACCCCCAGATCTACATGGGTACCTTGCTGAGATGGCAGTGCTCCTGGTGTGGCCACACTGGGCAGTCATCAAGGCACTTTCACATTGACCTTGGTATAGCAAGGCTGCTGGTTGCCCACACAGCCAATGATGCATCAGCCTCAGGTACTCAGCAGGACACATGCCCCCTACTCTAATGGGGAGAGGGCATGCAAATGGCTCTGTATGGACAAGTGAGGCCCTTCACCTGAGGGTAGGTGCTGGCAAAGGTGGGAGGAGCCTCATCTCTCCCTTCAGCAATGACTGGTCTCCCTCTAAGCCTGGCAGGTGCCCCTGGGCTTTCCTCACATGGATGCCATGAACCAGGGAGGTTCAAGGTAGAACATGACTTGCCCAGGATCACACCCTACAGATGGCAGGGCTAATGCTTGATTATCAGTCTGTCCTGACTCACACATGTGTGCTCTTCAAGATGTTTCTCAAGATGTATCTGGATCCATGGCTGAAGCATCTCGAGGGAGGCAGGTGGGGCCCGGAACACTGCCAGGCCCCAGAGAGTCAGAGGAGCTCAGGGAGGGCCTCTGCCAAGGACATGAGGTCCAGGCGACTGCACCCATGACCCAAGGGCATCAGCTGGGCATCAGTTTCCACTTTTATCATGATCAGCAGCTTCTTCCTCACTGGAGAACAGGACAAAGCAAAACTCTCTGGACATCTTTCCCCTTCATAAAATGAGTATTTTGACCAGATAAGATTGTTTGGTCGGTGTGGCAGCCAGCATTTTTTCAGCTCTTCCTGTGTGCCAGGCACTGGGCTAGGTCCTGGGGATATGAAGGAAGGGCAGAGCCCTCAGAGAGTACTCTTGCTACTGGGAGAAACACCATGAAAATGCCCAAGCCCCAGGGTGTGCCAGAAGGAAGGAGCAGGTAGAAGACACTGATGAGAGGAAAGCCAGGGAGCTGTGAAGAGGGAGGGCATCCTCAGCAGGGGGCCGGCCAGGCTGAGGGACATGGAGGGTCACATCCAAGGAGTAGTCAGAACGCCAGTAACCCTGGATCAGAAGGCAGGGAGGAGAATCAAGGGTGAGAAAAAGAAAAGTGCAAAAGAGGTCAAGACTTCCCAGGGAGCCACCAGGCAGACCCTCAGTAGCCATTGTCATAGACAGGAGGTGATGAGGCTCTGTACCAGGGGGACTTAGACTCACTTGGGAGATATTAGAAGGGTAAATTTGATGGGCCTGGGGTTAGGGGACAAGGAAGTCTAGGATTTAAGCCTGGGGAGCTGGGAGCATGGCAATGCCTTTTCCAGGGAGAGGAGAGAAAGCTAATGTGTCATGCTGTTTGGGGTAGGTTGAGTTCATATGTGTGAGCCTGGAGCTCAAGAGAGAGGCTAGGGCTGTATAGAGAGATGCAGGACTCTTCATACAGGCACAGCCATTGATCCCTGGGGCTTGGGCTGATGGGGAGGAGGGATGAGGAGCACCTTGAACAGAACATGGAGAAAGATTCCCCTGAGGCTGAGAAGAAACGGTCAGAGAGGGAGGAGAGCCCAGAGGGAGCAGTTCTTAGGTTACCGTGTGATCTCTAACAGAGCAACCTCTAAACTGGCCTCCAGCTGGAAGTCCAAAGAATCCAGGGTCTGTCTGTCTGAACATCTGTCTCCCTGCTCTGCCTTGTGGGACACCTCCCATCCCAGCACCTCTCAGGTCCTCGGTGGAAAGAGAGGGCAAGAGAAGGTGCTCCTGGGGAGCGTCAATGGCTGAGTCAGGCTATCCTGGCTATTTACATAAGAGCCTCCTTCCCCTGTCCCCTCCCTGGCTCTTTCCTCCAAAGTCTTTTTGCCAGCAAGTGGTTGGTCATGGGGAGGTGATTAGTTGCTTTCTCGGTCTGCTCAGTTGCACAACTCAGGCCTTTGGCCACCAGGCTTCAGACCAGACCCAGTCACCCTTGGCCTCTGTCCAGTCCTGAGGTCCGTGGACCCTCACAGGCCACCACAAGGGACAATGGATGGACGTCAGAGGGTTTGTGAACATGGATGGATTCTTCTGCACTTTCCTTTGCACATTTATCCCCTCAGCGTGGTTCTTAAAACAGTATTGCTGTTGCCATAGACGTGCTTCTGAGAAGGTGTCCTGAGGCTCAGACTGAGAGATCTGGGACACATAAGGTGAAGGACCCTTGGATGAGGGACTGGGGTCAGGGTAGGAGGCTGAAGCAGGGGATTCATGAGACCCCAAACAAGAGTGAGGGAGCTATCCCCCAAAGGGAGGGAGGTAGTGAGTGCCCCTGTCACTCAAGGTCTTCCAGAGGAGGCTGGACACCCACTTGGGAGGGCTGGCAGACTGGGCAGAAGGGCTGGATCCCCTCTCACTCTTAGAGTCTGAGACTGAGGATGGCTATGCCCAATTCCCTGGGCTCTGTCTGCCAGTCAGAGCCTGGGTCAAGCTCTTCCCCTCCTCTGGGCATCAGCTTCCACTTTTATCATGAAGAGTTGGATTTGATGGCCTTTAAGCCCCATACCACCTGCAACGTGCCAGAGACCAGGGAAGGGCCTTGTGATCTTGTGGGGGAGACAGATGTTTCATTCCTTGTTACCCCCTCCCCAGCCCCTAGCCCACTGCCTGGCCCAAAGTGAGCAGCTGATGATTAAATGCTCATTGAGTGATGGGCATCTCTCAGTCACTCAATCACACTGAAGATGAAAGACCAAAGCCCAGAGTCTGGGCCTGGACGCCCATGAGGAGTCCCAGAAAGGACCCTCAGGCAGGCTCACAGTGCCAGGCAGTGGCAGTGAAGTCAAGGCCTGTGACTCCCTCATGCCTTGGTTAGAAATAGAAGCTGGGGGTGGGGGTGCTCCTGTAAGCCAGACCCCTAAGAAGATTAATATGGAAGAAGGAGACAGAGGTAGGACCCAGCCAGGACCAGGGTTAGGGGCAGGGGAAGGGCAGGACCAGGATCAGGGCCAGAAGTACCCAGATGTGGGCCTCAGTCTGGGCTGTATGCAATAGATGTCCCTCTTCTTTCTTCTCCCTGACCACCGTCTGACCTGGGAGGCCGTACCCATGCCCTTTGGTCCCAGGCCCAGCCCCCACCCTCACCCCATGGTGCAGTCAGGCTGCCTGGATCCTAGCCCCAGTAATCCTGGTCGAGCATACACATCTTTAGTCCCATGGAAACTCCTATTGCTCGGCAGGGCCGGGCACAGATTTGGGGTGTAATTCCCTGTGAAATTCTAGGAAGTCCGTTACAAAGCTGTGAGCATGAAAAGAGGCCCGGGGCCCAGACGTGTCGGCTTCAGGTCTAGCTGTTCCCAAAGCTGAGTCACCATGGGGACAAGAGGATTCGCAGAACCTTCACTGACCATTCTGTTCTGCCAAGGCTGAGACCCAGGGCAGAAGGTGGATACCGGAAGGACGTGAGAGATCAGGCACCAGCCTATTCCAACGTATGGCTCCTCCTCCACTCAAGGCCTAAAAGGAGGAGGGCCATGGGGTCCCTGCCTTCAGGTCGAGCTCAGTCTGGGAGAAAGGGCATTGCCCACGTGGGAGCCTGCCTCACACCAGCCAGTCCTTGCTTGGCAGGGGCAGACACTGAATCATGAGAGCAAATGAGAAAACTTTAAGCTTGTCCAATCCAATATCCCAATTTTACAGATGAGGAAGGTAAGGCCCAGAGAAGGGGAGAGGTTTGCAGGGCATGGATAAATAAAGCTTCCAGGAGTTTGAAGAAGACAGGTCCCTATCAGAGCACATTTATTAACTGCTTCCTATGTGCCAGGAAGGCACTGTGTTTAGCCCTGGGGATAGAAAGAGGCAAAAGACAGTCCCTGTCAAGGACAAGGAGCAAAAAATTATGTACAAACAAGCTCTAGGCCAAGTAGAGAGGAGAAGGCAGCATGAGTGGGGTCGGGGCCTAGGGAAGTAAGGGGAAGTGGAGGGAGGGGCCCTTAAGGAGTGGGGGACCTGAGGAGGAAGGGGGAATGGGGGACCTGGGAAATAAAAGGGAATGGGGGGAGAGGTCTGGGGGAGTGGGAGACCTGGGGAGTAAGAGAGAATGAGGGGAGGGACCCTGAAGGAGTAGGGAGGACTCTTGGAGAAAGGGCGATTTGAGCTGAATCTTGAAGGCAGAGGGAGAGCATTCCAAGCCTGGAACAACTAGCCATTGCTAAGGCCCAAGGACTGCACGTGGCACCTTGGGGTCCCTGGATCCAAGAGGAGGAGTAGGTGGAGGAAGATTGGAGAGGTGGGCAGGGCCAATTAGAGAGGGTTCCCCCCAAAAGGATTTTATAGTTAGTTATTCCTCGAGGTAATGAGAAGCCACAGAAGTTTATTGAGTTGGGGATGTCGCAGTCTGACCTGTGCATTCCAAACGTCCCTTTACTGGGTGCTTGTACGCTAGGCTGGAGCAGGCAGACCCCTCCTCCTAGCACTGGTCCAAGTATGAGGTGAGAGGGGTCTGCCCAGAGTGAGAGCAGGGTCAGAGGAGACAGGGGGTGTGGCCAAAGAGCAGGAGAAAGTAGAAATAAAGGTAGAAATGAAGAGACCCCCCAGGCTACACTTATGTCTGAGTGGGTGGAGGGGGGTCTCCATCATCAGTAATAGAGAAGTTGGGAAATGGAGAAAGTTTTTTGGGAAAGACAATGAGCTCAGTTTTAGTTTAAACTCAGTTGAGTTTAAGGTATCTATGGAACATCCAGTTGGAGATGTCCGTGATGCTGAGGCAAGGTTGGAGGTCAGGAGAAAGGTCAGGGCCAGATAATCCTCCATATGCAGATAGTCACCAAATGCATGGGAGCTGATGAGCTTACCCAGTGAAGTCCTATAGAGGGAAAAGAAAAGAGGGCTCAGGACAGGGTCCGGGGTTAGAGTGGTTAGAGAGCATGACCTGGAGGAGAATTCAGCAAAGAAGACAGAGAAGGAGAAGCCAGAGAGAGGAGGAGAGCCAGGAGAAAAGTCAAAGAGAAGAAAATATCCAGGAGGAGATACTGTCCAAGACAGCTCCAGTCAAGAAAGAAAGGAATAAGGATCTAACATTCCACATTCTAGGGCCTAAGGTCCATCCCAGCCCTGCCATTCCATGATCTCAGGTCCATCCCAGCCCTGCCATTCCATGTTCTCAGGTCCACCCCAGCCCTGCCATTCCATGTTCCAAGGTCTACCCCAGACCCAACATTCCATGTTCTACTCCTGAGGTCCATCCCAGCTCTTAGATCACTTCTCCTCATGGGAAAGCTCAGAAAGGCTCTGCCTTGGACCAAGGGCCTCCATGTCTGACCTCCCAAATGGCTTGTCACCTAAGGACTTTCCATGTGGACCAAGATGATGTCTAGAGACAGAGCTCTGAGCCCTGTGCCAGTGAAGTCCTGACTTGGGACCCTGCAGGCAACAGGGCCTAGATTTGAACCCAAGCCTTGGGCTCTGATCTCACGATGTCCACTGTCCCCTCACTGGGAGTCCTCAGGGCCATTGTCCCCCCCCAGAAACCAAGCCCAAAGCCAGGAGCCTGTTAGTCCTTTTCTCGTTCCACATCCACAGGGCTTGAGCCTGTGCTGCGACCTCTGCTCTCCCCCCAGCTCCGGTTCCACCAAACTCATGTTTGTGTCAAAGGGAAATTCAATCCACATGTTTCTGGTTCACTTATGTGAAGACTCATCAGTGTTGTTTTGGTAGAGCGGGTGGTGGATGGCCAAGGAACCACGTGAGCAGCGTCCTCTTGGCAACAAAGGCCTGCCCAGGGCCAGGTCCAGAGCCCCCCATGGGCTGGACTGGCCCAAATGGGCACCTCAGCCCTAGAGCCAAAGGAGCACCAGGGCCCCAGCCACCCCTGCCTACTCCCCTGGCCTTGTCCCCAGCCAGGCTCCTCCTTTGCTTTTTCATTTTTCAGGAGGGGGAGAATGTGAGAGACAGGGTGAGATAAAAGCCCAGAGAGAAAAGTGGGGAAAAGAAGCATTGATAGGGAGAGAAAGATAGAGAGAGGGAGGAAGAGAGAGAGAAAGCCAGAAGATGGAGTGAGACAGAGACATGTGGAGACAGAGACACAAAGAAGAGACAGAGGAAGAAGCAGAGACAGACAGAGAGTGCCTGCCCCACCCGGCCCAGCCACATTCAGGATGTCCAGGAGGGTGGCACCACCAGGTGCCCTCACAATTCCCATGGCCCCCAGAACCCAACTATCTCAGCCTTTAGAAACACCAGCTGCTTCCTATGGGTGTGCTGAAACCCTCCTTTTCCAGAAGGGAATCTGAGGGAGAAGTAGGCCCTGGGGACCTGATGCCTGGCCTGGAGCCAAGGCCAGATGCCATGGCTTCATTTTCTTGCTTTGAATTTTTCTTCTTTTCTGAGACTGTCCTCATCTGGCCCTGGTCTTGGACTCTCAGCCAAATGTCTTCACCTTTAACCTCCTACTGGTTGGAGCCTCAAGGTTTCTCCAGAGACCTTCCCATTGTGAGGAGCCTCTTGAAGACACCTTGGTCACCCCACAGTACCTAGGACAGTGTCTGCATTAGGGCAGAGGTAGGAGGGAACCAAAGGGAAGCCTAGTGAGGACAGGCGCTCAGCAGAACTTTCCTTCACAGAGAGAAGGACTGGCTCACCACCCTCCATGAGGCTCTTGGGAAAGCCCCTAACTACCAACTCCTCAGGGTCAAGGGGAAGTAATGGAGCACCTTCATACCCCCAGCCTGTTGGGCATAGCCCTACTCCTACTTTCGAAGGCCCCTTGGGACTCAGAGGGCATCTCAGCCCTCCCCCCATGCTGGGTATCCATTCCATGGTAGAAAAAGGTCAGTTGTCTGGACTCCAAGAGTTCTGGGTTAGAATCCTGCCCATCCTTGCTGGCTCAGAGGGGATAGAATGAGGATAGCACTTTTCCCACCTTGGGGTGTTAGAGGGCATGGAGTCTGACACTGCTGCTGGACTGGAGGTTGGGACATTAAGGGAGCACCCAGAGCCTTGGCTGGCCAGGGTGCAGAGGTCATGGATTCAATGTTCAGGCAGAGTCCATTGATTGCTGCCTATGAGCATGAGTGCTGTCCCAAAGTGGAGTGGCTTCTCTGCGGAGGTTGGGGAGGGGGCTTCAAGCAGGGCTGGGGACTTCGCTTTGGGGTTGTTTAGGGAGAGTTTGGGATGCAGATGAGTCGAGTGGGGCACAGGCTGTGGGAAGCTCCCCTCAGCCAATGGGAAGAGCCTCCTCTGGAGTGTAGGCCCAGGAGGAGCTCAGACATGCCTGGTTGAAGACAGGGCTTCCCTTGGCTTGTCTGAGGCCACCTCAATTCTGTCCTGCTGGGTGTGTTAGGAGAATGGGGGGGCACTACCTGGCTAGTGGGGCACAGCTGTAGGGACCAATGGGAAAGCCCCTTCCTTCCTGGCAGGCAGCAGGTTGTCCCATGTTGGGGCAGCCACCCCCACCTCACCGTAAGCCTCTGGAGCCAGCCGATAGAATGGTCACTTTGCCTCAGAGTCTAGACCTGACAGTCCTGAGCAAGAACTTTCACCAGCTCCCTCAAGTCTCTCAGAAGGGCCCTCAGTCCCCCCAGCCCCCCGTAGCCCCCCAGACTCCCAGCATCCCAGGCCCCTTAGTTCTCCCAGGCCCCCAGGTCCCCTGTGGCCCTTTATGCAACCCCATTCTCAGTTGCACCTGCAGATTTCCTGCTGCTCACCTTCATGATCCATCTCCCACCTCCACACCTTTGCACAGGCTGTCTTTCCTCTTTCCCCAGCTTACATCAGAACCCAACCCCCTCTTCATGAAGCCACATACATCTGTATGTATACATACATACTCACACACGTATACACAGGCACCCGCATGCCCTTTCTGTCTGCCTCTCTAGTGCCCCACCCTCCCTCCCCCAGGGCCAGGCACAGAGCAGGAGCCTCTACATGCTTGGTGAATTGGATGACTTCCCTAGTCAAGAGCCACAGTTCCCAGATATCCGCTTCAGACTCCTCCTCCCGCCACTGACCTCTAAAGCCCCTCTGGACCTGACCCTAGAATCTTCACCTGAATCAAATAAGTGATCCTAAGTGTTGGCTGAGTTAGGGAAGCATCCTGAGACCTCTTTCCCCTGCAAGTCTGCCTCCTCCAGGAAGCTCCCTGGGACTTAAAAGACCGAGGTGATGATGGCCTTTTCTCCCCATCATGTCAACTCAATTAGAGAAAAGGAAAAGCCCAAAACAAGACAAGGCCAAGGACCAGAGTCCCGACCTCCCCTCCAAGCAGGCCTGACTTAACTCAAGGGTACTTGCCTCCCCCACAAAGCCATGAACCAAGGCAAAAATCTGAGGGATCTGGGGGTGCAGGCAGCCCAGGTGTCCTGGGGGGCCAAGACCCTGGCTCCCACCTGGGGCCTGTGGCCAGAATCCTTAGCCATCACCCATTACCTTCAGTCACAGTGGGTTTAATTATCTTGTTTCCCAGACACAGCAGATTAGAAGCTGGGGCCACAGAGGCTTTGGAACACAGGCCCATTAATGGCATTTAGAAGCAAGAACAGGCATGCCATTTGAGAAGAGGGAAAGTGGAATAGGGAGAACACAGCAGACCTATGAAAGCAAGGCACAAGAGAAATCACATGCTTGTGGTCCCTCTTGGACTGGGACCCTTTATCAACTCTTTGTATATATAATCCTCCTCCCTAGCTAGGTTAAGAGAAGATGACAGACTTCGTCTGCTGTGGTTCCTCCTAATGGGACCTGTATAAGTGGAATGAGCTAGTACAATAGGTAGTGAGTTCCGTGTCCTTGCAAGGCTCCAAACAGAGCCTGGATGGCCACTCCTTGGCGATGATGTAGAAGGGTTTCTTGGACAGAGGCAGGTTGGACAAGATGCCTTTGAGACCCTTTCCCTCCTTCCATACTCAGTTCTGAGACTGGGACACCTGGAAGCATCTTCCTCAAAGCAACAACCTTACTTTTTCCTTCGGAGTAGGATTAGGCACACAGCAAATGGCATGTGAGAAATTATTAAATGAACAAATGAGTGACTGAATGAACAGAAATGTTCTGGAGGAAAGAATACTGAACTAGATGTTAGAAGGCATGGGCTCCAGACCAAGCTTTGCCCCTGAGTTACTATGTGATGGTCATTTCCCTCTCATTTTTCAAATGTGATGGTTCTGATTGGATATTCTGATTTTCATCCTCACAGATCCTAAGTGTGCTTTGGCCATGGTCACACAGCTCAAGTTGGGGTACAGGTGACTGGTTAGGACCCTGACTCTAATGGGTCTTCGCCTAGCGAGCTTGGGGGTTTTCCCCAAAGTAAGAGGTGAGCAGATCTTAGGAGGGAAGGCTGACCCTGGATGTTTGGACAGATCTGAGCAGATCTGCTAGCTTCTGTGAGCCTTGGCTTCTTCATCTGTAAAATGAAGGCAACAATAATCCACTTAAGTAGAGCAAGCATTAAGCCCTGTGGCCAGGTCAGAAAACTGACACCAAAAAGTCCTTACTTCGAGAATTTGAAGTCAGAGCTGAGGGGGCACTAGACCATAGAATGTCAGAACTGGAAGGGCCCTTAGAACATAGAACATGGAATGTCAGATCTGGAACATAGGACACGGACAAATCAAACCACCAAAAAATTACTTTATGAATCTAGAAACAATAATAACAAAATTCATCTGAGGAAATAAAAGATCAAGAATCTCAAGGGAAATAGTGGAAAAAGAGGGAAGGAAGTGGGGACTAAAAGGACCTCTATACACTATGCACCTTTATAAACTATACCACGAAAACTTAATGGTTTAATGCTGGGCAAGAAACAGAAGTGACTGGGTGCCCAGCTCAGGAGCAAACAAGCCCAGTGACCTAGTGCTGGACCCAAGCTTCTGGGGCTGGAACTCATGACCTGACAAAAATACCGGGAAAGCTGGGCAGCCATCAGGCCCATACACCAAGATGAGGTCCACTGGATTCAGAGCTTCCACCTAAGCATGACAACAGAAAGAAAGGAGAAGATCAGATCTCTGGAGAGGACCACAGACAGGAAGGTGGACAACTGCAGCTACGTAAAATTGAAAAGACTTTGTACAAACAAAACCAATATAGGGGAAGTTCAAAGGAAAACAGATAACTAGGAACAAGTTTCTCTGCTAAAGGTCTCGTTTCCAGGATAGAGAAGTACTTGTGAATCAAGGACAAGGATGAGAGTCAATCCCCAATTAATATGTGGTCAAAGGACACAAACAAGCAGATTTTAGAGGAAGAAATCCAAGTTATCAATAGCCATGTGGAAAAAAAATTATAATTAGATAAATGCAAATTAAAGTAACTCAAAGGTTCTACCTCATATCTATCAGATTAGCAAAGTGAGAAAAAAGAAAAAACCAGCAGATCAACTGCATGAAAACAGGTCTATGAATACTTCCAGATGGAGCTGTGGATTGGGCCAGCCATTCTAGAAAGCATCTGGAAAAGAAAGCATCTAGAAAGCATAGAAAACTGTGCCACAGAAGTTACAGTGTACACCCTTTGCTCCAGAATTACCTCCACTCATAGTGAGGAGGGAAGGAAGGAAGGAAGGAAGGAAGGAAGGAAGGAAGGAAGGAAGGAAGGAAAGGAGAGAGGGAGGGAGGGAGGAAGAAACAATTTGCACAAAAACAGTAGCAGCTCTTTTTATGATGGCAAAGAACTGGAAGCGAGGAAGTGCCCGTTGGGTAGTGGCTAAACTCATACGGCACTTGAGTGGATGGTCCTGGGCTATAAGACACAAGAACAAGGTTGACTTGTGCACCAGAAGCAGAGCCAGGGCGAAAGGAGGGAGGGCTTGCAACAGCTTGGAATGACTTGAGAAATCCCATCAGCCCACTGACATTCCTAAGTCCAGAGGACATGAGGAAGCAGGTCACCCATCTCTGACAGAGCGAAGAGGGACTTGGGAGATGGATGGAGACACAGCTGTCCAACATGGGATTTTTCTGCTTGATGATGGCTGCTGGGATGTTGAGAGAAGACCATCAGGAGAAGTCAGTGGTTTCGGGCCAAGGTGAGCAGAGAGGCTGGGGAGAGAGGCCACAAGTGACAGGATTTCACTTAAGCATTCTGGGAGAGGGGGTGGCTTTACCCCACCCTGGCCTCTCCCATACCAGGTAACCAGGAGCACTGGGGGCCCAGAATCCTCGGTCCCTCCAGATGGAGGTCAGCAACAGAACCCTAAGTCTGCCCACAAGTAAAATTCCTCTTTCGACAATAGGCATTGACTGACAGAAAGACTTCCATTTCCTGGTGAAGGGGGCAGAGCTCTCTGGTTTCTATTAAGCTCCAGATAATGTAGAGCTGAAGTCAGAGGATCTGAGTTCAAGTCTGCCACCCACGACCTGTGTGATAGTGGAAGGCTGCCTCTGAATCCTGAGGGTCCTTTTCCCCCCAACTGAGGATTCTATATTCTCTCTAAGAGGCCAGGCAAGGCTCATTGTGGAGGGGGCATGTGAGGCCAGGCCTAAAAGAAGGGGCCCACCTGCTCCCCTAGGCTAATGGAGAGGCTTCCCAGAGCTGAGCCTCAAAAGGAGAGGGGGTTCTGAATGGCAAAGTCAGGGAGGTAGGAAGCACCTATGGTATGTTAAGTGCTGGGGATACAGACAAAGCAGAATGAAAGCTAGACCCTACCCTCTGGTGCTTTCCCTCTCACATAGCATGCTGAAAGGGAACCACAACTTGGAGGGAACCTGAGGCTGGTTGGCCTGGACCGCTCTCCATCATAGAAGCCCCTGGGGGAGGAGAAGGGGCAGGAATGCACGATGGATGTTGTGCATGGGCAGCCAAGTCAGTGAAATTGGGAAAGGAAGGAAGACATTATAGGAATGAGACACAGCTCAAGCAAATGGAGGGAGGTGGACATATCTGAAGATCAGGAAACAGTGAGTCCGTGTGTCTGAAACCTCAGGGGGTTGGGGCTGCTTCTGGGACTTGAAGGACAGGCAGAATTGGGAGAGGCAAGATGGCATGGCTGGCTCGCACACAAGGCTGGCCTTCACTCTACAGCTTGGTGGGGTGGACTTGCTGGGAAGGTGGAGGATTAACTTTCCTGGAGGAGGGCAGAGACATTGGGCATGCTTGTCCCCAAGCTATAGGTGATGAGCAGAGGCCTCAAAGTTGACCCTCAAGTCAGTAATGGGGTGAGAATCCCTCTGTTTTCTCTGAGGCGTGTATAGAATGTTCACTTCAAGATAATTCTGATCCTGCAAGGATCATTAGCCTCATTTTACAGGGGAGGAAACTGAGTCTCAGGGGAGTGACTGGTCCACATCACCCAAGGAAGACTCAAAAGCCAGATTCACTGACTGTAGAGTCTGGAAGGTGCCACTGCCCCACTTTGGAAGGGAGGCACCCCCTGAGAGGCAGGCACATTGACAAGGATGCTGTGCCCACTGGCTTCCTTATGGCTGCTCTTCCTAGTGAGAAGGGCGGGTATGGTGTGGCATAGAGTGGGCACAGGTGGGCATTCTGCCATTCTGGGCTGTGAGAATCATAGACAGGGGCAGTGTGCATGTTCACGTGTGTGTGTGTGTGTGTGTGTGTGTGTGTGTGTGTGTGTGTGTGTGCTGATGTGGGTCAATTCAAGTCTCTTCCTTAGCAGGGCCCGGTCCAGCTAAAGGCATCCCTGCCCACCTGCCAGCAGTCTCAGATGGGTACAGGATGCCCCAAGGAAGCAGGCAGACTCTACCCTCCCTCTCCCTTCTTTCCTAAACCCCAAATCCACTTTCTGGGAGACTCAGGGAGAAGGGCTGGGAATGGAGGGTGCTTTGGACCAGTAAGCCAAGGGTATGATCGGGTTTGCTAGTCTGTATTCAGACATGTCACACATGTGCCTCGTGTGTGTAGGCCCCATGTCAGGGGGTGGCAGGAGAAGGGAAGGCACTTTCTACACCAGTCCCATTCCATATGAGAATGGGGCCATTTTAGACATGGAGGATTATTGGAAAGGAAGGATGGGGGTGGGTGGGGATCAGGACAGATCACCAGGGTCATGGATGAGGGCAGGGCTGGTGAATTGTGTCTTTCTTCATGCCTGAAATCCCTGGAGACCCAACAAGTTCCATTCTAGAATTGGCCACATCCTGGAATGTGACCTGTGAGCTCTCGGCCCCAGCCCAGTCAAGGCCATGAGGGCTGCATTGGGAAAGCTGGGCTGTGGGGCTCCAACTCCTGGCCCTGAAGACTCCCTAGGGGAAGGAGGGAAGGAAAAAAGGGAAGTGCCATCCCAGCCCCTAATTAGCAGTGGGCCTCCAGCCAGAGTCCCCATTGTGTGGAACCAAATCCCTAGAGGTCAGTGAGTGTCCAGAGTTTCCAGGACATTGACTGGGGGCGGGGCAGGGGAGCCTCATTCTCACTTGTCACCTTGAGAAAGGCAAGATCCTATGTTCCCAGAGAGTGCTCTCTCTGGACAAACCCAGGAGCTCCAGCTTCTAGGTCCAGAGCACTCCATAGTACATAAGGAAGGGCACTTTCTTGAGGTCCCCACTCCCCACCACCGCTCTAAGCTACATTGGGCTGGGCTGAGAGAGACAGGGGAGGAGCAGAGCCAGAGCCTACCCTCAGGAAGCCCCCAGTCCTTATCAAAGGCACTGATAAAAGGGTTAAACTATCTCACTCAGCTCAGATTCCTAGGATACCCTGACTGGACTCTGCCCTGGACTCTGCCTGGAATCAGGCCTTCCTATCCATCAAATCATGTCCCAGCATGCATCACTCTCCTCCCCCCTGGTCACCTCCCCTCTGTGTGTCGTCTTCCCCCCATCAGAGTGGAGAGTCCTCATAGGCTTTGCTCCCTATCTTGTATTTGTATTTGAATGACATAGGGAAAGCATTTCATTCATTCATTCATTCATTCATTTCATTCCCTGGAGGCCTTCAGACTGAGCTGTAGCCCTCCAGGACCAGTCACTCACAGCATCCCTGGAATTCAGTGATCCACCACCCTTATGAGACTATAGCAAAGGAAAGATGGTTGACTCAGCTTGACCAGTCCTTGTTGGAGCCATGCTGGTCCTTGCCAGTCACCTTGTCCTTTTCCAAACATTCAGCAAATTATCTGTTCTAGAATTTGTCCAGGAACTAAAGACTAGCTCTCAGCCTCTAGCCAAATCAGCACAGCTCTCTTCTCTCTTGAAGTCAGCCAACTTTCACCCTTCTTCTGGTCTTGTGGCAGCAGTTCTCCTGCGTTCCGTAGGCTTTCTCATCCAGCTCTGGGCCAGTGGCTGGTTGATCACTGCCACCAGGTCTGTGGGCGCCCAAGGATGCCACCCTTGTGGACCAGGGCCCCTGATCTCACTGAGGACGACTCCGCATGCACCCACTCTTTCCTTATTTAACTTGAGTATCACTTTTCAGTTACATATTTCCCTTGTGGCCTGTCCTACACCAACAGGTATTGTCCTCAGCAGAAAAACAATTGTCTTGTCCTGTGGTCTTCTCCCAGCTATCAGCTTTCACTGTCCCATCCACCCCAAGCAAGGTCCCAGGCTTTCTTTGCTCCTTCTCTTTGCCCACAGAGCCTCTGGGGAGCCCTTTATCTCCCTCACCTGCCTTGCCCTGGCCCACCCCACATGAGCAGGGGTGTTCTTGTGTCTACCTTCTGGAAGTAAGTTCTTTTTTCTTTTTATTTATTTGCAAATCTAAGTTTGTGAATTCTCCATGTATTTACTTGCCATCCTGAAGTTGTCACCATTTTCTTTGTGTTTAGCATAAGGCAGACTCTCTGTTGAGTGAGTGACCGATGAGGGGAGGTCAGGAGGCCTGAGGGAGCTGATCCAGTCTTCGCGGGGTACCTTTTCTGTGAAGTGAAGGCCTTTGCCAGACTTCCCTCAATGCCCCTTCCTGCCCTAAGTTCTTTCTAGTCTGTCCTGAAAACTGAAATATTCCACAGAACTGGGAGCTGGGAGTGGCCTGGACTGTCCTCAGCCAGGTGAGACCAGAGACCCCAGTAGGGTAAGGGATCAGCCCAAGGAGAGAAGTTCACTAACAGAGGTTGCCCAGTCTCATGAGGCATGGCCAGTGTCAAGGCAGCTCGAAGGACTTGTGAAGCCCCTGCTCCATCCTAGGCTGCCCTGCCCTGGGCTTGAACTAGAAGGAGGAGTTTCATGGAAGGAGGGACTGGAAGGTCAGGTCTTCCATGGCCAGAGAGGGCAAGAGAACTCCCGGCAGCCCCTTGTGAGTTCAAGGGCACTGGCCCAGAAGGACCAGCTGGGAGGGGTGTCGGGCCACCCTCAGCAATATTTAAAAGATGGTGAAATTTGGGAGCCAAACCAAGAATTTTTCAAAAAAGAAGTCTGTAACCATGAGCCACTGGTCTCTGATTTGATTCCTGGCACAATTCAAGGTTGTATTGTTAAAGGGATGATTAGTGAAGACCTAGGAAAAGGAACCATGCTTGTGCAGAAACAGCTCTGCTCCACAGAGGCCCTGGTAGTGCCACACTGACCCCGTGGGCTCTGCTTTCAGCATGACTGAGGTGGGGTGAGGGGCCAAGGCAGCTCACCCAGGCTGGAGCCAGGTGTGGGATGGAGTCTCCCATTACTCTTGCAGAAAAAATAGAGAGAGACATACACCCCAAGGACAGGAGATTGGTAAAACAGATTCCCATTGGGTTAGAGGGCCAGAATGGTGAAGTGTGGCATGGAGACAGGAATGGACTGAAGGTCTGCACTCTGCCCTGAGCTGGCAAACATTCTTCAGTGACTGGGAAAAAGACATACCAAGTTCAAGAATGATACTGGGCCAGCAGGCATGGCCAACAAATTGGATATCGAAGTCAAATTTTTTTTTTTAAATCTCAGTAGATAAGAGCATTAGACTGAGTCAAATAAGATGAAACAACATTCAAGTCTAACTTGGATTCAAAAAGTCAACTCTGTAAGTAGAAGATGGAAGAGGCATGGCCTGGTAGAATCTGAGGGTCCTGGTAGACCCCATATTTCATCTGGGTTGAAGTGTGAAAGTCCCCTAGGAAAAAATTTCAAGAAGAGTGACAGATACTGTGTCCAGGACCAGGGAGGGGCCCTAGGAACTGCCTTGCCAGACATCAGTGAGGAAGGAAGTCGGACAAAGGTGAGTGGAAGGTCCCAGCAGATGGATGCTGCTGCCCCCAGCCATGGCACAGCAGACTGGGACCAGCCCCCTAGGTGCTGTATTCAAGTCTTCTTACCAAGTACCCCCAGTTCCTTTTTCCAGCCCAGATCAAGATGCTTCTGAAGGGGTGCTCCATCTTTTATATGCCATGAAACTGTCCAGTCTCTCCTTCTCCTTCAAGGCCCCCACAGGGGCTCAGGAACACAGGATGGAAGAGTGAATTTCTGAGGTCTGCTGCATGGGCCAGTGGAGAGAACGTGGGTTTAAATCCTACTGGGGTGAACGAATACCCTATCCTCTCTGGGCAACAAGCCCATTCCAACCAATGCCTTTGAGAGGCATGGGGGGTGAGCAGGCAAAATCAGCATTCCTATGTCCCCTACTATGTGTCAGGCACCTGCTAAGGGCTTTTGACAAATGGTGTCTCCTTTGATCTCACAACAAAGCTGCGAGGTAGGTGATTATTAATATCATCCCCATTTTACTGTGGAGGAAACCAAGGCAGACAGAGGTTCAGTGGCTTGCCCAGACTGCCACAGTTAGGAAGTGTCTGAGACTGAATTTGAACTCAGGATTTCCTGACTGCACGCCCAGAGCTCTATCAGCTGCCTCACTGAGTGGGCTAGCTGCCAGAGGCCACATTGAGCCTCTGGCAGGGACCCAGCCAAAGTCAACATTATCCTGCCTGGTGTCCATAGGTGTAGCTTCAGTCCTTCTCTGCATTCATTCCTCCTGAAAGGGAAGGCTGACTCAGAGCAGTGAGCCAGGGGCCCCATCACGAGGTCCCGCAAATCCAGGAGAGCAGCAGGCAGGAGAGATGCCCTAGTGGGGATCTGGGCAAGGGAGTCCGAGTCTGGCCCCCGACTCCCTCACACTTCGGCCATGTGTCTTTACCAAGAATCCAGTCCTTTGCCAAATCTTGCCATTTCCACCTTTTAAGCATCTTTTCCATGCACCCTTCCTCCACTGATATGGCCACACCCTGGCGTAGACCCTCATCACCTCACCTGACCTATGGCAGTAGCTGCTGAGGAGTCTGCCTACCTCAGTCTGTCCTCATCCAACAAAGCCCCTATGGCCTCCAGGATGGAGTGTAAAATCTATCTCTATGACTCTGGCCATGGAGGGGACCAGGAAGGTTATCCTGTGTGAGCTCTCAAGACCCCTCACTCTGTTCTCAAATTCCCCCCTGGAAAATGGGGACCATAGTTTTCCTCCTTCCCCAGGAAAAAAGCACTCAAACCCATGTGAGACCTTGCTCAAGTCTCTAATCTTGTGGGAGCCTCAGTTTCCTTCACAAGAAGAAGAGGCTGGGTGAGATGATGTCTAAGGGCCATCTGTTGTCCTAAGGCCCTTCCCATCTCAGGCCTTCCTTGATGTTCTAAGGGTCCTCCACCTTTAACTTTCTATGTTCTAAGGCCCTCCCAGCTTTGATGTTCTGTGTTCTAAGGCCCTCCCAGCTTTGATATTTCATGTTCTGAGGGTTCCCCAGCTCTGTCCTCACTCATTCTCCTTTTTTGGGGTCCTGCTCAGTTCCTATCTCTGTTCTCAGGGGTTTACTTTAAGGGTCTGGTACAAATATCCATGTAGAACCAGGAGGCTTGTCAAGCTGTGCCTTGCCAGAATTTTGCCCATGAGAAAACAGACAATTTGGGGACTTTGATCTTGCCTTATATCTAGTATGAGCTCCCCTTCCCTGGCATCTGCCTCAACCTTTGTGGTCTCCATGGGGCACTGGCCTGGCAGCCATACTCTGATGAGAGGGGAGAGGACAAAAGGGAGGAGAGAAGGGGAGAGAAAGAGAGCAGAGGAGAAGGAGGGGCAAGGAGGACGAGCCAAGGTCAAAACTCTGGCTGGTTTAAGGTGATGCAGAACTAGCCTGAAATGGGGGAAAGACAGAGGAAAGTAAAAAGGGAGAAAAGAGAAAGGACTGTCCCACTCCCCTGCCTCTCCTTTTCCCTCCAGGACACCAGGGGGACAGCTGGGCCTGCTTCTGTGCCACTGTGGCCTCCCTGGGTGCAGAAGAAGGCAGTCTGGGCTGCAGTAAAGTCATTGCCTCTCCTGTCCAAACCCCACCCCACCCCCCTGACCCTGGCCTGTAAGCTAGTTTGTGCTGGCACAGGATCTGATGGCCCCCGATACCCTGGGTGATGGGGAGGGGTTAGAGGGTGGGACTGGGGGGGGAAGCCCCATTGTTTGGGAGAGAAGGAACTGACTTCAGCTCCTAGGAGGCGGCACCCCACCCCGGTTTCCTGCTCCCGTGGCTGGTGAGGGGGCATCTTGTTTTCCCGGCCACCTTATTTGGAGATAGAAGAGTCCTAGCCTTAGGAGAGGAGCTGGGAGTCCTGTGCTGGAGCTAGCAGTGGCCAAGGGCCCAGGACTGAAGGACTCTAGACCTCACTTGGTCACTGAGCACATCCCCAAGTGACCTTGGACTAGTCCTTTGCCTGCTCTGGGCCTCAGTTTCCTCAACTGTAAAATGTTGACATCTTATTGGAAGGTCCCTTCCAGCTCTTGGCACACAGTAAGTGCTATATAAATGCACATTGTTCTTATTGTTACAGTTAGGAGGGACCTTGGGAGCTTTCTAGCCCCTCCCCCATTTCACAGATGAGGAAATTGAGGCAGTTGTTTGTCTGAAAAAGAACCAGGAGCTGCAGCAGCAACAAGTTCCTCATGGATCAGTGGAGTTAGGGTCAGTGGAGTTAGGGGCAGGAGTAAGGATGCATGTGATCCTGGATTCACTGAGACAGAGCTATCAGAGCTGGTCTGTATGGACAAGTCCACGGAGTAGGCATGGCATACGTTTATATACCCTGAGGTTCAGAGAGGGGATGTATTCAAGTTTGCGGGCTTCTTACAAATGCAATGCCCTCGGAGGGAGGTGCCATCATTGCTTCCATTTTACAGATAAAGAAACTGAGGCAGATAGAAACCTAGTTACTTGCCTAGAGTCACACAATTAGTAAGCGTCCGAGGCTACATTCGAAGTCCAATTTCCCTGACTACAGGCCCAGTGCTCCGGCCACTGCACTGCCACAGACACAAGAGAATTCCAAGGCTCAACTCACTCGATGCCTCCAAGCGTTTCCTCCTTAGGTTGCCCCAAGCCTTGTAAACCAAACTGGGACCTATCCTTTGGAAGGGTCACCCATCCTGAGCCACAGGTGCCTCAGAATCCTGGGCAGTGGGGGAGATCCTTGGACTGGATCCTTGAAGGCTTGACAGGAAACCTTCCTGGGTCCAAGTCAATCATTCATTCATGCCACAAACAACCATCAAATTTCTACTCTGCATAAAGAATGAAAAGCTAAAGCATCCAGGCTGCTTATCTGGGAGATAAGACAAAGCGAGAGTCCCTAGACAAAGGAGGGAGGGCAGGGAGGAGAGCAGATTAGAAGTGTGGGCCTAAAGACACAAACCCTTGGCCTCTCAGGACCTCACTTTCCTCATCTGTAAATTGAAGGAACAAGACTGAGAGCTCTCCACTGGACAAGGCAGGTGGCCCTAAGATCTGAGGGGCTAGGCTGGAACATGGGGCAATAGGCATTGGATGGATGGTCAAACCCAAAATATCATCTTTGATGGCTTGCAAAGGGGAGGGGCACAATAACCATCTTCATGCAGTGCCTGGAGAAGAAGGGACTCTCAGAAGTGTGAGGCTGGGTTCCCCTGTGAAAAGCATCCTGGGGAAGAAGGGCTTGGCCCTAGAGAGGAGAGTTGGGAGCTGTGACTGGGGTGGGGCCTCAGATTTAGGTCTGGTGTGAGGAAGAGTTCTCTGATTTTGGGGCGGGGCAGCTCCTTCTGAGGCTGGATGGGCACTTGTTAGGGAGGCTAAAGAAGGGGTCATCCCTCCCAAGGCTTTATTAGCCCTCAACCTCCTGGGTACCCTGTTTTATTCCCAGACATTCTGGAACCTTGAACCAAGAACCAGGATGAAACCAACTCTGCCATTGTTTCTGGACTGGGCGGGTCAACCTCCCCAGGTGCCTGGGTCCCTGGCCCAACTCACCATCCTAGCTCCCCCTTTAGAATGTCAGCTCCTTGGGGACAAGGACTCCCTTTGCTTTGAGGGTCTTGTCCCCATTTGACCTTCATGCTGGGCAGCTGATTGGCCCATGAGACACTTAGCCAATCCTTTTCCTTCCCTCATTCACTCCCTCCCTCATTCATTCACTTACTCATTCAGTTCACTCACTCACTCACTCATTCATTCAACAGTTCCTTTGGTCTCCAGTTAGACTGAGCTCCCTTCCAGCTCTCAAATTCTATGATTCTGTGACCCATACTAAGGGTGGTCCTGGGGAGGAAGGGTTTAGGGCACAGTGCACAACTGCCAAGAAGCCACCTTGGGTTGGGCATCAGGAAGGATCTATTAAGTGCCTACTCTGTGTTATGTACTGGGCAAAGGGCTCAACCAGCATTTTCCAGGTGACCCTTGGAGCTGGTGGTATTCCAGCAGGCCCAGGAGCCGTGTCGGGAGGTGGGCCACAGGGCTCTGTTTCAGGTTCCCATCATACCCAGAGTCCTCTCAGTTCTTCTCACACTCCCATGGGAAACACTGGATACATCCTGCCTCACACCAGGGCAACTTATACATATACCTCCCCCCGCCCCCACCTGGGTCTCCTCCTTCCTTGTCTCTCCTGTGGCCAGGCCCAACCTGGACTCCCTCTGGGGTATTACCAAAATAACAATTCAGCCTGCCCACTACCCCCCACCTTTCTTTTACAGGCCCAGCAAAGGGAAGGGACTTGTCCAAGGTCACACAGCTAGGAGGGATCAAGGGTAGAACTGGTCCCCCTGACTCCATGTTGCATGATCTTTATGCAGCACCAGATCATAAATATTAAAAGAAGATGGTGGAGGCCCCACCAATCATGGAGGGCTCCCTGGAGAAACACCGTTAGAGCTGACTTAGAAGAAAGTCAGGAGCCAGAGAGAGGCTGGATTTGACTGAGCTGAGGAGTGGAAACCTCAGTTTCCTTATATGTAAAATGAGAGGATTAGATTGGACATTATCCAAGAGCCCTACCCCCACCCCAGCGGGTACTTGGAGCCCAGGGTCCCTGAGGGGTGTATATGACTGTGTGAGTGTGTGTGTGTGTGTGTGTGTGTGTGTGTGTGTGTGTATGTGTGTGTGTGTCTGTCTGTCTGTCTGTCTGTCTGTCTGGGGCCAGACGAGGGTCCTCAAAGGTGACCCAGCTCCCTTTGGGGAGGATTTCCTGTCTCTGCCCTGGGAAGTCCTCCCATGGCAGACGGGTGACCTCACCGTCTGTTGGACTAGGAGGCCGCCCAAGCTGGCCCCAGCCCCGAGGGCCCTCCCACTGTAATCTGGGCCCTTTCTCTGGGTTTGCTCCAGGTTTGAGGGGTCATATATCTGAGGAGGAAAAGGCTGGTCTGGGGGAGGAGAGGTTTTGTGCCAGTATCCAGGGTTCCCATCAGTTGGGCCAGGGGAAGCCTGGGAACTAGGAGGGGTGCAGAGAAACTGTCTTTCTCCCTGTGCTTTCCCAGCAGAAGTATAACCCCGTTGAGGCGGCGGGTCGTTGGCCCCTCATTTCCTCTGTGGTTTTGGACCCACTTTGAGCCTCAGTGTCCTTCTTGTCAAAAGAGAGGAGCAGACTTGACACTCAACAAACACCTCAACTCCACCCCAGCACTAAGCCCCTCATCCTAGGACCTGTGATGTGAGAGACCCCTTCAACTTGGACATCCGGGGACTCTCATCACGATGGAAATGCTGCCATCACTACTTTGTTCTTGGGGCTCCTTCTAAAATACAAGATTCCCTGGGAGGGGCAGTCACTGCAGGGCCATCGGGGGCATGATTTGGTCCAAGGAAGGGTGGGGGGCTGGCAGGAGCAGGAGCCAAAGCTCAGAACACAGGGATAAATAAATAAATGTCAGAGCCAACATTGTGTATGAGGGGTGGTGGTGCCAACAAAATAGAATATGGAACAGAAAATGTGAGAGGTGGGAGGGTTGGTAGGGAGGAGGGAGAACAGAAGGCAGGAGGGACATGCCCCACACCTTGGGCAGGTAGCTTCAGCTTCCTAGGCCTTGGTTTTCTCATCTGTAAAGCAAGAGATTGGACCTCAGGGTCCCTTCCAGCTTGAGATACGGAGTCTCGGACCATATGACCCCTTCCAGATTCTCCTCATCCCCCAGCTCTGGCCACACATGTCTGACTCTCCATGACCCCATATGGGGTTTTCTTGGCAGAGAGATTGGAGTGCTTGCCATTTTCTTCTCCAGCTCACTTTACAGATGAGGAAACTGAGGCATACAGAGTCAAGTGACTTGCTGAGGGCCACACAGCTAGTAAAAGAACTCCAGGGCTTTACTTGGCTGCCCACTCCCTTAGCACGCTGGGCTGGTAATCTCTTCTTTTCCATACCTTAGGCTCCACTCTTGGCCTCACCTTGTCACCCCTGTTGCATTTCTATTCATATAGTCATAATTAAGCACCTTCTGTGTGCCCATACCTAGTTTTGAAGGAACAGAGGCCTCTTTGGACTTCATCATTAAATCTCATCTGCCAGGCCAGATCCAGGGCTCCCCCAGGCATCTCCTGTCATCCCAGTGGGGACAAGCTGAGTAGGTGGCATTCTGTCTATGGGCATTGCTGAGTTTGTAGGCAGAAGCCTTGGGTTAAATCTAGACTCGTTAGCATCTTAATAGAAGCCTTTCTGGGAGTCCTGTGGCTAGTGAGTGGGGTGGGCTCTCCTAGCAGCTGGCTCTGTCCCAGATCATACCAAGCATGTTCAGAGGGCATCCAGCAGAGAATGGACAGCTTGTGGTCCTGTGTTCTGAGGAGCCTTCCTCTCAGACAGGGAGGCCCCAAGGCCTCATAGGTCCCTGCCAGCCCCATAATCATGGACCTTCCTTTCATTTTGTCCTTTGTTCTTGGGATACACAGACTCGCTTTGGTTGGGAGCATCTCTCCATTCTCCATGGTCCAACCTCAGGACTTTGGACAGCCCCACCTGCCCCAGTCATTCTCCTAAGCAGCGTGGGCTCCCAGGAGAATGTGACTTGGTTCCCTGATCCCCCAGGATTTTCTACCAGAAAAGAATCTCCCCAGGAAGGATTGAAGGCTCAGACCACATTTCCCTTGGAGACTGATGGTCTCTGCCCTCAAGGCTCTGCATCTCCTCCATCATCCTCTGTTCAGCTTCCAGAACGGTCTTCCTGAAAGAAGAATGAGTGCCATTAGTTATGTTATTAATAAAACAACAGGGGTCTGCTACCTCCCTACTCCATAACCTGTGCCCCCGGTTCCATTGAGGCTCAAGTAGGAAGTGCTGCGCCTTCTCACGTGCCTTATACCTGTTCTAAGGGCCTCCCTCACCCTGACTGTGGCCCCCACGCCTGGAGCACCTGTCTATTTACCTCCCAGTTTCAGCCCCCCTACACCTTCCACAACACGCTGCTCCCTCAGCTGTCTGGCACCTGATGATTTCTACTCGGTCTTGACTATTTCTGGTTTGTCCAGAGCTGTGTCTCTGCCCCTCCCCATTGGATTGGAAGCTCCTGGGGGGTAGGAGCTTTTCTTGACTGTTTTGTATCACTAGCACTTAGCACAAACCATACCTGGCAAACAGGAGACACTTAATCCATGTTCGTGGACTTAGAAGGTACTTCCCAACCTGAATGTGCCTCTTGGCACCTACTCTGCCTCCCCTGGGGATGAGAAAGGGGCCAGGCACATATTCAGTGTTTGGGAAATGCTTGTTGAATGAACAAACAATTTAATTAACAAATGGATGGATGGATGGATGAATGAATGGATGGATGGATGGATGCGGTGGCGAGGCCCCCAGAGTACTTGGCAAGGCAGTAAATCAAGAACATAGACAGAAAAAGAAGTACTGCATCTTTCTAAGAAACTAGAGGAAAAGAGAGAATGGTATCATGTCTTGGGGAAAGAGCCTCAGCTCTGAGAATTCTAGAAAGTCAGAGCTGGAAGGGACCATGGAGATCATCTTGTCCACACACTGCATTGTACACTGGGGGGAAACTGAGGAAGAGAGGTGAAAGACTTGGTAGCTACACACTTGCACAATAAGGGCTGATGTTAGAAGATCTCCAGATTCCCAGCTCTGGGGTCTCATCACCTTTGGGCCATAGCTGGGGCCCAACCCAGCCCAGCCTAGTCCACAGAACCCTTCCCTTCAGCCCCAGAGAGCTGAGAGTCCAGAATCTCTTTTTCTCTCCCTCCCCCAGCTCTGGAGCTCTCAGTCCAAGGCCTCTGGGGAGACCTGTAATTTCCTACCTGGTAGTTAGTGCCAGGGGTGGGTCCCTTCCCAGTTTCTGCTTTGAGCTGGAGGCTGGGAGGGTTCCTACTATGTGTCTGCTGCCACCCCATCCCTTCAAGGAGAAACCTCAGCCCCAGAGTGACCAGAGCCCTGATTTCTAATCTCAGCTTTGTCACTGACTGACTCAGGATCCCAGTCAGAAATCCCAGCAGTGAGTCATTTCACCACCATTGCCTGTGTGACCTTGGGCCAGTATCTTCCCCTCTCTTGGCCTCAGTTCCTTCTGCTGGCAGATGAAGAGGTGGAAGTAGATGGTTGGAAAGGGTTCTTCCTTTTCTCCAGTTCTCAATCCCCCAAGCCTCGCAAATAAGGGAGAAGCCCTGCTTTATTTCTGGCCATGGAGCTAAAGGTCTTCCCAAGCTTCCTTCTCAATGAATATCCAGGATTCTATAGGGAAAAAAAATGTTTGATTTTGTCTTTAGAGGGGAGTGAGCTGGAGGGGCAAATTATCTAGATGGCACATGCCTGGGGCCCTAGGGAAATCTTTCCTGGGAAAAGAGCCAGGGTCTGCCTGGTGCCTCACTAGGAACCTGCTGGTGATGATTGAGGGAGCTGGGCCTTCTCCAGTGACTCAAGTCAGACTTTGGTGCTCATTGAGAAGCTGCAGGAGTCTCCTGTGTGCCCCAGGGCACTGAGCTGATTCCCAGGGAGGCAGGAAGGACCTGGGAGCCAGCCCCTGCCTTCAGAGGCTCCCCCTCTGGGAGAAAGAACAAGAATCGGGGCTGGCACCTAGCCATGGCACTTGGGCAGGCAGAGCAGGGAGGAGCCCAGGGAAGTAAGACCCCAGCCCCTTGGGGAGTTAGAACTCAAGCCTCCCCTGCCTCCTAGCACCACTTGACTCAAAAATCACCTTTGTGAGACATTTGGATTCATCCTTCCATTGAGTTACAGCTGCCCACAGCATGGTGATGATGGTGACAGATTTCCTTCTCTTTCAAGCTCAAGTCCTTTCTTGGGGGCATCCCTCCCCCTGAGGCCTGTCCAGACTCCCAGGTCTTTTGCTGTCCCTCCCCACATGCTATTGGACACTGTCTTGCTTCCCTGGTCTTTAGAGTCTTGTTCTCCTATAGGTCTAGGCTGAGAAGCTACTTCTAGCTAAGGTGTGAATGACTGATCACTGCCTTCCCACCTCTACTCTGGCTTGATAGTCCCAGAACCCACCTGGGAAGGCTTAGCCCACCCCTTGCCCTCCTCACTTTCCCCAGACTGTTTGACCACTCATAGGGATCCATGGGAGGCCATCCTGGCATTCCTTCTGAGAAGAGGGAGGACCAGCAGGCCTGACCCTGTGCCCTGCTCTGTGGCCTCTGTCAGATCCCCAGCAACTGTCATCTCACTACTTAGGAAGAGCCCGCAGACCCTCAGTCCCCCACCATCCAATTCCCCCTCCACCTGGCCTAGTGCCCTTGGAATTTGCTGGCCCCTCCAGAAGGAACGTGACCTCCTTGGGAACAGGAATGTCTCTCTACTCTTACTTGTGTCCACAGATCTTAGCCCAGCATTTGGTCAGGGAATCGGGTGGGATTTCAGTCACTGAGTCAAGAAGGTCTCTGGGACTATTTGAAAAGAGGGGTGAGGGGAGCAGGGAGGGATCCTCAGAATGTCCTGAACAGGGAGCCCCTCCCTTTGCCTTTGCCAACCATGCTGGAGGCTGTCTTTGGAAGATGCCACTGAATCTGGCTCTGGACCTTCATTGGAGCAGAAAGCCGGTCCATTTTAGGCCTCCAGAGTTGCCTGGGAAGAAGGTCCCCACCACCCCCATGGTGCTGACAGGCCACGGGCCTCATTGAAGGTCATCTAGCTACCAACGGGCAGAGGCGGGAAGCAGGCCTGGGTCTTCCAACCTGCTCCTCCCCTGCATTTTCACAAGTCTAACCAGTCACCTTCTGAGGTACCTGTGTGCAGATTCCTTGCAGG
The DNA here is from genome assembly GCA_028658325.1 of Potorous gilbertii. NCBI lineage: Eukaryota > Metazoa > Chordata > Mammalia > Diprotodontia > Potoroidae > Potorous > Potorous gilbertii. Next base: position 335,944 of record JAQQSK010002565.1, on the reverse strand, counting down.
GGATTTTAATCCTGGGCTGGCCCAGACTCAGGGAATGTGAACTCACTTTAATATCAGCCTAAGCCAAATATAATGAGGAAAAAATGCTTGGGGTTGAGAACGGATCATATTATCAGAGCCCAAGTCAAGGGGACGTATTCCAAGCCCAGAGACACCCTGAGGTATGGAGACCTGGGTGGGTGGGGGCCTCTGAGGCCTGATGGCAGCTTAGTTCTGGGATGCCCCAGGAAGGGGGAAGGAGAAACAGGTGGGCTGCCTATCACCCAGCCCCCCAAGCTCCAGGCAAACCAAATGCCAATATTCCGTCTTCACATTTTTGCTAAATCTGTATCCCACACCCGGAATGTTCTCCTCCTGTCTTCTACCTCTAGTGCCGATTAAAGCTCAGATCAAGGGACTGCCACTGCCCCTGAGAGGCCTCCAGGTATTCCTGGAAACACTGGTGCCCCCACCACTGTGGATCCATTTTATAGCTCTCCAGGAGCAGAGAAAAGTAAGCTCCCTGGGGACAGGGATTGTCTCTCTTTGCTGTTTTTATCCAGAGTACCCTTAAAAACATATCTGGATGGAGTGAAAGTCTGAAATTCCATTTGTTTCAACTCAATAAACACTTGTGAAGCACCTACTATGTGCTGGGAATAAAAAAAAAAAAAGAGGCAGAAGACAGTCCCTGCCTTCAAGGAAAGGTCCTTAAAAGGATCTGGTTGAGCGATACCTGATGGAAGAGATAAAGCCACCCACTTGTCCAGGACCTGTTCCTCACTGCCCAGACCATCTGTCCTCTCCTTCTTCTCCTTGGGCCTCCAAGACTTCCTCAGTAAAACCAGGGGATTGTTCTTGATGGACTCTAAGGTTCCTTCCATCTGTAAACTCTGGAGCTGGTAGAAAGGGTGGAAGCAGCCATGGAAAGGGAGGGCCCCAGGACCTGGCCAGGTAAGAAGTGGACAGGGAGAGAAGGCCAGCTTGCCCAACACCCTCCTCATCTCTGATGCAGGGCCAGGATTTTGGCCAAAGTAGCTCATCCATCTCGATTAGAGTCCAGTCCCCAGTCTCTTGCCTTACAGCCACCCAAACGAGTCCAGATGTGTCCTGGAGGGATGCCCTTGTCTGCTCCCTCATCAGGAGAATTGTCCCAAAGTAGAGGCTCACAGGCTGTTGATGGGGATGGTGGAAGGGGAGAGGAGTCTTGTTCAGTTGTGGCTGGCACTCAATGCCTCTGAATGGAGTGAAAGACCCTGCTGAGGTAAACTCTAATGGCCCATGAGTTCAATATTATTGTTAGCAAGAGCATTTGTGTTACACTTTTGATACTTCATATCATGTGATCCTCTCAACAATCCTTGGGGTTCTTTTTGTCCCCATTTTACAGATGAGAAAACTGAGGTTAAGAGTGGCTGAGGGACTTGCCCATGGCCATATAATTAGCCACCAACTAAAGGCAAAATTTGAGTTCTCGAAACTCTAAGTTCACTGGGCCACCCAATTGACTCTGAGGCATTAAAAGTTGGGTTGCATCACCTCTTTTTTAGTGACAAAGAATTGGAAACTGAGGGGATACCCATCCACTGGGGGATGACTGAACAAGTTGTGGTATATGATTGTGATGGAGTAACTACTGTACTGTAAGAAACAAACAACATGGATAGGTCGAGCTAATATAATAAAAATGACAATTCTACCTAAATTAAGCCATACCAGTCCAATTACCAAAAAAGTATTTTATGGAGCTAGAAGAACAAATTTCATCTAGAAAACAAAAGGTCCAGAATATCAAGGGAATTAATGAAAAGAAATGCAAGGGAAGGCGACTTAACTGTACCAGATCTTAAATTGTATTATAAAGCAGCAATCATCAAAACTACTTGATGCTGGCTAAGAAATAGAGAGGTGGAACAGTGGAATAGTTTTGGCATAGTCAGTGACTGTAGTAATCTACTATTTGATAAATCCAAAGACCCCAGCTTCTGGGAAAAGAACTCACTGCTTGACAAAAACTGCTGGGAAAACTAGAATACAGTATGCAGAAAGTAGGCATATACCAAGATAAGGTCAAAATGAGTACACAATTTAGATATAAAGGCTTATAACCAAACTAGGACAGCAAGGAACCTTTTATCTGTGAGATCTATGGATAAGAGAAGAATTTTGACCAAATAAGAGATAGAGATTATAAAATGCAAAATGGATGGTTTTGATTACATTAAATTGAAAAGTTTTTGCACAAACAAAGTCAACATAACCAAGGTTAGAAGGAAAGCAGAAGACTGGAAGACAGTGTTTACAGACAGTGTCTCTGATAAAGTCCTCATTTCAAAAATATATAGAAAGCTGAGTCAAATTTATAAGAATACGAGTCATTCCTCAGTTGACAAATGGTCAAGGGTGTGCAATACCTGTCCAAACTCCACTTGAGGTCTCTTCTGTTGCTCTTTCCCTCCCAGCTCCATTTACTTATTTTTTTTTCTTTTCCTGTTTATTCCTTAAAGAAGCCTATTCATTGAGTGGGCGTTACCTCACACTTTTAAGTGAATACCTGAATAGATCAAGGTCTCCCAGTGCATCCTGGGACTTCTCCAGTCATCCTGATGAATATCTGGTCACTAGATTCAGATGGCTCCGGAGAAGTGAGAATAGTAACCTGCACAGCCCTCCCTCACTCAAAACAAAGTCAAATGCAAGTCATGTCATCATTTCTCTGATGTCATGGTCTTCTTAGAAAATGAAGGATGAACACGGAAAAAATTATCAAGGGACACCAGCGGGCAGTTTTGAGAGAAAGAAATTAAAGCCATCTATAGCCATTTAAAAAAAAATGCTCTAACTCATTATTGATTAGATAAATGCAAATAAAAACAACTCTGAGGTACCACACCACACCTATCAGACTGACTAATATGACAAAATAGGAGAATGATAAATGTTGGAGGAGATGTGGTAAAATTGGAACACTAACGCATTGTTAGTGTAGTTGTGAACTGATTCAACCATTCTGGAGAGTATCTTGAAATTTAGGGCTACAAAACTGTGCATACCCTTTGATCTAGCAATACCACTTGTAGGACTGAAGAGATCATTAAAAAGGGAAACAGATCCATATGTACAAAAATATTTATAGTAGCTCTTTTTGTGATGGCCAAGAATTGGAAATTGAGGGAATGCCCATCTATTGGGGAAGGGCTTGAACAAGTTGTGGTATATGAATGTAATAGAATACCATTGTGCTATAAGAAATGATGAGTAGGTATATTTCAGATAAATTTGGAAAGACATATGAACTAATACTGAGTAAAATGAGCAAAAGGAATAGAATATTGTTCACAGTAACAGCCACATCATGTGATGCCTGACATTGATAGACTCAGCTTTTCTCAACAACCAAGGATCTAAGACAACTCCAGAAATTCATGATGGAAAATGCCATCCACATCCAGAGAATTTTGGAGTCTGAATACAGATCAAAGCAAACTATTCTCTCTCCTTCTTCTCTCTCTCTCTCTCTCTGTCTCTCTCTCTGTCTCTATCTCTCTGTCTCTGTCTGTCTGTCTGTCTCTCTCTCTCTCTCTCTTTATCTTGGTCTATCTCTCTCTCTCTCTGTCTCTGTTTCTCTCTCTTTCTCTCTCTGTCTCTCTGTCTCTCTCTCAATCTCTCTCTCTCTGTCTCTCTCTCTTTCTCTCTGTCTCTCTCTCTTTCTCTCTGTCTCTCTCTCTGTCTCTCTCTCTTTCTCTCTGTCTCTCTGTCTCTCTCTCTGTCTCTCTCTCTCTTTATCTTGGTCTCTCTCTCTGTCTCTCTCTCTCTTTATCTTGGTCTCTCTCTCTCTCTCTCTCTGTCTCTATCTCTCTCTTTATCTTGGTCTATCTCTCTGTCTCTGTCTCTCTCTCTTTCTCTCTGTCTCTCTCTCTTTCTCTCTGTCTCTCTCTCTGTCTCTCTCTGTCTCTGTCTCTCTCTCTGTCTCTGTCTCTCTCTCTTTCTCTCTGTCCCTCTCTGTCTCTGTCTCTCTCTGTCTCTATCTCTCTGTCTCTGTCTGTCTGTCTGTCTGTCTCTCTCTCTGTCTCTCTCTCTCTCTTTATCTTGGTCTATCTCTCTCTCTCTGTCTCTCTCTCTCTCTCTCTCTGTCTCTCTTTCTCTCTGTCTCTCTCTCAATCTCTCTCTCTCTGTCTCTCTCTCTTTCTCTCTGTCTCTCTCTGTCTCTCTCTCTTTCTCTCTGTCTCTCTCTCTCTCTCTCTCTTTATCTTGGTCTATCTCTCTGTCTCTGTCTCTCTCTCTTTCTCTCTGTCTCTCTCTCTTTCTCTCTGTCTCTCTCTCTTTCTCTCTGTCTCTCTCTGTCTCTCTCTCTTTCTCTCTGTCTCTCTCTCTGTCTCTCTGTCTCTCTCTCTCTTTATCTTGGTCTCTCTCTCTGCCTCTGTCTCTCTCTCTCTCTCTGTCTCTATCTCTCTCTTTATCTTGGTCTATCTCTCTGTCTCTGTCTCTCTCTCTTTCTCTCTGTCTCTCTCTCTTTCTCTCTGTCTCTCTCTCTTTCTCTCTGTATCTCTCTCTGTCTCTCTCTCTCTGTCTCTATCTCTCTCTTTATCTTGGTCTATCTCTCTGTCTCTCTCTCTGTCTTTCTGTCTCTGCTTCTTCTTTCTCATGGTTCTTTCCCTTGGATCTCTTTCTTCTTTACAGCCTCATGATAATAATGGTGAGGGGGTCTGACAAATGGTCAGAAAGAGGTCATACAGGGGCCCCTATGGTAGCACTAGGTGCAGAACAGGGCACCCTTTGGTAGCGCCATTGCCCATGTACAAGGCAGAGACATCAGGGTCCTTATGGAGCAGTGTTGTTAGCAGCCTTGTCTCAGGAAGGACCAATTTTTTTCCATTTTCAATTCCATTTTTAAAATTTTCTTTACATTTTTTGCTTTTTGTTGTGGTTTCTTGCAACATGGATAATATGAAAATATATTTTGCATGACTTCATGTGTGTAATTGATATATTGTTTCTTTTCTCAAAGGATAAGGGAGAGAGATAATTTGGAACTCAATTTTTTTAATGAATGTTAAAAATAAATATTTAAACATAAAAAAAGAAACACAAGATGAACTCAGAAAAAAATATAGGAAGATTTATATGAATTGAAGCAAAGTGAAGTGAGGAGAACCAGGAGAACATTGTTCCCAGTAACAGTAACATCATAACGATGATTAACTGTGCAAGACTGAGCTCCCCTGATCCAGGCAATGATCCAAGACAATTCCAAAGGACCCACCTCCAGAGAGAGAGAACTGATGGATTCTTTGTGCACATGGAAGCAAACTTTTTAAAGTTTCTTGATTTTTCTTGGTTTTGTGTGTGCTTTTTTTCCCAACATGACCAATACCAAAATACTTTTAAAAACCCCAAAACTCCTATGTATAATCAATAGTATATCACTTGCCTTCTTGGATGTGAGGGAGGGACAGAAGGGAGGGTAAGAAGTCAGAACTCAGATTTTAACAAAAGAATATGATAAATTTTTTACATATAATTGGGAAATATTTAAGGAAATAAATAAAAATTCATTCTTAAAAAGATTTATGCTGCATACAGAGAGGTGTGGTCTAAGACTAAAAGGAGCTCTCCCTGCCCTGTTCAGAACTCCTCTGGAAGCTGGGACTGAGCATCGTAGGACCAGAGGGTGGCCAAAGGAAGGCAGCCAGGACTGAGCCCAACCTCAAGGTCATGTCTTAACAGAATCCATGGAAGGAATTGGGTCTGCTTAACCTGAAAAAGGGAATACTAGAGGTGGGAGCTAGAAGACCGTTGGGGCTACCTTCCGAGATGTGAAGGAACTGTGTTGTGAATAGGAGCTTTATTTTGCTTGATGAAGCTACAGAAGTAGGTGTAAGCTTGGGGTCAGGAAGAACAACTGCCCTAAAATGGGATAGGATGGGATGGGACAGGATGTTCCCCATCCCAGAGGGGCAGAGGCAGAGGGAGGCATAGAAGGGATTCCTAGTCAAGTCCAGTTCAGACTAAATCCTTTCCCGATCCAGGATTCCCAGCTGAAGATTTCAAAGGAACTGGCATTACCAACAGAAGGGCTGGTGCTCAAGATAAGTCTCCAGTCCCACCGTGACCCTCTGAGCTAGCATTGGGCAATGTCTGCCTCCATAGCCACTTGGAGTCATGCAGATGGTTGGACTTTCCACCTGCCCTCTCAAACAGTGTCTTGAATCTCTGAGACTGCCTCTACTGGCACTGCCCCTCTCAATTTCCCTGCCATACTGGCTTGGTGTAAAGCAAACCTTTATTGGGAAGCCATTGGCTACATAAATGGTCCTGCATGTGGTCAGGATCTGGGCTGTGTCTGGAACATGAAGATATTTCAGAAACACATGATTCCTTTTAGGTTTCACTCAAAAACAAGTATCTGAGGATCCAGATGGTCCATGGGGCTTCCCAGGAAGACCTGGAATCCATCTGGACCCTCTGACTGGTGAAGGCGGCCAGATGGGGCCACATTTGGGGCTGAGGCTGGGATGCTGGTGGTTTGGAAGGTTTTCTTTCCTTGTTGTTGTGTTAAGCTGTATGGGGAGGGGGAGAAGGGAGAACTGGAGGCTGCTGGGGGTGGGGGGCGCTGAGGCCCTGGTTATAAAGTCAAGGAGAGGATCAGGAAGACAATGTAAATGCCAACAAGGCTGCCAAGTAAAAAAAAGAGGAGTCTAATGTGATGCAACTCCTTGAGATTCCCAAGCTTAGGGCCACTCCCTTTATGTCTTCTTGTTCCCCCAGAGTTCTTGTACTATCTCCAGCTTCCCTCTACTTGACTCAAAGTATGTCATCTGTCCCCTACAAAGTATATCGCCTGTCCCCTCCGGCAAGCCAGAGACTCCAAGGGAAAGACAAGGCTTCTCGAGGACACAAGCCAATGAACTGGGCACAGCTGCTTAGGGATCGCCAAAGGTTTTGACAGGCTAGAACCTTGGCCTAAAGGCAGAAAGATGAAAACTCATCAGGAGGTAACGACCATCTCACCAAGATGGTCTTGGAGCTGCAGGTTGGCCGCAGTTTGGAAAGGATCTGAGTTTATTCATAGACTGCAAGCTCTCTGGGAGTCCACGATGGGGTATGCAGCACAATGGTGCTTTGATCCCATATGCAGAAGCACAGGGCCAAGGCCTAAGGAGGATATAATCCCACTGTCCTCTGCCCTAGTGGACCACATCCAGTCTTGGGTTCTGTTCTAGACAACATATCTTGGGAAGGATGTTGGAAAGTGTCTAGAGGGAGACCAATAGGATCATGAATCTGACCTAACATCAGATTAGAGACCTCTGAGACTCAAGAATTTGATGACATCCACCCAAGCAGCCCCTAAAAAGCCTGAGGGCTCTAAGGCCAGAGGGGCAGCAGGAGGCCAATCCTGGAAGTCTGAGCAGAAGGAGTTGTTCAGAAGCCTTAGAGGAAGAGCCCTTGGAGGAAGACACTGGATGGACAGAAGCACAGTCTGACCCCACAAAGCCTTTGGAACTGACCAGAAGTCCCTACCTGCTGAAGACTGAGCCCTCTGTTGGATCTTTCTTCCCATCTACAGGGTCTACATGGAACCATGGACAAAAGAAACAGAGAACAAAGGAGAACCAAGTCCAGTGATTCTGCCCTGGATGGCCCTGCTCCTTCTCCATCAGTGGCCAGAGTGCAGCCTCTGAGTCTGTTTATACAACAATTATCCATGGGGAAGGAATGGAAAAGTATTGGTACCATTAGAACTTGACTTTTCCTCAGAGTGAAAAGTTCTGGGGAGTGTGGGTGTTTGGGATGTGACAAATCCTAAATGTGACAAATCCTTCAGAGAATGATTCAGAGAACTGTCCAGCTCGATGGCAAGCACTCCTCATGATTCCTATGGAGACAAATGGATCCTATGGCAGCTAAAGGGGAAGATGCATGGCTGAGAACCGGGAAGCCTTGACCAAGAGACTGAAACATCTAGGGGTGTTGGTGGGGCTCTCATCCCTACTCCTGATGGAGGAAGGTTCAGAATTCAAAGGCCATTCAGAAATGGCTACCTAAGAAAGAGTGTTAAAGATTCTGGGGCCAGAGCTTCAATGGTTTTTCAGGGGTCATAAGGAGAATGATGAGACAGAGCCATCTCAGGATTGGTGGAGGGCAAAGGTTGCCTGGCATCTTGTAAAGGTTAGAGTCTATAGATGCCAATACACTTGACTTCTCTTTCTGAGAGTACCAAGAACATGACATTTTGAGGGGGTTCAGGGAGTCTGGGGAGAGTCAATAATCACTCAGAGCCCACATGGCTCCACACCACAGGTCATGCCCAAAGGGAGAACACCCAGGCTACTCAGTGGTCAGAGGAGATGAACAATCTTCCAAAGAAGTTGTTCAAACTATAAACAACCACATGGAAATGTATGCCAGCTTCCGAGTAGTGAGAGGAGAGCCTATGAAAACAGTTTGCCCTCAGGACTATGGGCAAAGATGGTGGAGGATGGGAGCAGCTAATTTTGGAGGGACCAGGGGAGCACAGGCACACTCACCCACCTTGGGTGGTCCAACCGGTTCTGGATTTCAATTTGGAGTTCTGCAAGGAAAGTGAAGAAAAGGTCCATCCTCTTTGACCCCCATTCTGTTCCTGTGCAGATACTCCCAAGGGAGTCCAAGGCACAAGCAAAAGTCTGATACAATGGAACCTCCTTGAGAGTGGCCATTGTTCATCCTTCCCATCTCCACTGCTTAGGATCCCCATGCGCACCCAGGAAGCCTTGAGACAAATGCCTGTTAACTGCTTGATTGAATATGTACCCAAATCATCAAAGTGACCCTCTTTGTTGCAGTAAATCATTGGAAGTAAAACAGATGGATGTCCATCTATTGGAAGAGTACCTAAAAGAAACAATAGAATGGAATATTCATGGTTAGTAGAATACATAAGAGAAATGTCATGTCAGGAGATTTGGAGAAACCAATTTAGCCAAATTAGCAACAAAATGACGAACAAAGACAAAAGCCCACCAACTCAGAGTAATGGGAGAGTCCACACTCACAGGGCGTCCAGCCATTGCAAGACCCCTGCTGGCTTCCATGGCTGGGATGTGGCTAGAGGGAGCCCCTACATATCAGGCGACTTGGCTTCATTGTTTCTTCTGTCTCCAGGGAGGACTGAGGTGAAATGGTTTGGAGGTTAAGATAAAAAGTTGCGGGGAAGAGCTCACTTCACAAAAAAACCAGCTCAGAAGAGACTAACCTTGCTTCCTTTTGGTGGGAGTGCTAGATGGGGGCGGAGGGGTGGGGGTGAGAGGGGGAATGCAGAGGAGGCAGATTACCCAGCTTCTTGCTCAAATCATTCCGTTCTTGTAGAAAAGCTATGAAGAGATGCTGGGACAATAGCCCTGATTCAGAGCCCCGTGTTGGATTTGCACCGTCCCATGTTGGTCAACCCTTTATGTTCCAAGATGGGCCAGCATTTCCTGAGAGTTTTGAGGATCTCACTGGATCCCCTCTACCACCCTGGGAGGTTGGGGCTGTCCTCATCTTCGTTAGTGAGGATTTGTCTAAAGGGACAGGTGCCAGGCTCATCAGTTGGGCCAGACGGGCCAAAGCTGGCCAAGACAGAGTCCAGAAAGGTCCAGATGAGCCATACCATGGAATGGAAACCCCTGGAGGGGATGGAACATTTAAAAGGAATTTTATTAGTGCTCAGAGATGAGGGAGGCACACCGGCAGAGACACTTATCCCTCTCCTTGGGTCTCTGGTCCAAGGAGGGGAGTTATCTGAGGGGGTCCCTAAAGATTAGGACAAGGCTCAGCCAAGGTGCAATCAGGGGTAGTGCTTGGGAGTCAGACTGAGCTGCCCAGATGATGGCTCAGAGGAGGATCAGTCTCAGGGAGCTGGGAGGGAGCTGAGACACCACTCCTCTCACTTTACAGAGAAAGAAACTGAGGCGTATAAAGCTTTGGAAAGGGACCTTTGTCAACTCATGGCTTCTGACTTGGAATCTGGTGCCCTGCACCTTAAGCTGAGCTGCCTAAAGGGGAGGTGCTTAGAGGCCGGGATGGTCAAGGAATCTTTTCTAAAAGAGATGGCCTTGAAGGATAGAAAAGCAGCTGGGACCTGGAGGTGAGAGAAGGATGTGCCAGGTGGTCAGGGCAGTGGGAGCAGGGGACTGATGTCTAGTGGAGCGTACTGGGGCAGAGCATCAGGCTGGGGCCTCAGACCTGCCCCACCTAGGCTGTCCATTCCCTCCTCCCAGGACCTTCTGAGGGAGCCAGCAGACTATGAGAACTCCTTGTCCTCCTTCTCCTTGGGACTACCCCAGGGACCCGTGGGAGGCCCGGCTGTGGACCAGGGGTGGAGACATGGAGCCTCAGCACCCTTCTGGTTAGCTGGGCTCGCTTGGGTAATCCGGCAGCCCCTCACCATTTCAGCAAACACATTGCAAGTACTCTGTAAACACGCATTCCTGAGACATGGGCTCATTGTTTTGGGGCCCTGCGTCCCATTAACATTGTATAATGATGACAGCCTGAAATCCTCTGGTCCAGTGTGAGTTCTCAGCCTCTGGTCAGCCAGTGGGTTGGCTAGCCAGCCAGGGCTCCGGACCTGGGGAGACTAGAAAGAAGTCCTGAGGTCCCCTGCCCCCACCTGGTGATCCTCGGGAGTTGAGAGGGAGGTTGGGCCTCATCCCAGAAGCAGCTGCTCTGCCCCTGGTCCAGGTTGGCCCTAAGTGCGTCTGGATCTGTGTGTGTGGCTGTGGTCAGGCCGTTAGTATTATCCATCTTCACCCGTGCAGAGTGAATTAATTTCCTGATGTAGTAAACATTTTGGGAAGGCCAGAATCCGATTCCTTCCCGTCTCCTCCCCCTCCACTGAGATGCCTCACCCAGGGCCTGCTGTGCTTCAAAGTGGGGAGGAAGGAGATGCCCCATCCTGGGCCTGGCCCTGACAGCTGCTGCCCACTCAGGTGTCACTGAGCTAGAACCCCACCACTAAGGGCACATTCCTTTGGGTTAAGGCATTATCCTCTTTGGCCTCCCCGCCATACACACAGACCCATGTGGAATGTATTAAGTCTCCAACACATCAGGGTGAGTGTGTTTATCCAAAGAATTTCATAGAATGTCAAAGTTAGAGCCCCAGAGATCATTAAGATGGATGCATAAAGAGAAAGAACACTAAACTCTCGGTTAGAAGACATCCTGGCGTGGCCACTAATGGGATGGCAGAGCCCAAGTACTTCCCTTCCTGCTTCTGGGCCTCAGTTTTCCTCTTAGGGAAATGATGGGTTGGTACTAAATTCCAGTTTTGATGTTCTAAGACCTTCCCATTTCACAGAAGAGAAGACTGGGGCCCTGAGAGGGGAAGGGTCTTGCCCAGGGCTTCCTGGAGTCAGTGGCAGAGAGAAAGGTCCTAAGATAGGGGGATTTTATAACTCCCAGAGAGGCCAAAAGGGTAATGAGCTGCCTGTTCCTGAGGGTCTCACAGCTGAACTTCCATAATCATTTTGAGGGTGGCATGGAGGGGATTCAGTCCTGATAGGTACTGGACAAACTGTTCTCTGCAAGGCTTCTAGCTCCTGGGAGCCGTCGTGACCCAACCTACTTGTCTGTGGAATGTCCCTTACCCATTTGCCTTGGAAGGGATCACTGGAGGCAGGGTGGGTCACACCAGTGGCATCCCTACCCTCAGGGAATGAAGATGGAGGAACAATCCCAGACTGGCAGGGCCACCAAGGCAGACTGGGAAGTCAGGGCTCTTAGCTCCTGGGTCAGGGCTTTGCCCCCCTCCCCACCCATGGTCATGTGGCCGAGGGCTCTGGAGTTTCCCGTGGGGCCAAGGGGGAGAGAGAGAAAGGGTCACATTTTCCCCTTCCTCGTCCCCTCTCCCTCCCCTAGTCTTTCTTCCCTCTCTCTGAAGATGCCCACCAACCCCCTGGTCTATCTCAGTCCCTCACAGGGACCATATACAGTTGTACGCACATGTGTCATGTTTTGTTGCTGAATGAAGGAGGGGGCAGTGGTTTGAGGGGTTGGGGCTGTTTATGCCAATTGTCCACCCAAGCTGCACATTCTTGTGGTTGTCTCCTTAACTTGGTAAAAATTTGGGAAATTTTTAAATAAAACAAAACAAAGAGAAGCATTTTCAAAGGGATTTCAAAATCCCCGTGGCCACATCCTTCAGTGACCCAGCAAGTAGCAGAGGCCAGGAGCGGGGGGGACCTGAGCTGGGGCGAAAGCCCCCTGTATAGCCTGCTGAGACGCTCCCTGCCCCCACGGGGGCTACTGGAGCTGGGGCCTGCAGCCCTGCAGGGCTGGGTTCTGGAAGGGTAGGACCTCCTTGAGGTCTGAATCCAGCCCTGAGAGCAAGGAACTTGGTCAGTCTCCTCCAGTACCTCCCCCAGGTGCCCAGATCTTCCTTCTGCCAGACAGGGTTCAGGGTTTAGCAGGGTGCCTAATGCAAACTTGTCACTGAGTTGACCTTAAAGATAATCAACCCATTGGCTATGGAGGATTGTATGATGGGAATGGTACTTGCTGATTTAGGTGAAGAGGAGGAGGGAGGGGAGGAGGAGGAGGAGCAGGAGCAGGATATTTTGGGGGTGCTTTAAGGCCCCCAGAGGCAGATTAAGATCCAGCAGTGGGGTCATGGGACTCAGCGTTGGAAGCCCCTCAGAGATCACTGACTGTGTCTGCCAGGTCCCTGAAGCCAGGACAGTGAAAAGGCTCATCACAAACAGTCTGGGATAGATGGCTGCTGCCCAGGGGGTCCCTGCCTCCTGACTTGGCCCCACTCACAGCCCCCCAGCTTTTCTGGAGAGACACAAAAGCCCATGATAGTATAATTCAATCCAACATTGTCCCAGGCCCTGGAAAAGGTAAAGATATAAAAAGGAAACAGTTGTTGCCCCCAAAGAACTTGCATTCTTTGAAGTGGGGACCTGGCATGTTTGCCTCTTCTGAGCTGCCCCAGGCTCTGACTCTTCATGCCCCATAGCTCCTAAGGTCACTGAGTCCTGCCCTGCCACTGACTTGGATACTTTTGGGTGGGAGCTGGGCCTCCATTTCCCCATCTTTAAAATGAGAAATGGATGAGAACATCTCTCATCTGCTCCCCACCTGGACCCTGGGAGTCTCCCTATCCTTCAAGTCTCACTGGGGCCAGGAGGCTGAGGGCCCATGCTGTTCATGAAGGACAGACAGGTGAAAGGGCCATCACTGGGCCTGGGGCATGCAGCTCCCCTTCGTCTTTATGGGGAGGAGGGGTGAGGTTTTGGGCCTGTGCCCTCTGACCAGGCTGCTGAGACACTGCAAAGAAGGAGCAAGTCTGTGCCAGGCTGGGGCAGCCAGGGGTGCCAGGCAAATCACAGGCTTGGAATAGCAAGTTATCTCAATTTCCCCAACAATCACAAATACAACAGGAGAGAGATCAACTGCTCTTTGACTTAGCCCTAATGGGGTGAGTCTGCCCCACCCAAGGGCCAGAGGGTACCTTGTCCTGGGTCCATCTGGCTTCCTCCCAGCTGACCACTGCTGGGTGGCACCCCTCCCCCATGCAATGACCCAGTAACTCCTCTTTGTGCTGCTGGGCTCTGCCCTGGGGTGTGACTTAGCTCAGGTTGGCAGAAATGGAGGGGAGGCAGGCAGAGCTCACACACATACACACACACTCCACCACAACAGCCCTGTCCATGGCTAATATCCTCCATTCCACCAGAATCCCAAAACTATAGACCCTCAGGAGAAGCCTCTAATCCAAAACACATGTAGGAGGCAGCCCCTTCCCCTGTGGGACAGCACTCAAATTTAGGTCATCTTCCCCAAAATTCAGAGGAGATGAAATCCAAGTAACCATAGGAAAAGCTATGACCATAAATGGAACAAGTGGCTCTGAAACCATGGGGCAAATTAGACCTGACAGAAAGAAACCTGCCCACCTGGGCTAGGACTGAATAAGAAGTCTCCTTCTAAAGAATTAGAACAGGTGAAAAATAAAGAAAGTGGAGGTATCACATTGTCTCATGTGAGGAAATCCAAGAATCAGAGGGAAAAACATGGCAGAGAGGAGTGGGGTGACGGGGGAATGAAAGAGAAACAAGATATACTGCAGACCACTAGGACAGAAGGAGGAAACTGCTGAGCATTCAGGAAACAGAGCACAAGCCAGCCAGAGAGAAGTGCCATGGCTTGGCACCTTTTTGACAAATGGTGAAGGTGTGTCCTAGAGCTATTACTGAGAATTCTGGCACCTGATGGAATTAATCAAAAGCAGAGGGGAGTGGGAGGAGCATGTGCTTCCCTTCCTCTCCAGGTCATCCTTAAGGTACTCCCTGAGCCTGGAGCCCCTCTGCTTGTGTGTCCCCCAACCCCTGCCTTACACATAGGAATCTTCCATTTGGCTTTTCCATCCTTCTCTAACTGGCCTCCTCCTTACCTTGCCAGTCTTTTTACATCTATGTACTTTCCATGACCTCCTGGCCATTACATGAACAAGACACTGTCTCCTGTCTCCAGACATTTTCTCTCACTGTGTCCAAAGCCTGAAACAGCCTCCCTAATCATTTCTGCCTCCTGGCTCCTCTGGCTTCCTTTAAGTCTCAGCTAAGTAAGATCCGTGTGTGTGTGTGTGTGTGTGTGTGTGTGTGTATGTATGTGTATGTATATGTGTGTGTATATGTATGTATAATGTATTTCTATCTGTATCTGTCTCCTGGGTGTATATACATATTTATAGCCAAGTAGATGCACAGATATGTGCATGTACACACACACACACACACACACACACACACACACACACACACACAATTTGTACCAAAGTGTTTCCATTGAGCTTCCCTCTTGAAACAGGGAGCTCTTTGACCCCGCAGAGCTCCACCTGATGCCTGGCTTATAGGAGACAATCAATGCTTGGCTTGGTTTGCCTTGACTAGACTAAGGGTGCTCCCATGGAACCAAACTCCAGGGGTTCCACGGCACTTTCATCCTTCAAGGTTGACATCTCAGGGAGCACAAGCTCTCCCACACAGAGCTAGAGGGAGAATTTGACCTGCACCCCAAGGCTTGGATCCCCTTCTGTTTGACTATGACTCAATCATGGATTGGGGTTGTGGAGGGGTGCTCGGGAGCCCTCTTAGTCGCTGCCTCCACAGCCCCTGCCTACTGGCCCCTCCAGCAAGGGGAAAGGGGGGCTCGGCTAGGCCTGGCATGTGCTCCTGCTGCTGGCCTGTCAGGGCAGAGAGGTCCGGGGTAAACAAACATTACCCTGTTTTCCGAGCATGCTCTGTAATTTGGGGCTGGGGTTAGCGCTCTGTGCATCAGGTGGGGCCAAGCCCTTATAATTACAACCAGTTTGTGCCTGCCTCTCCCTCATTCTGCCAGGCTCGGCTCCCACAGGCCCACAGACCAGGACCAGACTCGATTCCGCAGCCCCAGGCAGCCCGGCTCTGCTGGGGTTAGCAGCAGACGCCTTGGCTCTCCCACTCCCCTGGCCAGGTGCTGGGCACTGGTCTCCTGGCTACACTGCTCACCTGGACCTTACCTGGCCAGCTTCTGCCCCTTCCACACATACACAGCATAAGAAACTATGAGCAAAGGCCTGGAGGTGGGAAAGCCTTGGTCCCCTGAGGACATCACTCAGTGGTTCACACTCTGACCAGAAGGGAAGATGAAGAGGAAGGAAGACTGTGGGATGAAAGCGTGGGGTGGTGAGCCCAGCTGTCCTCCTGGGCCTTGTGGGCCTTGGTCAGGTGTGGGGGAAATGCCACTCAAATTCTCCTGGGAGGTGAACACTGAAGACTGTCTCCCTTCCATCTCACAGATGTAGAAACTGAGGCTCAGAGTCCAAGCACTATCCTTGCAGTCATGTAGCGGCCAGTCATCATCAGAGGTGAAATTTGAGCCCAGGTTTTCCTCTGGGGCCGGCTCTCCACCCATGACATCACATTGCCTTTCAAAGGCAAGGACTTGAATGCCAGGCTGAGGGGCTTGGACAGCCTTCTTCAGGCAATGAAAGGCTAAGGAAAGTTTCAGTCAATCAACATTTATCAAGCACCAACTGTGTACTAGGTAATTAGGTGGCTCAGTAGATAGAGCGCCGGGGGGGAAGTCAGAAAGACTTGAGTTCAAATGTGGCCTCAGACACACTAGCTGTGTAAGTCTGGGCAAATTTGCCTCAGATCCTCATCTGTAAAATGGACTGGAGAAGGACACAGCAAACCCCTCCAGTATCTACCAAGGAAACCCTGATGAGGAGGCAAATGGACACTCTCAAAATGACTGAACACCATGTACCAGGCCCTGTGCCGAGGACAGAGGTCACAGAAAGGGGTTAATGAGCTGATCAGTGAGATCCGGAGCGAGTGACAGACAAAGACCCTGGACAGTCAGGGTCCAGTTGTGGCCCTCCGCCAGGCCGGTGGGCAGAAGCTGGCATGCCCAAAGTGCCCAGGGAGCCAGGTGGCAGCAGAGGTGCTACTCCTGGGGCAAGTAGGTGAAGAAGGGGCACAGGAGAGTGTGGCCCCAACAAGGGATGTGAGATGCTCAGCCTCACCCCCTCACACACACGTTTACGTATGCACACTCAGATACCCACTCACATACACACTCTCACACATTGACACACATACCAATTCACACTCACTTGCACAAATGCTAACACAATCACATACACACACACTCAAATACACACATTGACACTCACAAACTTACATTCACTCGCATACACACTCACTTACAAACACATCCACTTACACACACACACATACACACTCCCATATATACACACAATGACATTCATGTACATGCACACACACACACAGAGTCACAGACTTAAACATTCTCCACACACACACCCCACTCGTAGAGATCAGCTTATTGGGTCGATTGTAGGCCAGAAGCTTGGGACCTTCTGAGAGCGTTAGGACAGACAGTTTGGGGTGGGCAGAGGCCTCTGGGAGCAGGTGGCCCTGAGCCTGACCTTAGAGAGTTGAGAGGGGCAGGTGAGGAGGCAGTGTGGGGGGTCTTGCCCAAGACTCTGCTGTCAGCCCTATTTTCACTGAACCCACCAGGCCATGTCATACCATGAGTGCCTCAGGAGAGGCCTTGGGGGCCATGTCCTCATACTCTCTCTGATAAGTGATTATCCGGTCTCTGCTGAAATGCCTGTAGGGATGGGGAGTTCACCACCTCCCAAGGTAGCCTCTTCCCCACTAGGACAGCTGTCGTTGCCAGGAAGCATCCTCCCAGCAGACTAACATGACTTCCACAAGATAGGGCTTGAGCACAACTCTCAGGTGCTCTATCTCCCATCTTTTTCCAGGCTAGATGCTTCTAGTTTCTTCCTGATCTGCCCAGACCTCACTATCTGGACTCTGCACAGTGTGAGAGTCACCCAGGCTGGACCACCCCCCACCAAGTAGTCGCTGGTCAGCTCTCTGAACTCCCCCCTTGACCTTGGAGGGAAGGCAGTGCCCAGAATGTCCAAAGTCTCTCAGTACCCAGGGCTGAGCCAGGGGGTGCCCTCATTAATGGGGACATTCTCTGTTCCCTGAGTCAGGAGCCTGTGGAAAGCTGGGAACAGAGTAGATTTTATGAGGCCGAATGAAAGGTCTGTGGTCCAATGCTTTTCAAAAGCCAAGTAAATCTGGTGGACAGGTTGCCTCAAGCCAGGGGTGTGGTGCAGCGAGTGGTGGAGGCTGAGCAGGAACATGGCTTCCCTGGTACCACAGCCACCCTCTTCTTTCACGAGGACTGGAAACTCCAGCCCCAGCCCCAACCAAGACTTCCAGGCAGGCTGAAGGTGCTGACTTTATGGTGCTCACTTACTCAGTGAGGCACCCCAAGAGACCTGCATATCTCAGGCCTCCGGAACCCTAGAAACAGCCCAGGACCAGTACCAATGGGAGCAGCCTCTGGGAGTATTTCCTCACACCAACAGAACAAGTCTGATGGGCCTCAGGGTCCAAGCATATGTTGCCTTCCAGGAGAGCCCCTGAGCACTCAGGACACGCTCCAGGGAAAACTCAGAGACTTCTGGCCCCTAAGGGACTGCCTGGATCCTGGGGAAAGGGACTTGGAACCAGAAGGGAGTGAGTGACTGTTGGTCCATGCACCTTGTGCTACAGATGGGTAAAGAGAGTCCCAAGGAGGGGAATAAGTGGAAAAGCAGGGCAAGAGGTGGGGAGGAGAGGCTGAGAGCCCAGGACTCCTATGGCTCATGACCTCCCCACGGTCCGCAGAGCACAACCAGGTCCAGAACAGCACTACTGAGGCTTCTGGCTGGAGCCTAGACATAGGACTGATGTCCACACTGGTTAGAGACTCAGGGAGGAGCACAGGTAAGAGTCACTGGCTGTGGTGGTGAAATGAGGACCTGACCTAGAGTCATGAGGCCTGGGTTCAAATCCTGCCCTGCTATTTACTGCCATGATGACCTTGGCCAAGTCATTCATCTCCCCAGGCCTTAGTTTCCTCCTCTGGAAAGTGGAGGAGGGGACCAGATTGTCTCTCTTGTCCCTTCTTGCTCCAAATCCACAATCCCCTGGCATGACCCTAAGAGAAAGGAAATCTGGGAGTCATGGGGGACATTGGGAGAGGGGAGAGACAAGAGCTGCCCTCAAGCTTCTAAAGGGTTGGCCCAGAAAACGAACAAATGGTGTGCGTGGTCCCCGGGGCCAGAACCAGGAGCCAGACCAATTCAGCCTTGATCCTGTGGGAACCTTTCCCAGAGTGCAGAGGCCTCTCTCCCCACATGCTTCTGTGCATCACAGTTATCCTCAGGCAGGACCGGGTCGGACAGCTGCCAAGTGAGCACACAGGCCAGCCTGGTGATGAGGCTGATCCTTGGGCCTAGGCACAGCCTGGCGGAGGCTGGCCCCATGTTCCAGAACCAGGAGTGGCCTCCACAGCGCTTCCTATGGCAGCTCCCAAGTGTCTTTCTGCCCATTTGATGGATGATCCAACTGAGGCTCAGACAGATGAGCCACGTGATGCTAGTCACAGCCCTGTAGGTGCCTGAGGCTTGTTTCCGGCCTGGCTCCAAGCCCACCTGAGCCTGGATGTTTCTAGGAAAAGGCCCAGTCCAAAGCCCATACCTGGAGAGAAGGTGGGGTTTGGAGGCAGCTGCTTCAGCCCGTTATCTCTGTTTGGGCAATCATGCCTTCTATCTGGTGGATGCCAGGAAAGAGGGGGAGGGGCCCCCAGAGGGCTCCTGAGTCTGGGAATGAGGACCTCACCCTCTGCCTGGAAGCCACAGGACCATGGGGGCAGCCAAAAAATGTCTGCCAGGATCCTGCACGTGGCCAGTGCCAGGTCAGCCCAAGGGCCATAGGGCCAGGTTTGGGACTCAGGAACCCTGAGCAAGCCTAGTGTTGACAGAAAAGCAATGACCCTGGAGTGCAAAGGCCTGGGTTTGAGTGCTGGTTCAGTTCTGCTGCTTGCTTCTCTGTGACATCTCACTCCACCAATTTAGGTTCCCATCTCCTGCCAGCTTAAACATCCTATGAAAACTCTAACCCTTTCTAGGTCTGTTTTCCCATCTGTGGGGTTTGGCTAAGGATGGTCTCTACCGGTCTCTGATTTAGCACCTTCCCCAAACCCACAGGTGACAGAGGACAGAGAGGGTCCAAATACCATCTCTGGGAAGGACCTAGCTGTGCTGGTCAACAGAAGCGACTTTGACCTGGGGGTACAGGTCCTGTCGCTGAATGCCTGGATCTTCTCTTGGCAGGATCACACAAACTCTAACCCTAACCCTAACCCTAACCTACTGCCTCTATGTTCCTGCTTGGGGAACACGGTATCCCATCAATGCATTTCCTGAGTCAGCCCATGAGGAGACCTGGCCTTCTGAGTGTCGCTGCTCACCACCATTTTTTTAGAGCACAGTGACTGTCGCCTGACCCAGGATGGGCCCTGCTCTTGGCCTGCCCTATCCATCATCCCTGGCACTCCCTTGGGCATGGACATTCCTAAAGAAAGCTTTGATTGGAATCATTTCTGCCTTATAGCCCTGATGAGGCCAGAATCACACACATTTATCCCTTCTTGGCTGCATTTGGAAGGACCCTGGTCAACAGAGGGAATGAATGAATAAATTCCATGAGTGTGCTCCAAGGTCTGGCCTGAGACAGCAAGGACAGGGCATATTTGAACATAGTGCCACAGAAGGCAATGACGTGGTTTGGATTTGGAATGTCCTCAGTTCTAATCCTGCCTCCAACATGTTGTGACCCTGGGCAAGTCACTTTCTCTCCAAGGCTAGATTTCCTCCTCTGTAAATGAGGGTCACAGCGCTGTTAGTCTCTGCCTCAGTGAGCTGTGAGGTCAGAACTTTGTAAAACTGACAAGTTTGAGCAGACAGAGCTAAAAACCTTCTAGACTCTCAAAATAGAAGCTCTGATGGGGGGAATTTCAGGAACAGTGGCATGCAGTTTTCTGGGCCTTGGGGAGACTGTGTGGGATCCTTCAGATCATGTGAGGCAAATGCTCCATTCATCCTCAGGTGGGCAAACACAAAGCCCAGATGAGATGCAAGCATACCTGTCCCCATAGTACCCCCAGGCAGGAAGGCTAGGAGCAGGATGGTCAGCCCAGAGAAGGATGTCTGGAGGGGTAAAGGGATCCAAGGGTTTGAGAATCTTCTGAAAAAAATGGCAGGGTGTGACCCAAGAAGGCTCAGAGAGTCATAGTAACTGTCCATGAAGGGTGACATCAGCCTATCTCTACTTGCAGAACCAGCACTAAGGAGCTCAAGGACAGTGCCCAAGAGACAGGTAAGGGCTGGATAGCAGGAGCCTCAGGGTGAAGGAGTTAGATCGGGTAGAGAGGAAGGAGGAAAAGCCTGGAGGTGGTCTGGGCATGAGGGCAGAGACTCTGTAGAGGCATTCAGATAATGGACAGCCATAGGGAGTTGCAACAAGCTCTGGGAGAGGGAGCGGTAGCAGCCAGGTCTACTGAGCAGGGTAGAAGGGGGCAGACTCAAAGTCTAGTTGACCCCACAGGTTGATCTGTGCAGACTCACCCCTTTAGGGGATCAGAAATCTGAGTAAATCATGGCTGGTTTATATGGCAAATAACTGACTAAATGCAGCCCCAGATGCTGGGGCATGGGTGGGGAGGGGTGTAGCTTAGATCTAGGCCTGGTGACCCACCTTTGAAGGGTGATGAACCACAGTTACTCCTAGCCAGCTCACAAAGGCCCTAGCCCACCAAGGCCAGAGCTGATGGCCCTGGGAGCCAAAGCAAGTGGGAAGGAGATCCAGGTGCGGGATTCTGGCCCTCTAAAGCTTGGAAAGATAGGAAGCCACTGCCTGGAAGTGACCTGTGGAGCTCTTACCCACCTTGCTCTAGACTGACCTCCTCCCCAAGGGGCTAGTGCTTTCCTCTACCATGCCCAAATATACACACGTACATACACACACATGCACATATACTCACACACACAATACACATGAACACATAAACACACACTCATACACACACATATATGCACACTCACATCTACACACGAATACACATATATACATGCATGCATGCACCCATACACAAGCACACACATACACACTCACACCCATATGCACACACACAAATACACACAAACATATGCACACACTCACACACACAAACACACACACCATCCCACCCATTCCACTGACTTAGATACAGGCAGGGGACTCAGACCATGGCCTCCTTGGGTTTGTCCACCCAAGTCCACCCAGGACTTTCCTATCTTGGACCCTGGGCTCTGATGCCATCCCAGAGGTTGGCCTGGGAGGGGCTGTGGTCATTCTGTGTGATCAGAGGAGGGTCTCAAGCTCCCCTGGACTCCCACAGCCCTGTCCCTCAGGACTTTCTTCTAGCCTGTATGTCACATCATTCTGTAGTGTGTCTAATAGGACAGTCCCTGACTGCCAGTGAAATCCCCTATTTCCAGCTCATGGGGGCCTGTGGTGTCTGGAAAACAGAGAATCATTCTGTGAGCCCCCATCGGTAGCCCCATGAGAGCCTGCTGTACTAGCACAATTTCACATCCCACAGTGAAGGGGAGCAGGTGATGGTATCATCCTTTCCCCTTCTCTACCTCGGAGGGCCCCAGCCCCAGGTCCTGTCAGCAGGACCCCAAAACAAATATACCCAGTTAGATGCTGAATTAGAACCAGATGTGAGGAAAGGGGAGGGAGACCCGACATTGCCCCCGCTGGCCCTGGTCCTTGGAAGCCACCTGGGGCCTGTCCCCCAGTCTCCTCATACACTGGCCACAGTGCTCTGAGAATCTCCCAAAGAAAACATCCCCCATGCACACCATCACACATGGACACACGTAGACACACACACACAACTCTCAGAATGAGTTTAGGACAATATTTGTTGAGCCAGAGTCCCCACGATCTCCACTGGGCATCTCTTCTCTAGCCAAGTTATCTGCAGAGGGCTGGGGGCAGAGGATGGGGCCGTTTCACTCCTCTTGGCCTCTCCCCTCTGATTGGCCCAGCCTGGGGTGGGGGAGAGCCCTCACCTATATGCATGGCCTGTGGTCAGGTCTGCATATCACCCCTTCCACAAACAGTGGAGACCCTCTCAGGCAAGGCCCTCCCCAAGGATGTGAAGGCATCTCTTTCTAGCCCAGGACCCAGAGACTCTGCCCACTGAAGTTCCTGAGACACTGACAAAGGTCAGTTGAGGTCTGCCCAGACAGGTGCCCCTTGCTCCACTAACAGGAATTCCACCATTATGGTGCCATTTCCTGGGGCTTGTCGAGTCTTCGTTAAAGGAAAATACTTTTTGGGTGTAAGGAAAATAAAAGAAAATACTCCGGGGAGAGGGAGCCCCCTTCAAGCCTCCCTCAGTCCCTGAGACCTGTGGCTCTGATTCAGTTCGCTTCCTGACACTGAGAAGGATCTCAGGGTGAATGAGGCCTGACTGGCACCATTGGGTGGAGAAGAAGAGAGCCTAGGCCTTGGAGACCTTGCAGGATCCTCAGTGTCTGTGTCCTGTCTGTGTCAGGGACCCCTCAAGGCAGGACTTCAATCTAGGCAGACATGGCTTCCTGGCACTGACCTGTAGGGCATGTTATTAAAGAGGACATTGGAGGGGTTGGCAGCCACTCTCAGGCTGGGGCCACACCTTCTATTCACAGGGTTCTCACATGGAGGAATCTTTCCAGAAGGCAGCGCTCTAGATACCCACCCAGCTTAATGCCCAGTGCCCCTTCCCCTAGGCCTATGGAACCCACAGCCATTCAGTTTCTGAACTGAGTAGGTCTGCTCCTTCCTCTGCTTTGCATCCACTTGGGCAGAAGCCAGAGAGGGTCCGTAGGCAGGAAAAGGTGCCCCGGGCTGAGTGACAGGCTCAGATGAGGTCAGAGCTGTAGCGTGCTTAGCACAGTATGTAGCAAACAGGAGGGGCTTAATAAATGCTTGTTCCCTCTCCAGCCTCCCCCAGCAGGACTCAAGGCCTGCCACACTCACCTCTGATACCTGGACATTTAGGTGACCTTGAGCAAGCTCCCAACTGCCCTCAGCCTCTGTTTCCCCATGTGTAAAGTGAGGGGGTACCTAGATCATCTAACTAGAAGATCTATGAAATTCAAAAGAAACAGGGGAGGTTTGACCCTGGGCCTTGGTTTTCCCCTCTGACTGCTGTGATCTCTTCCAGCTCTTGTGTCATGTGACTATAAAGGGCCTCAGTTACCAGGGGGTAGCTCCTCTGATGGGGAGGGCCAAGGTGGGGAGAATCAACAGGCAGGAAATTAGCTGCCCAGAGAGGAAAAGAAGTCCAAAGTTCTCAGTGGGCCCAGTCCAGCCTAGCCTAGCCATGCACCCAGACTGACCAGGATCAGCCCAGTCCAATCCTGTCTAGCCCAGCCCAGCTTGACCAAGCCCAGATCAGACCAGACCAGCCCACACTGACCAGGCTCATCCCCGCCCAACTCAGCCTGACCAGGCCCAGCCCTGTCCAGCCCTCTCCCAGCCTAGATTGCCCAGGCTCATCCCTGTCCAGGCCAGCCTAGAATCTACCCCAGCCCAGCCTAGCCTAGCCCTGCGCCCAGACTGACCAGGATCAGCCCAGTCCAGTCCTGTCCAGCCCAGCTCAGCTTGACCAGGCCCAGATCAGACCAGACCAGCCCTTACCAGCCTGGACTGACCAGACCCAGTCTAGCCCTGCCCAGCCCACCTGA
The DNA here is from genome assembly GCA_028658325.1 of Potorous gilbertii. Classification (NCBI taxonomy): domain Eukaryota; kingdom Metazoa; phylum Chordata; class Mammalia; order Diprotodontia; family Potoroidae; genus Potorous; species Potorous gilbertii. The sequence continues at coordinate 311,799 of JAQQSK010002565.1, read as the reverse complement.
CCAGGCCTAGCCCTGACCAACTTGGCCCGGCCCAGCCCAGACTGCCCAGGCCCATCCCTGCCCAGCCCAGCCTGCCCAGGCCCAGCCCCTTCCCCTTGCATTTTTCCTTTTCCTCCAGGAGGAAAGTGCTTCAAATTTCCTTCTCCTCCCTAACTGTGCCTGGTGCCTGGGATGCTCCCCTCCTGCCTCTTCTGCCTCCTTCAAGGCCCAGCCTGGGGAGCTTTTCCATGATTTCCCATGCACTTCTAGCAACTTTCTACCACCCTGCCTGGATCTTCTCTGTCCACTCTCAGGATCCCCTGCCAGATTGGCTGTTCTTTGAAGGCACAGACTGACTTGTGTTTCTTGTATTCCTTGTGTTTGACATGGGGCCTGGCACATTGCAGGTGCTTAATCAATGCTTGAAGGGGTTAGGATGGGGTGTTAGTGGAAGAGGCCTTGGCTCCAGACCCCAAGGCCCTGGGTGGGAATGTTGGCTCTTCTACTCCAAACTGTGCATCCTTGGACAAAGCATCCCACCTCTCTGGGCTTCAGTTGCCAAACCTCTAAAACAAGTGGGTCAGACCAGGTGACCTTGGAGAGCAATAGCTGACCCCTGCCCTTGGGCTATACCAGCAGCTTGTGGGCATGCCTGAAAACCCCCATCAAAGCTTCCTGACTGGGTTCAGGAATGCCCTTCCCTGAGCTGCTTAGTAGCATTCCAGGCCCAGGGGGGCCCCATGGGAAGCCCCTCAGTTCAGTTCGAAGGATGGGGAGGGCAGCAGCGGGCTCCACCAGGCTCTTCTCAGGCTTAGTTTTTCTAAGGCCTGTGGTAGGGCAGGGAGAGGAAGGAAGTGACCTCTGGAAGTCTCTCAGGATCCTCTCTAGACCTGCCTACACCCAGGTCTATGGCTCTGGATTGATTGGCTGGATCAGAGGGAGACATAAGGGAGACCCAGCTGTCTCAACCCTGAAACTTCACTGCCGGAAGGAGGCTGTCTGAAGCTGGCACTGGTTCACTTTCCCGCTGGGTGGTACTAAGGCTGCTGCCCTGGCCAGAGCCAGATAGGCCAGAGCCATTCCTTGCAGATCTACACATCCACAGATCTACACATTCAAACTCACAAACACGCATACACAGACACACACACACACACACACGAACATGCATGCACACCATTCTGGGTACCTTCTACAGGCAGTCACTGGGACCCCATACGGTGCTAGGCTCAGAAGGGGGCAGAAGAAGGATAGGATCATAGAAAACGACCCAAGTAGAACTAGGAGGCAGGAAAGGTGGGTCCGAGCATGTGACCTCCAGACCTCAGTTTCCTCTTCTGTAACATGGAGATCAGAGTAATAGTAGAGAGAAGAGCTTTCCTTGGAGGTAGATGCCAGAGGTCAAGGCCTGCCTCCACAGCTTTTTGTGGGACCCTCTCAAAGCCTCAGTGCCCTTGGTTGGTAAACGAGCTTGGGCCTCTGTCCTTTGATGCCTCTTCTGACTCCAGGCTGATCAGATCAGAAGGCATCTATGCCAGTCCCCAGGGCTTTTACCACAGCCTGGTTTGGGAGAGGAGAGTGATCTCCATGGAACAGGAGGTGTCTGAGGGGGACTTTGGGGAGCAGCGACCCCAGCTCTTCACGTCAGCCGAGGAGACTGGGGGTTAGGTGAGAGCAGGGTGGGAGGCTGGGAGTTAGCAAGGGGGAGTTTGATGGGAGCAGGGTGGGGGACTGGGGACCGGGCACTGGGTGGGAGTGAGGTGGAGGAGTAGGTACAACAGAAGCAAAACCTTGAGGCGGAGAGATATCAGCATGAACAGGGCCCCCAGAGATGCCTTCCACAAGCAGAAAGGGGCCCTGGAAACCCTCGGGTGCCCCCTGAGCAAGGGAACGAGCTGGGGCCCGTCAGTTCACAGAACTGAGAGATGACACTGAAACCCAGACAAGGCTAGGGACGTGGAGGCAGAGGCTGAGAATGGTTTCCAGAGGGAGGGAGAGCCTGCAGACAGGGTCCTGGGAAGAAGCCCCCCAGTGCTCCAGGAAGTTTAAACAAAAAGAAAAGAATGAATGATAAAAACCAAAAATCACCCCAGTTCCTGGCTCCCTGGGAAACTCCTCTTTTACAAAGGCACATGATGGGGGCAGGGGGGAGCACCTGGCACTGTCTCCCTCCACCATCCCACCTCAAAATTTCCCCGGTTTCCTGCCTCCCTCTCTGGGAAGCGTACCCTGATCCCTGGTCTACAACTGATTCAGCTCAACCTGCCTGGGGCTGTTTTGTGCACAGGTATGAGGTCTCCCTCCTGAGAAAAGGGACTGACTTTTGCCTTTTTTGTAGCCTGGGTGCTTAGCACAGACTGGTAAACAGTAGGTACTGAATAAACGCTTACTGACTTGACTGGATTTGAAGAAAAGTGTGGAGAGGGCAGGAGGACAGGTGAAGAACCAAAAGGTGGTCTGCTGCTCAAAAAACCTCCAAACAAAACTAAGAGACCAAGAAGGTAGGTGAGGGCAACCTTCTCAAGCCCCTCTATGGTAGGAGACCCCAAGGAAGCTCACAGCCATGGAATGTCTCCTTAGGCTGAATGTGGCACTGACCCTGCCATGTCTCCCAAGCCAGTCAACCCAACCCAGGGCAGGGGAGCAGAGTCCCAGGGCCACAGATGACCTCCAGAAGAGCCAGCTCAGTGCTGGCCAAAGGGCTTCAGAGCCTGTTGAGAAGCTGGGCAGTGCCCAGAGGCAGATAAGCAGGAGGCCACAGCTCTGCAGTTCCTGATGCATGAGGAGTTGCCGAGGAGCTGGGCACATCAGTCCCAGGCAGAGTAAACTCAGGGCTGTGGTGTGCAGGCAGGCTGTATGGACTTCCACAATGCTCCCCTAATGACTCTGGAGACTCTTGGGATTGTTATCGGCCATTTGGGACAGAAGGAACCTGAGACAAGTAGAGTGACCCACCCCTGGCCATGTGGCTTCTAAGTGTCAGGGGCAAGGTTTGCACTCAGGTCCTCCTGGCTCGAAGGCTAGCACTGCCCACTGCTCCACACTCCCCTTCTGCTCACTGAGCATCTGGGGAAACGTTGCCCTTTTCAGGTTTTGCTTGAACAAGATGGTGGCCTAACTCCATGGTATGGGACAGGGGCATGTGAAGGCTAGGAGCATTGGAAAAGAAGACAGAGAGGTGAGAGGTGGAACAGGGGAGAGACACCTGGAGTCAAAACACAATTTCATAGAAAGAGCCATGGACAGAGGAACAGGAAACTCTGCCCTGACTTTTCTCCAGTTCTGTAGATGCCTCTCCTAGCTCTGGCATCTCATGACCTGGAGTCCAAGGGCCCTCTCACATCCAACATTTTGTGATCCATTCGTTCACACAGTAGGTCCCAGATAGTGCCTTGGCTGAGCTGGGAGAAGCCGAGAGGGCAGCCCATACCTGGGAGAAGAGAGCAGGTGGATGTCCAAATCAAACTCTTGCACCCCCACAAGTAGACACAGTTTGTTTCTCTAGCTTGTTTCTTCTAGAAGACCCCCGGGTGGCTCAGCCCATGGTTTCATCCACTGTGGCACTATTCTGACTGCAAGAAAACCTCAATATTTCTTCTCTTTCCTGAGACTAAAAGAAGCTAGAATACAGGCCATCCCTGCCCCTACTCTGAGGGTTGACTAGTTCATCCCTTACTTTCATCCTGGGAGTAGGAAGCGTGGGCCGGGAGAGGGAGGAAGGGCCCAGCTGAAGATGGGGTCACTGTGGGATTTGGTTCATGTTTGAAATACAGAACACCAGGAGGAAACATGGGGATGTGTCCTTAGGCCACGGGAAGCCGTAGGCAGTGAGGGGTTGCGGGTTTCCCTTCAGCTGTCTGGGAATATCTGAGTTAGGGAATCTTCAGCAGTGCTCACTCTGACTGAGACCAGAAAGGCAAGAAGGAATGGCCAGGGGAGAAGGAGCATTAACTCATCATCCATTCATGGGAGTGAGGGACAGCCACAAGTCCAGTGTGGCCAGCCTGAGGAAACAGGGGGTACATGGAGGAGGAGAGGCAAGGCAGCATGATGAGCTGGGGCCCCTTCCTAAGGCCTCACTCAGCTCCCAGCCCTCGTCCTGGGCTGTTCTTCCTTGGAGTGACGCCTCTCCTGAGAGCTTCTGGGGACAGACATTGCAAAAACAGAAGCTTTGGGTCTCAATTACCCCTCTTAGACCTATCTTTGGTTCCTTCCCATTTTAGGTGACCTTGTGAATCTTGAAGGGTAAGAGAAGGAGCCCCAGCCATCCCAGCTGGACCTGCACTAATGGCCCCAGCCTGGTGATGGGCTGGAATGAGATGAGGACCCACAGGGTGTCCACATCATATCTAGATAGGAAACCAATGGCCAGATCAAATGGGAGCCCAGAGCATATAGAGGAGAGTACACCCCCAGATGCTGAGGAGAAGTGTTTGTACATTTATTCTTGCTGGATCTTCAAAGTAGACTTCCCTGGGTAAAAGCCAACTGATGCTAAGTAGTGCAATGGAACTGCGCACATCAGTGGCGTCTAACAGTGGGGAGAGGTAGAGGGAACCACATCAGTGGGAGCTCAAGTCAAATGTGTGAGAGAAGGAATGCCTCCAAGTTCTTTGGGGTGTCCCTGGAGCCCTAAAGGTGCTTGCTTAGCTCTGGGAGAGAAGGTCCAGAACAGAATCACCCACCCGCCCCGCAACCTGTGCTTGGGACACGGGACATAGGACACAGTGACATGGGATATGGGAATATGAGATGTGGGGACAGGGGACACAGGACATGGGGACATGAGACTCGAGACACGGGGACATAAGACATGGGGACACAAGGCATGGGAACACAAGACATGGGGATGGGACATGGGGACATGGGACAGAGGAATGGCTCTTGTGACACTTTTTCATTCAGTCCTCCATTCTATCTCCTTTACAACCCTGCTCCAGAAGCATTCCCAGGCTCTGGTGACCTCCACCCCCAAACCACCTCCACCTGCATTTGTATTTGTTCTGTATGTGGTGACTTTGTCTCCCCACAGAACAAGAGCTCCCAGCACAGCCCATAAAATACCTGTAAAAAAATGAATCTAAACAAATTCTAGAGCAGCAGAAGCCACAAAATGACAGAGTGAAAGAGATTTCCAGCTCAAGACAGTCAGGAAGGTCTATCACACAGCCCAGCATGGGCCACACTGAGACAAGGACAGAACTGGAGCAGTCTTCAAGGCACCACCAGCAGCAGCTGCAGGTCCCAGATTCCTCAACTCACAAACACTAAAGACAGCTTCAAAGGTCAGTTAGAAAGTTCTTTTCACTTGGGTGAGAAGGAAATGCAGCAGTCTAGCCCCAGCCCCAGGCAGTGGCAGCTTCCACTGTTGGAACCCTGGTCTAAAGCCTTTGGGGAATTGAGCCGCTGATCTGGATCTCAGCCTTGAGTGGTGGCCCTGCGGTGAGGAGTGCTGGCTGAATGATGGAGCTGGTGGAAACTCTGGAGAGGGATCCTACTCATAGACCAGCACAGGCCAGGAGAAGAATAAACTCCTCTCCCTTCATTGTGCCACCTTGGAGGAACTGAGAACTTACAGGTCCCCAGAGTACACCCTCCCCTTGACAAAGAACTCAAAAATCAAGTAAATGATCAAGTAAATGGCTGGAGAAATGCCTCAAAAAGGGGGAAAAGACTATAGAAGGTTACTCTCTTGGTGAAAAGGTATTTTCTTCCATCCTTTCAGATGAGGAAAAACAAAACATACCACCAGAGGAAGACATAAAAGTCAAGGCTTCTATATTGAAAACCTCCAAAAAAAAAAATTTGCAATGGTCTCAGGCCATGGAAGGGCTCAAAAAGGATTTTGAAAATCAAGTAAGAGAGGTAGAGGAAAAATTGGGAAGAGAAATGAGAGTGATGCAAGAAAATCATGAAAAGCAAGTCCATAGTCTTCTAAGGGAGACCCAAAAAAATGCAAAATAATACCTTTAAAAATAGACTAACCCAAATGGCAAAAGAGGTCCCAAAAGTCAACGAAGAGAAGAATGCTTTAAAAAACAGAATTAGCCAAATGGAAAAGGAGTTTCAAAAGCTCACTGAAGAAAATAATTCTTTAAAAATTAAAAATGGAGCAGATGGAAGCTAATGACTTTATGAGAAACCAAGAAATTACAAAACAAAGCCAAAAGAATGAAAAAATAGAAGACAATGTCAAATATCTCATTGAAAAAAAAACTGACCTGGAAAATAGATTCAGAAGAGGTAATTTAAAAATTATGGGACTACCTGAAAACCAAAAAAGAGTCTAGACATCATCTTTCAAGAAATTATCAAGGAAAGCTGCCCTGATATTTTAGAACCAGAGGGTAAAATAAATATTGAAAGAATCCGCCAATCACCTCCTGAAAGAGATCTGAAAAGAAAACTCTTAGGAATATTGTAGTCAAATTCCAGAGTTCCCAGTCAAGGAGAAAATATTGCAAGTAGCCAGAAAGAAACAACTTGAATATTATGGAAATACAATCGGGATAATACAAGATATAGCAGCTTCTACATTAAAGGATCAAAGGGTGTGGAATATGATATTCCAGAAGTCAAAGGAACTAGGATTAAAACCAAGAATCACTTACCTTGTAAAACTGAGTATAATACTTCAAGGGAAAAAATAATCAATCAGTGAAATAAAGGACTTATTCTTGATGAAAAGACCAGAGCTGAATAGAAAATTTGACTTTCAAGCACAAGAATCAAGAGAAGCACGAAAAGGTAAACAGGAAAGAGAAATCATAAGTGACTTACTAAAGTTGAACTGTTTACATTCCCACATGGAAAGATAATGTTTATAATTCTTGAAACTTTTCTCAGTATTTGAGTAGTTTGAGGGATTATACACACACACACACACACACACACACACACATAGACAAAGGGCACAGGATGAGTTGAATAGGAAGGGATGATATCTAAATAAATAAAATTAAGGGGTGAGAGAAGAATATATTGGGAGGAGAAAGGGAGAAATGGAATGGGGCAAATTATCTCTCATAAAAAAAGGCAAGAAAAAGCTTTTTCAATGGAGGGGAAAAGCAGGAGGTGAGAGGGAAAAAGTAAAGCTTACTCTCATCACATTTGGCTCAAGGAAAGAATAACAGTCAATTTTATGCTACAGGAAAGTAGGGGAGAAGGGGCTAAATGGGTGTGGGGGAATGATAGAAGGGAGGGCAAATGAGAGGAGGGGGTAATTAGAAGTGAACACTTTTGGGGAGGGACAAGGTCAAAAGAGAGAATAGTATAAGTGAGGGGCAGGAAAGGATGAGGGAAATATAATCTTTCACAACACGACTATTATGGAAGTCTTTTGCAAAACTACACATATATAGCCTATATTGAGTTGCTTGCCTTCTCAATGCAGATGGGGCAGGGGGAGGAAGGGAGAGAAGCTGGAACTCAAAGTTTTAGGAACAAATGTTGAGAATTGTTTTTGCATGCAACTGGGAAATAAGAAATACAGGTAATGGGATATAGAAATCTACTTTGCCCTACAAGAAAGGGAGATGATGAGGATAAGGGAAGGGGGGAGTGTGATGGAGGGGAGGGCAGATTGAAGAAAGGGGTAATCAGAATGCAGGGGTTGGGGAGGGGAGAGATGGGGAGAAAATTTGAAACTCAAAATCTTGTGGAGATGAATGTTGAAAACTAAAAATAAATAAATTGGAAAAAAATTAAAATAAAATCAAATCAAAAAAGAACACGAGCTCCCAAGGACTGTGTCATTTCTGTCTCTGAATTCCCAGCAGCTACATCAGGCACCTCAAAGGCACTAAGTGTTGGCTGAATGAGCCCAGTCTTCTCAGGGACGTGTAGGAGGGAAGCGGCGGCATGCCTATCCAATCTGTAGGTGATGGCAAGCCAGGAGAGAAGTCTCCCAAAGGAAGGTGACAAGCAGGCTGGAGTCCTGGGTCAAGCCTAAAAAGATGAATTGAGATGAATAGGGGGTGGGAGAGAGAGAGAGACAGAGAGAGAGACAGAGACAGAGAAAGAGAGAGACAGAGACAGGGAGACAGAGAGGCATAAAGAGATCTGAAACAAAAATGGAGACACCAAGGTACTAGCACAGAGGTGGAAGGAGTATGAGAGGGACAAGGGCTCAGAGAGAACCCAGCCCAGGCACTGCATCCTCTTCCTATCTCTCTCCTCCCTTCCTCTCTGACCTCTCTACCCATCTCTTCTCTTCCCACTCCATTCTTTGCTCCCAAAGCTCTGTCTCCCCTCTAGTGCTCACTCAGAGTCCCCAAGAATCTCTCAGCTGCCCACGCCCCAACCTCCCTGTTGATCCCGGCCCTGGTGCTCTGCCTTGCCTTGGGTTCAGTTCAGTCCAGCAGCTCTTTGCCAGGCTCTTGGGCTGATTCATCATCTGGCTCCAGCCCCCTCAGTGTAGGCATAGGACCCTGAACATAGTCTTTGCCAAAGATATCTGTGGATTTAACCCTAGTGGTGAGGGAGGAGTGTGGAGATGCAGAGTCACAGTGGGAGAGGGCAGCAAGGCAGAGAATCAGTAAGCATTCATTAATCACCTACTGTGTGCTGGGAGCTGTTCCCTGCCATGGATGGAGAGACAGAGAGGGGCCAAGTGCACAGAGAGAGTTGGAGTGATAATCCTGTCCTCCCTCATTACCTTACACGCAAATGCCTCTAGGGACTTGCTGTGTGTCTATTTGGCATTTGCTTGCATCTTATATCCAGCTAGAGTGGCAGCAGCTCGAGGGAAGGATTTATTTCTTCCTCCTCCTTGTCTCCCCAGCTCATGGTACATGGGGCTAGGCATGGGACCTGGGGTTCAGGAGGGACTACAAAGCCATTTTGAGGAGAAAGTCAATAACTGGGGTGACCATGAAATCCTCTGAGGACATGTGAAGGAAGCCCTCCCCAAGAGAGCCCTGGGTTAAACCAGGAGCTGGTGACCCCCCCCCCCCAAATGAAGTCTCCAGGCACAGCTGGGATGTCCACCTACCTGAGACAGCGTCAAGGCACTGGCTCCTTACCAACACCCTTGGGCTAGACACCTAGGGATCAACCACAGGATCTTGATGAGGAGGGGACATAAAGAGACAACTGAATCAGAGAAGGACATCCCCAGGCACCGTGAGACAGAAAGCATCCTGAGGCTGGGGCCAGCAGCAGGAATGGTCAAGAGTGCCCCCCCCACACTCTGGGGAGAGGAACAGCCCCTTCCACAGAAGACACTTCCACTTTCAGAGGCACACTTCAGAGAGTAAGGAGGGACAGCCAGGGAAACTCAGGGAGGAAATGAACCCAAGTTCACCCAGGAGCAAGCAGGGGTAGGTCTGTTAGAACCAGGCCTTCACACCTTGGGATTCCACCTCCGTTCTCTGCAGCCCATTGGCCTCCATCTGGGCTGGTCATTTGAGTGATCAGTCTCTGAGGCATCTACACTTTATGTCCTGGGGCAAGGCAGTCCCTTTCTCTAAAGGTCAGTTCCCCAGTTTTTAAAATAGGGAAAATCAGAATTACTCTCTGCCCTTGCTTGGCTTGGGCATGGAATGACCACGTAAGTCTCAAGGAGAGGCTGGCCATGACTCAGGGGCTAGGGCCTAGCAGCCCAGGCCTTTCCGTCCAAATGGGCACTGTGCCCTCAGAAGGCTGCAGGCTGATGATCCCCAAAAGTACACACTCTTCCTGGGCTGGTCTTGGGGGTGTCTGGCCTCCTCATAACCCATAGCCCTGTCAGTTGCCTCTTCCATCACACCAGGTTCCTGTGACGTGGTTCTCTGCCATCAGCTCTGTAAATAAACACAAGGATTTACCAACCAGCCTCCAAGTCACATGAGAATGAGCCTGGGAACACTGCTTCTGGCCCAATATGCCCTTCCCTGCCCTGCCCTCCACTCCAACTCCCCAGTTCAGCCCTCTGATGGCCTGTTGGGACCAGGGAACAAAGCAGCCTCGGTCCTGAGTCTGCTTGTGGCAGAGGAGTCAAGGATCTGTTTTCAAAGGGATCTTTTGAGCACCATTTATTTCTCAAGATATAGGGGTTACCCTGGAAGCAGGGCCACTTAGCCCTGAACCTTCCAAGGGCCTTCCCCTGGGCCAGAAGGTGGCTGGGTCCAGATGCCAGCCGGAAGGAGTCCTTGTTGCCCAAAGGTGAAGGCCAGGGAGGGAGTACATGGGCTGCTGCTTCCCCCAAGGCCAGGGGATGGGCCTGGCTGGAAGGGGCAGGGGGTGGTGTTTGCACAAGTAAAGCAAAGGTCACCCATTGGCCCAGGTACAGACGATAAGGCATCACCCCCCTCCCCCAAGTACCTCAGGGCTCACTGGCCTTTCCAGGGAGGGATGGAGGCCAGGCTGAAGGTTGATAACCTCAGAGCTCTTGCAGAGCCAGAAGCTACTCCAGCCCCCAGCCCCCAACCATGAGCTTCTTCCCGGGACCTCCATCCCTCTGGTGCCCCAGAGTTCAGCAGGCAAGTCTCTTCTCTCCAGGGCTGAGCTGGCCTGGGCCCATTTCCCTTTCCCTGAAGTTTTCTAGGAATTCTTTCAAGGTTTCTGAGGCCCACCCTGTCCCAACGCAGAAATTCCCAACCTCTCTTTGCCAACCGGGGAACCGAGAAGGAAGCCACCCTGGGCTGTAACCTCCAAGGCCTGGGTTCAGTCTGCACTTGACTCTGCCACTGACTCACTCCACAATATTGAGAGTCTCAAAGTTGGAGGTAAACCTGCTCCGGACTTCCTAAGTGACCTTGGGTAAGTGTTTTTCCTTCTCTGAGCCTCAGTTTCCTTATCTGTCAGATGGGAGTGGTAATCCCCCACACTCCTTCTAAGACTAATTAAGGGTGGGGAAGCAGAAAGAGGGACTCTAGAGAGAAGGCAAAAAGGGTTAGAAAGGGTTTGGAGAAAATTCCCAGTCCCAGGGCCACAAAGGGATTTGTGCACATGGCTCCTTTCAGAATCAGCCTGGGCTGGGTTATCAGGTTTCAGGGGACCTTTCAACCAGACAAGACAAGCAGTAGGAGGCCATGGAGGTGGAAGGGGGAAATACCCCTACAGGAATGTGGGGAAACTAAGGGCCTAGGAAGGGGAAAAAGCCCCTACAGGAAAGTGGGAAAACTGAGGGCCTAGCATAGCACAGTCCTTAATTCAATGCCATTCAATTCAGCAGATTTGTTGGCCTGCTTCTACATGCCAGGCAAGACAAAACCCAACTATGTGCCTCAAGGAACTATATTCTACTGAGTCAAGAGGACACTGGCAGGATGGGGGAGGCAGCACAGGCTTTCTGGAGGAAATGGCATTTAAGCTGACTGTCTTGAGTGGTTACAGAGGGAGGGCAGTGCATTCTAGGCATCAGGGACTGTGTGGGCAAAAGCATGGAGGGAGGATGTGGCACATAGGGATGAAGAGCAGCCAGAGGACAGTGAGATCTGCCCCTAGAGTGGACATGAAAGGGACCTGATGAGGTGGGCTGAGCCTAGAGGCCAACTGGAGCTCCTCTGGTCAAGGTCTTCACTGTGGAAGCAGATAGAGAAGGCAGTGAGTGGGAGTGGGGAGGCCAGTCAGGAGGCTGACCCAGTGGTCCAGGCAAGAGGCAGTGAAGAGGGTGTAGAGATATCACCTCTAAAGGAAGCCCCCCCACCTCCACAGGGTGCTGGGGAGGGATGGAGGGAGTGAAGAGGAACAGTAGGGAATCAGGTTGGAGACAACCAGGGAGGGCCTTGAATGACACTCTAAGGAGTCTGGACTGATCATCTAGGCTGAGGGGAACCTGGACATCCAGGTGACCATCACCAGAACCCTCCTGGGGTCCAGTGGGGCTTTCCACAGTAGCCCCAGGAGAACCTGTTCCTTTGGGGAAGCACCGTGTAGTCAATGTACCTTTGGGACTTTCTGCACCTGACTCCCGAAGTCACCCATCCCACCCTTCAGGCTTGGTCGACCCAGGGACAACCCAGCTCTGGTACCTGGTTGCTGTGGGACCTCAGCCAGTCCCTTCTCTATTAGGGACCTTGGTCTCCTTCTTTGAACCATGAGGGGGTTGGACCACGTGCCCAGCCCTCAGAGGTCTCCCACATGACTTTGTGTCTATGTGACCTGGGGGGGTAGGGGGAGGGCAGGAGGCAGAGCAGGGAGATACCTTGGGAGTGGAAAGGAACTCCTTAGAGACAATACATCAGCCCCTTGTGCCTAGGTCTGGGTCTAGTGGAGGAGAAGGCAAAGAAGCTTCTGGGTTAGACTCACCCTTACCTGCTAAGAGACTCCCAAGCCCCAACCCTCAAGGAAGGCCCTCTGTTTGTACAGTAGCTTTTCTCTCTTTCCTTTCCAGTGCAGGGGGACCCAGCATGAACTGAGGATGAAGTGTGGCAGTGGGAATGGGGATGGGGATGTGTATACAGGAGGCTCCCACCCATTCCACCTTCCTGAGCTCAGACTGAGTCTGGACCCTGAACAAAAGATTTTGTGGACTCCCCCAGGAGTCAAATGAGAGGCCAAGAAATGAGCCTTATCGAGGGGAGGGGAGACTACTGAAAGAGGGAAGCTCTGTCCCCTCACCTGTGTTTGTGGGCACTGCCCATACTGACCAAGCCTGACCCAGCCCAGCCCTGCCCAGCCTTGTCCAGCCCACCACAGCCCCAGGATGAAGGAAGAAAGAAAGGAAACAAGTATTCCTGTGCCTAATGGGTACAGTGGAAGCATTTTTGTGACTATTATCTCACAAACAACCTAACCCTTTTATCTTCATTTTACAGATGAGGAAATGAAAGCAAGCAGAGAGTGAGTTACCCAGGGTGACACAGCTAGTAGGTAGATGTCTGAGTCACGATTTGACTGCAGGATTAGTGCTCTCATCACTGGCCCACATAGCTACATAAGAAGAAAGAGAAGGGGCTCTCTTGACCTTAGTTTCTCTGTCTCTCTCTGTCTGTCTCTTTGCCTATCTGTCTCTCTCCCTGTCTGTCTCTTTGCCTATCTGTCTCTGCCTCTTTGCCTGTCTGTATCTCTCTGTCTGCCTGCCTTTCTGTCTCTGTCTGTCTGTCTCTGTCTCTGCCTGTCTGTCTCTGTCTCTGTCTGTCTCTCTCCCTGTCTGTCTCTTTGCCTATCTGTCTCTGCCTCTCTGCCTGTCTGTCTCTCTCTGTCTGTCAGCCTTTCTGTCTCTGCCTGTCTATCTCTGTCTGCCTCTCTGTCTCTATCTCTGTCTGTCTGTCTCTCTGCCTGTCTGTCTCTTTGCTTGTCTGTCTCTGTCTCTCTGCCTGTCTGTCTCTAGAATGTAGGCCTCAGACTGAGCTCCTGCCCCACCTTAGAAGCAGCATTTGCACTGGAACTCTAAAAACATCCTGTGGGCAGAATGTAAATTGGTGAATGTGGGGAGTGTCATTGAGGTAAACAAGGGTGAGGCTGGCTGGAGCTGCCCCCACAGGAGAATTTCCTAGGGGCTTTTCATTGGCCAGTCTGCTGGTAGAGGAAGAAGAGGTTCCTGCCTCTGGACAGGTGAAGAAGGAAGTCAGAACCTGAAAAGTCTTTTCAGATAATGGAATCCAGATTTCCTCACTGTCTGTGAAAACTGAGACCTGGAGAGTGATGGGGAGTGACCAGCCCAAAGTCATACATACGGAGTTACCAGCAGGCCGTCTAAAGTTTGTTTACACGGTCTTCTAGGAGCTGGGAGCTCACTCCTTCCTGAGGCAGCTCATTCCTTTGTGGAAGGAAGGAAGGAAGGAAGGAAGGAAGGAAGGAAGGGAGGGAGGGAGGAAGGGAGGATAGAAATCATAAAGTGAGCCAGTCCCACCTCCAAGAAATCCTGGTTAGGGAGACCACGTGTGGACTGTTAATGGTGGCCGTTGTCACATATGGCATGGGAAGTCACAGAGACCATGAAGGGAAGCATCCATGACCACTTTTACGGGAAGCACCACTGGAGTGGATTAGATTAGGAATCCCTAAGTAAGAGGGGGAGCTCAGTGGCTGCCCCCTTTCCCCTTACCGAGTCACTATTAGGAAGCCTTCGCCTATAATGTCTGCCCAAAGAGCTTTCTCAAATGGAGGGAGACGGTGCTCCAGGCACTTGGTCCCACATGAAGAGCTGGGCTTGCAAAGCGGCTTCCTCTGTGGTCTATGTGGCTCAGGGCATCATTTAGTCACTGGATTTAGTGCTTGGTGCCCCTACCTCACAGCTGCACCCCAAAAATGTAATATTCCAGATTGGTCAGATCACCCTTTGAGGTGTTTCAGAACCTTCTTCACCACAACAGGAAGGGAGAGAAAAAAGAGAAGGGGAGAAAAGACAGAGTAGAGAGGAAGAAAGAGAAAGGAGGAGAAAAAAGGAAGAGGAGAGGAGGAAAATGAGGAGAAAGGGGAGAAAGAAAAGGAGAGATAAGGGGGAAAAATAGAAGAAAAAAGTTTTGAAAAGGAGAGAGGGAGAAGATAAGGAAAAGAAAGACTAGAGGAGAAAAGAGGGAGCTGTGAAAAAGGAAGGGGAAGAAAGGGGAAGGAGGAGGAGGAAGAGAGGAGATGAAGAGGGAAAGGAGAAGGAGTAAAAGAAAAGAAGGGAAAGGGAGAAAAAGAGGTGGGAGAAAAGAGAAGGAAGGGACTAAAGGAGAAAAGGGAACAGGAGATGAAAAAAGGCAGCGAAAGAAGAGGAGGGAAAGAAAGGGAGAGAGAGGAGACAGGGAGGGAAAGGGGGAAATGAAGGAGAGAGCTGCGGGGCAGACACTGGCCCTAAAGCCTGGACTGCGGCTCCCGCCTTCAAACCCAGGGATCCGGCCAAGTTCTCACCGCTTGTGTTGTGTCCCATCGCCCCCCAGAGGTCAGTACAGGGATCGCTTATATTTTGCCAAAGACCATTTGTTGGTGTACAATTCCTGGGGTCCCCTTTGGGAAGGGCCCCCCAGAAGGGGAGCTCCCCATTGTCTTTCCTGTGCCCATCTTCAGATCCTTGGGACCGTGCTGGAACTGGTAGAGTCCTCCCAAGACCTCCCAATGCCCCCAGTTTTCCCGGGGTTGGGCTCTTGGTTGCTTGCTCTGGTATCTCCCCAGTTCGTGGCACTGACAGGGGATTTGTTGGCACCCAGTCTGGTGCCTCTTAGCTCCTCTGAGCTCCTGGAGCTGTCCAGAAGGCCTAGGCTCCCTCCTCTAAGGTCCTGAGAATGGTTGAACTGGTGGGTATCCTGCCTTGGGCCTGTCCTCCTTGTCTCTGACCTTTGCTGAAGGCCAATCTGGTTAGCTCAGTGGTGGGAACAGGGCTTTGCTGGCCGCTATTCCCAGAATGTCAGTGGGCTGACTCAGTACCTGCCCTTCTGAAAGTCAGGGGGTCTAGGGGAGAGCTTGAAGTTCTGTCTCCCCAGCCCAGAGTTTGGCCCAAGTCAGCGGCACCCCCATAAACCTGGGAACAGACTCAGGAAGGGCAACCCTCTGATATCATCTCTAACCCATGCTCCCCCATGAAAAGTGAGGCTGGGGAATGAGCTGGGGGTGGGAGGTGAGGGAAAGATCCACGGAAGATTCTGACTTTGGAGGTGGCCTCTGGCTGTTACTGACCCCCAGGAGAGTCAACTCTCCACTCTGGGATTCCTTAGTTTCTCCATCTGACCAATGAGGGTATGATCTCCAAGCTCTAAGATTCTCCCTCCAAAAAAGGACTTAATTGTTTGGAGATAATTCTCCTAAGAGGAGACTTGTGAGGTGGGAATCAGGAGCAGCTCCCTCCCACCAAGGTGCTTCTGGGAGCCCCGTTGAGCTCTGCTCACATTCCTCTGTGGAGGAGGGCCTGGGCAGCTCCCTGGCTCTACCCAGGGTCTGGTCTTCCTCCCCAATCCATTGCCCTGCTAGCCAACTGCACACTGAGAGAATGGGAAGTCCTGAGCATGGTCTCATTGGGGCCAGGGCTGGCATAGCAGACAGAGGGGCAGAGGGAAAGGAAGATGCCCAGGGGTTGAGCCTGGCCCCAGGGGCCCCTTTCTTCCCAACTCAGGAGGGGCAGGATGGGGCAGAGGGCAAGGGGACTCCTTAATCTATGGCCCAGGCTGGAGGGATCATCCTGGGAGGAAGGAAGGCCAGAAGTAGCCCCCAAGGAAAGCCGCAGGGAGTGGCATGAAATCTATTTCCTCACAAAAACTCAGCAGGGACACCCCACCCTACCCATCCCTAGAATGCTGAGCCTGGGACAACTCTGGAGAGAGACCAGAGGCAGAGCAGGGGAAGCCCCAGGTACTTTCCCAGCTCTGGCCTCAGAGAACCTGAAGTCTGAGGGAGACCTAGGGCCCTGGCTCTAGGGAGGGGGAGAGCCAACTCCAATCTGGGGAGCCTCCAGTCCACCCCACTTGGCCCTGACCTCAAAGAGCCTCCAGTCTGAGAAGCCGTAGGAACTGGGCCTTTCTTCCCAAATTCTGAACTGGGAAGGTGGTTGCTGGATCCTGTGGACAGGTGGGCCCAGAGGGCCTGGAGTGGGGTTGGGCAGGATGAGGAGGGTGACAGGAAGCATCTATCAGAAGATAGATTGGTCCAGAGCAAAGGGCACTGGGAATTCCAGCAGGCAGGAGGCTGAGAAGCTCCCCAAAGAGCAGAGAAAGCTCTCTATCCCAGGCCCCACGAAGGGCAGCCACAAGCCTGCCCAATTCAGCCAAGGAGAATTTGTGCAGGAAGCCCTTCCAAAGGGCCACCAAGGCCCTGGGCCACTTGCCCACCACAGGCCCAAGGGAAAGGGGCATCCAAGACAAGACTTGCCTAGGTCTCCTCTGTTGGGTCCCCTAGATCATACCCCTCAGCAGATAGGTGACAGGAGGGAGGGAGAAGGGCTGTCCAGAGGAGGAAGTTGCCAGGTGTACCCCCAGGAGCTCATGGAGGGCCTAGAGCAGCCACACCAGGCTGTCTGGTAGCACCAGCCCTCAAAAGACTCAGGTCCAGAGGCCACCCCTGGGATTTCCAAAAACACATTATCCTATCTCAACCTCTCATCCTCTTCAGAGAAGGCAGTGTCTCAAAGTGGCCCTTGGCATATGTGTTTATGTGTGTGTGTATGCCCACATGTATGTGTGCACACGTATGCATAAGCATGTGAGGTGGGAGGGGGGGTGTTATATAGCTGCAGACACTTAATGACCTTTCTGACTGCTGCCTCAGCTAGTCATAGCAGACTTCCTGTAAGAGGAGGTTCCAGAGGAGCTGCCCCCATTCTAGGCAGACTACTGAGAGAACTGACAGGGAAAGGGAGGTTCCCTCCGCCCTCTTCCCCTCCTCAGTCCACTCCACACCTGCAATCCATTTTCTCTAGGATTAAACCCTGCTGTTTTGGTGAGATCTGGGGGGCTGGATGGTTTGTTTAAAGATGAAGTGGGCAGCACTGGGAAAGAGAGCCCAATCTTACACAAAGCTCTTAGGGAAGGGGGAGAGGGCCGACAATAGGGCTCTGGTAGGTCAGTGACATCCTTAATGGAGCAGGAGAATACCAGCTTACCGTGGCTGTCCACAGCTGGCACTAGCTCTATTTGTGAAACTGAATGCACTCTGACCTCAAGGCCCAGAGGAGGAGGGTGGCAGCCTCGGCAGGAGCAGCAGTGTGACTGAGACCTGTGGGCATGGGGAGGGCAGGTGGACATTCCCAACAAAGCCCAAAAGCCAAGCAGGACTGGCCTACAGTGAAACCTGGGGCTTTCTGCCCTGGCATTGACCACCTGGGAATGCTGGCCCACATCTCCTACCCACAGTGGCCTGACCTGCTCCGATCCTCCCCTCCCTTCTTCTCCCCTTCCCTTTCCTCTCCTCTTCCCTTTCCTCTCCTCTCCTCTCCTCCCCTCCTCTTCCCTTTCCTCTCCTCTCCTCTTCTCCCCTCCCTTTCTCTCCCCTCCCTTTCTCTCCCCTCCCTTCCCCTCCTCTCTTCTCCTCTCCTCTTCCCCACTATAGACTGGAAGATTTGTGAAGGCAGGGACAGTTCTCTTTTGGTTTGTGTAGCCTCCAGGCCTCGCGTTAAACAAATACTTCTTGAACCAAGCCATTGACTCTTGGGCAGGAACATATCCAACTAGATCCTGGAAAGAACAGTTAGCCTAATCTGCCCCCTTCCAGGGCAGCCCCAGGCTTCTGGATGGCTGGAATAAGAGAGAAGGCCCCTTCTCACCCTCAGGTCTCATCCATTAGTCGGGGCTCTACATTGGGGAGCCCCTGGCCAGCAACTCCCTGAAGGCTTTTCTGAGGATGCCTGCCTTCCATAGCCAGGGATTCCCTCCTTTGGCCTCTTTGGCCTGGCTCAGTACCCCTAACAGCTCAGGGCAGTGCTCCTCATGAGGGGCTCCACTGCTCGGAAAAGTTCACCTGTAGATATTTTGTGGAACCAGTCTTCTCAGCCCCTGGAGCTCTGACTTTCTGAGACCCCTCTGGCCAAAGCCACATAGAGGGAGTGAGGCTGCAGCTAGAGCCCTGGCCCAGGCTCATGGGCCCAGACTCACCACCGCCCATGGAGGCCACCCCTCTCTGCTGATGCTATCCCAAAGAGCTGGGGACTTGCTTCTTCTCCAGGGTCTTCTAAGAGGGCTTTGAAAAGCAGGCCTAGAGGGGAATGAGGGAGGGGTGGCTGCCCCGGGGCCAGGACTTCAGAGCCCTCTGACCCTTGACCCCCATGAGGCCCCCAACCAGGGCCCCTGGAAAGGCCAGGCTGGGCAGCCCTTCACCGGCCCCAGCCCAGCACCACCACACCCCGGCTTCTCCGTGAATGTAGTCAGACCCACGGTTTTCCTTGGCTTCATACTGTGTACACACCCAGTCCGCCCCAGCCCACCCTGAGAGACTCCCCATCATGCTCCTGGAAAAGGAGAGAGGCGGGGGCCAGGCCAGGGTCAAACAGCGGGCCACACAGAGCAGAACACAGAAGACTGAACCCCACAACCGATCCATGGGGCTCAGAGGACAGAGGCTGGTTGTCTCTTATGACTGCCCCTGCACCCCTAGGCAGGTGGGTCTAGCTACACAGAGGCATCTATCTGATCTCATGTCTCCCTCCCTGCCCACTACTCCTGATGACTTGTCCTGCTGGGCTGTCTACACTGTCCCCCACATGTCTTGTTCTCTTCCTCTCCCTGGACTCCCCTAAGCTTCTACTTCAATTTGGATACATCCTTGGAAATCACAAATCCCTGCCCTTTTACAGATGGGTAATCTGAGGCCCAGGGAAGGGATGGGAGTTGGTTATCAGTGCCCCGGACCCTTTGGGTAGCAGGCGAGGGTTCATCTCTTCTCCAGATGTGGCCTCTTCAAGAGCCACCATGGCTGGGGACACATCTCAGACCTTGGGACAACATTTTCCCACTTCCCCAAATGCCCTCACCTAAACATTTCCCAGCTACCCATCCTGCAAGACCCAACTCCAGTCTAGACTTGTCCACATGGCCTGCCTGGCCAGTTCAGGTTGTCCCCCCTGGATGTCTCCTGGCTTCTCAGAGGGTCTTAAGATCTTTCTTCCCCATCCTCTGTCTCCCATGCAGCTCGCTGCTCTGATTGATACCTCCAGCAGGCACTCAGCAAACACTTCCCAAAATAAAAAATGGCCAGGATGGCAGCCTGGCAGACAGATCCATAAACCTGGAATGGATGGGTCTGAATTGGTATCTCAGGTCAACCCCTTGTCTGAGTGACCTTGGGCTAGTCCCTTAAGCTCTCTAGGCCCTAGTTTTCTCCTCTCTAAACCAGTAGGGCTGTCCTCTGCCCCCCTTAAGTCCTTCAGCCTCCCAATGTACAATGCTCACTTTTCTCACCTGCAAGATGGGGCAGGGTTGGGACATGGGGCCTCTCAGCTCTCTGACCCCTCGAGTCACTTGCTGAAGCCACCCAAGTCTTTGTAGAAAGTGGGGTACACCTCCAAGGTAATGGCACCCAGCCTAGATCTTCCTGTTCTCAGGTTTCCCCCATTTCCTTGGCCCAGCACCCAGTGGCTCCCCTGTGCCCCCAGCCCAGAGCTGAGCGGGCCCCCCAAAGCTTGTCTCCATCCCTGGCTCCATGTGGACTTGGCCCGCCAGCTCAGCCTTGTGGGCTGGGAAGCCAACGTGGGCCAGGGGCCACGGGGCAGGGTCCTCTCCTGCTCCCGCTTGTGGTGGGGAGGCCAGTTGGATGGGCCCAGAGAGCCCTGGGAAGGAAAGCTCTGGAGAGGGCCAGGCAGCAGGAGCTGCCTCAGCAGGCTCATTAGTGGTAAGCCGATGGGAGGCCAAGGGCTCAGGAAACATCTCTGTGGCTCCGCGGACAGCTTTGAACTTCCAAAGCGGCCCCTGGCCCTGCACAGGAGGGGGAGCTGGGGCGCAGGGCCAGGCCACCGTTTGGGGCCAGTCTCTCCCACCCCCAGACTGGCCTGGCCCAAACCTTGCTTATCCTGCAGGATTCCAGGGCTGGGGGCATGGGTGGGGCTCTCAAACCTGACCCATTCCCGAGGAGGACTGTGGGCGGTCTAAGGCCTGGGCGGAGTCACTCTCTCCTGGCCAAGAGGCTCCCTCAGATCAGAAATGGCCGTCAGACTCCTGGCTTCCAGCCAGCAGAAGTGGAAGGGGGCTTTCTGAGAAATTAGCTAGAGCTCACTCAAAATTGGGGTCCTGGTGCAGGGGCTCATTTCTAAAGTCTCTGCCCCCACAACATCCCAGAGATCCTGGGGTCCAATGACTAAAGCCACAAGGTCCTCAGATGGCATCTAGTCTAGCTCTCTTGTTTTATAGATAAGGGGACTAAGGCCACAGGGTTCAGGGAGCAGAGCCAAGTTTAGTCTTGAGGCCCTCTGGCTCCAGACTGGTATTCAGAGTTGTCCTGGGCAGAGGACAGAGCATAGTCCAGAGGAAGCACCATCTGCCTCCCCATTCCCAGGCTTTGCCCCTCCTGCTATGGTGCCAAGATGGCCAGGCCCTTAGCTCTCTCCCCAGCAGTCATGCTGGCCTTGGGGATCTTTTCTGGACCCTCGACTTTCTAAAGCCCTTCCCAGAGGTCCTGGGAGTTCACCAATCTCCCTTTCCCCCATCTAGGGGATCCCAGAGCCCAGATGGAAAGCACAATTCTCTCACAGAGCCTGAGCAGAACACTTAGAAGGGCCTTGATGCCCTCATCAATTTTAGAAATGGGAAAAGAAGCTGGACTGAAGGCCTGAGAACCAGGGAGTGACTGCCTCTGGCCTCAGGTCTAAAGCACCTCTCTCCTTCCCTGGAAGGGTCTGAGCTCTCCAAGGCCTCGATTTCCTGGGGCTTATGGGGGGAAGGGAGCTGCCTACTTTACTGCCTTCCACTCTGGACCCTGGACTCACCCTCATTCCCTCCACTCAGGAAATAACCCCCTTACTGCCTGGGATTCTCATACTGGCATTCAAGGCTTTCCCCAAAGGGGTCCCTCCTCCTTTTCTAACTTGCTCTACTCTACAGGGCACCCAGTTTTCCCTAATGGGCTTATTCTTCTCCTCAGCTTCCCTGTCTGCACCAGGCTTATTTCTCTCTTGGTGCACCCCGCAAAGCCTTCCCATGACCTATGACTGCACTAACAGATCATCTCCCAACCAATGTTCCTTGTTTCATGTGTGTGCGAGTTCTGTGTCCCCAGTGAGGCTATAAACCCCCACTTACTGGGGTCATGGGCAGACCCCCAGAGAAAAGTCACCAGAGGGGGAATGGAGAGAAAGGGCCCCGTTTCAGGCACAACCCTTCTCTGCTCTCTGACCCACTGCCTCACAGACCCGCTTTGGCCTCTCTGGGCTTCTATCTGCAGGAAACTGGAGTCAGAGAGGAAACGGGGTTCAGGAACCACTCAGCCAAGTTGGAGGACCCCCTCTGCCACCCAGGGGGTGGAGGTGGGTCAGAAATTCACATTTTACTGGCCCAGGAAGCTCTTGCTTGGAAGGAGATGGAGCCTTGGACCTCCCCAGGGAGCTCCAGTGCCAAAGCCAGTAGGGTAGGCCCCAGGGAGCTGTCCAGAATCCCTCAGTCTGTGAGGAACATAGTCTCAGAGAAACTCAGCACAAAAATGGTTCATGAAACAAGTCCTATCCTTTGGGATTGTGGATGGAGTAGGACCAAGGCAGGGTAAGACTGACCATTTCCCGGATCTGGGTCCTCAGGACAGAGCTCAGGCCTCCAGGCCTCCACAGAGGGAGGGAAAGGCCCCATTAGGGTTTGGTCCCCCTTAATATCAAGGCAGATGAGCAGATCACAAAGGAGGGTGGCTACTGGTCTCCCTCTCCACTTTTCCCCACCCTACCTGGCTGAGTGGTCCAGGAAACCCCTCAAACTTTTATAGGCAGGGGACCCACTGACCCACAGCCTAGAGGAAGGGGCCACTGGTGCCCCAGACAGAGCTTCAGAGAGCTCTTAGCTCAAGAGTTTCAGCCTGTGGTCTACCCAATGCCTAGGCCAGGCTTAAAGGGGATGAGGCCTTTAGAGACAAATTATCGGTCCCATCAGCTCTGACCCTGGAACCCTCAGAGGGGAAAGCCCTTTGCTTCTCCCTAGAGGGCCATGCCAGACTTCCTAGTTCACAGAGGCCCTGACCTTCTCCAGGAACCAGAAGAAACACCAAATTGTCCTCTGTGTGGCCCTGACTAGGGCTTGGACAGAGATGTCCTCAGGCCTGGAGGTGCCCTGGGCCTGGGCTCCTCTCACACAGGGAAGGGGCAGAATTCAGGCTAGCTATAGGACAGGTTAGGGAGGGTCCGGCTGCTATGTGGGGATCATCCCCCACTCCAAGCCCAGCCTCACTGCACAGCCAGGTCAGATATGACTATCTCCAGGAATCTCCAGTCCAGCTTTCTAGGAAGCTGCTCTCCAAGACATGCTGCCTGAGGATGCCTTACCCATAAGCCAAGTGGATAGCCACCTCTGGTATATCCTGGGAAGACTGCTCTTGCTATCCTCATTTGAATTTCCACCATTCTTGACTTATTTCTTTGGCTAGGCCACTGTCTATCCAGTGACCTCCCCTTGCCTATGCCAGTCCCTATGTCCAGGGTGAGCAGCGGTCTTCTCAGAACCCTAGGGAAAGGGGAGGGAGGGATCTGGGCCCATGTGGAGCTTTCAGAGAGACTCTGGAGCCTGGAGAGGTTGGGGCAGATGAAGGCAAAGGCTGCCGACCAGAGAATGGCCTGGGGGCTGGCACAGACAGATCATTTTGGATAAAAAGCAGGGAAGAGGAAAAAGAGAAAGAGATGGGGTAGAGGTCTAGCAGTGACTGAAGGAAGGGGCTCAGAGGAAGCAAGGGGAACAGGGGGAGGTAAAGAGGAGCCCCTCTGTGCTCAGGGTCCTCCCCCATGGGAGTGTCCACCAACTGTTGTTGCTCCAGATCATGACACCTTACCCGAAACTGACTCCCACTGCCTCCTCCACCCCCCAAGTCCCTGTTTGGCTCAGTCCCCCAGTCCCAGAGAGAGCTCAAGGCCTGCTTCAGCACAGGAGAGATGATGTGTGCCTGGATGGGGTGCCGATGTCTCTGCTCAGCCCGACTAATGGTTTCCACCGGAGGTGAGGCAGCCCATGGGTAAACAGATGCATACACACACATACATAACATACATTTATATATATATCCATATAAAGGCAAGTACACACACATAATGTATGTCTGTCTGTGTCTGGGGAGGTGGGGCAGTGTGGGAAGAGAGGAGCCTTACGTGACATCGGCTTCCGATGGTCACTTTTCCCTTCCCCTAACCTCCCCCCAACTCCACAGTGGCGCAGCCAGTTGTTAGCTCAAAGGACCAAGGAGAAAACCCTGAGGGACCAACATGGAGACCCAAATAAGGACCTCGAAGGCCTACTTAGAGCAAGGAGCTGGCTCTCACTAAGGCTGCAGCAGGCTTGTCCTGGCTTGGACACTGACCCCAACCCCACTCCTCCCTGCCCTGGCTTGCCTCACCACACTAAAGGTTTCGAGGGATTTCTTCTAAAGAATCCTTATGTGTAAGCCTGGCTAGAGGAGATTCTGGCCCCCACACTCAGCCCTCATTGGTCCCCAAGTATTACAATGCCAAGGGCCTGCTGAGTGTTCTGGGGTTCATTGGCCAGCTGGGCATCAGGACAGGCAGGGGAGAGGGGCCCTCAGCAGGGAAAGGTAGCCTGGTGGACAGGGAGGATCTGGCATCCTACGGAAGGACTCGCTCTAAACCGCAAGGGCCGGCTGACTGCTCTCACTTATCCCCACCTGCTTTCCCCAGACATTTCCCAGGGCATGCTGGGCTGGGACCTGAACCCAAAGCTCACCTCTGTGGGTTTGGGAACAGACAGAGTGGGCATTTCCACCTGTCCACACCTCTGCAAATCCTCATTTTATGAGAGAACAGAGGGAAACCTCTGGCCCCTGCTGGGTTTATTGTGGAATTAAAAGTAAGCCTGGCTAGTGAGCCCTGGGAGCCTCCCCCCTTGCTACCAGATGTGAGCCCAGGTGTGGCTTGAGGGGTGCCAAGCCCTGGTCCCCTCCCCCTCCTTAGGTTCCCAGAGACCTTCCTGCCATCTCCCCGGTCTGGTTGGTCAGGGGCCACAGTAGGGCCTTCCCACTGAGATCCTCCCCAGCTTTCCCAGAGGGTCCCTATTCCGGGCATTTTCACAGAGATTAAAGTCTTAAACTGAGGGAATGAAGCCCTAATCAGGGATTTTCAGGAACCAGGTGGCCGGGGGATGGGGTGGAGGGACCCCTCTTGGATAGGAACCCCTGGAATCCCACCATGTGGGTGGCCACTTATCCTGCCTATGGACAAAGCCGACTGGCCCCAGAAGGTCTGGCTCTAGCTGGGACAACAGAATGACTCGGGGTGTAGTTGGGGGACACTATTTCACACTCCAGCTATTTCCTTCTTTCTCCTCCACAGTGGGTGAGCCTGGTCAGATCTTCAGCTGCCTCTGCCCTTGACCATCCACACTTCTGCTCCTCCTATTAACCTTTGGCCCCAGAACTATCTCAAATGGGGGCCCCAAATCCCCCCTCCAGAGGACATGGCAGCTTTCGCTCTAGGAAGCCCCTTTGGAGCTGAGCCTGAGAGCTCCCTGGAGGAAAACCCTGGAACCTTGTAAAACCAGTCTCCCTTCCACACCCCTTGTCCAGAGTGTGCCTGGGGCTACCACCCCAGCATTTGCCTCTGAGAGTTCTGAGAGATTCCCACTCACCCATGGGACCACAAGGGCCCAAGAATGCTCCAGACATGGGAGCCCTACCTCCCAAGCAGACCCAGGGTTCCTGAAGAGTAGACTTCCTTCTGTTTCCCCTTAGCTGGGCTCTGGTCCATTTATTTCTAAGGTGGGGAAGCTGACCCACTAACTATCCCTGTCAAACTTCTCTCTCAGAGGCCCTTAGCTCGTGGTCAGGTCTGCTGGGGACCACTTGGTGCCTCTGCTCCATGCAGGAACAGACTTAGGCTCTAAGAGCTCTTGGGGTTGCTCTCTGAGCCTTCTCTAGAGGAGAGGTTGATGAGGAAGAGGATGGGGAGCCCCACTTCCAATCTGGCCATGACAGAGCCCAACATACAAGTCAGATAACTGAGAGGGTCATAGGCTCCTTTGACCAGTTACACAGAGAGGCACCTGATGCAAATCATCCCCCTTTATTAAGTAAGTGCCTACTGTGTGCTGGTCATCATCCTAGTCCCTAGGATGACAAGAAGCAAGGCAGAATGGAGATCTGAATCCTCTTCTTCTGCCTAAGGATCCTGGGCTCACTTGCCACAGGGCCCCTGCCAATCATGCACCCTCTTGGGCTGTGGAGAAAACGATTCATGTGTGAAATAATTTTCTTTGTGGGCAGTTTCTCAGGGGCATAGCTATTCCATAAAGCAAGGCCTGCCAGTGCTTCTTTTCCCAGGACCCCCTTCCCCTGACCTTTCCCTCTCACACTGTTGGAGTCGATGGGAACAGAAATGGGGCGTGTCAAATCTCAACTCTCATCTGTAAACCCTAACCCTGGCATGCCACCAAATGAAACCCAAGTAGCGACCATATGGATTTCAGAATGTTGGTGCTGAGCCCCCGGAGCTTCAGCCCTTGACTCAACAGAGAGGGAAGTGGAGGCCCAGCAAGCCAGAGGACAATTTCTTCTGGGCTGTGGCTGAGACCAGGTCTCTGCCCCACGCAAGAGTCCAACGTCGCAATGGTGCCCTGAACTCACTGTCTGCTTGTCCCCATTGGCATGGAGAAGTGCAGAAGGCAGCCCTCCCTTTCCCCAGCAAGTGCTTTGAGAGCAGGGTTATGTCTGCCCTCCCCCCCCAACCAGGACAGGCCCCTCTTTGCTAGGCCCTGGTCAAGCTCTGCTCACTCAGGACACTCAGCTGAAGGAACACTCCGGCCTCAACAGGACAGAACCCCTTTGCAGACAAGCCCCAGTGGTTTCTATGCACTGACCTCCCTTCCTCTAGATTCCCAAAGCTCTGTCTGGAAAGAGAACTCTTCTCTACCCATATGGTAATGCCAAAAGGGTAGCAGGCTGCCCAGGCCCTGAGGCCAAGGGCACCTTCAGAGACCACGCCTGCCACTGTGCCTTGCCCTCCCCCAAAGTGGGGCAAGGAGCCAGCCCTGCCTCTGGATAGCTCATCTCTCTCCTGACTGTTGGTTGGGAGGTGGCAGGAGATGACAATGGGGACCAGCAGGCCTGAACTGGGATGGACCTCCTGGTTTTGCCATCCCTGCCCAGCAGCAGTGACCTACCTGCCTGTCTGTGGCTTCAGGGGCCAGAACTGGCTGGTGCCTAAGCTCCCCCATCCTCCCAAACTCCCAGCTTCTGTCCCAGCTGGCTCCTATGTAACCAGGCCAACCCCAGAGGCCCTGGGGGACCCAAGCGGTTTGGCTGTATTGCCAAAGCCAGTGCCAATTTCTGGAAGTCCCAGGAGCCTGCAAGAAAAACAGAACACTCACATGTGGGCTATGTGGTGAGGTTTCTAGCGATTTCTGCTCCTGGAAAGACTGCGAAGTTCGCCTCTCCCCCTGGAGGGCAATGAGGCTGGAGCCATCCCAGGGGCCCTTGGGCTCTCCCGGGGCCCAGTGCCTCTCACCATCCCTCCAGGGTCCTTTCCTTTTTCAACTTCCTTAACCAGCCGGGTGCTCTCCAGGACAAAGAGGGAGCTCATTAGGCCTTCATAAACTCCTTCTCTTAGGTGGATTGGCCTGAGCTCACATGGAAACATTTCAACCACGGGTGTGGTTTGGTGATTGGAGCATATACATTAGGGGCCTCCCTAGAGCCCCTCAGGTGAGCCACCATGCCAGCCTGGGGAGATCCCAGTGTCTAGGTGTCTTAGAAGCCACACACCCCTCAGCCTGTATGAGCAGGAATCTGCCTGTGGCAGGTGATTGTTACCTTCCACACATAGGGATGGGCCTTCCCAACCCAAGGTCGGCCCCATGGCAGGTGGGAAGTGTCCCCTCACTCAGCCCAGCCCACATCATTGCACATGTCCTCAGCCATTCCAGGCCTTCTACTACAGAGCCTCAAATATCACAAAAGCACACAGCTCATTCCATGGCCCCCAGGCTGAATGTGCCTCTGACTGTCAGGCCAGAGGATCTGAAACTGGCAAACTTCCTGCCTGGGTATTGCACTTGGGACCAGAATGAGCAGGGCCTTCAAAGGAGGCTGAGAAAGATGACCACCATCCTAGGAGGGTTTGGACAGAATCAGCCAGGAACCTGAGACCTCCTGGGATCCTTTGTCCACATTGCCAGCAGAGGAGGGAGAGCCCAAGAACAGGAGTCAGATCTCCAGACTCCCTGTTGGGGCGATTCCCTTGGTTGTCTACATCGATGGTGTGGAATAAGATCCCAGACTGGTGAGCATGGGTGCTGTAGACCATCTGGGAGGCTGAAAGCTCAGAAAACCCACATGAAAGGTGACTGGCCATTACCTGTGGTTTCCTTTTTTAGCCTGCTGAGTTACATTTGCTCTTGGACCAATAGTTTTGTAGCTCACAAGCTTTTCTTTTGGGGGCACAGGCTGGTGACAGCATACCCAGCTGTCCTGGGGTCTCCACATTCCCTTCCTCTTTGGGAAGCCGACTGGAGAACAGAATGTCAAGGCCTAAAATAACCAGGGAGAGGCCAGTGCCCAGTCATACAACCACTCATGGATGAGACCAAACCAGCCCTCTGGGTGGGGTCTGTCTCCCCCCCTACCCCCAATCCTCACAGGGCCTAGGTGGCCCAGGGGAGAAAAAACCAAAAAAGGAGTTTGCCAGCTTCCCTGAGAAGGGAGAGGTCCATTTCCCACCCCTTCAGCCCTGGACCTCCAGCTGCTATAGTAAATGATGGATGGGAGCAGGGCTGAGCTAGTCTGCTGGATGAAGGCTGAGGACAGCTGGAGGTGCCATTTAACTCCAGTCTAAATCGGCTAGAACGGGAGAGGACAGGTGGCTGAGGAGGGAGGACAATGAGCACATTGGTCTTGACTAGGCAGGAGGAGCCAAGGTGATCTCAACCTCCAGTGTTAGGGGGGCAAGGGAAGATTCGGGGGCCCCAGGTGGAAGAAGCCGGCCAGACCTAGTCACCCCCCTCACCCTCAGGAACAACTGAGCTTCCCAGCCTCTCCCCTCTTCCAAGCCCACTGAGAGTCAGGCAGACTCTCCTGGGCTCCCACTGCAAGGCACAGCCCACATTTTCCTCAACAGGCCTCAAGACCCCATCCCTATTCCCATCTTTCCTTCAGTTCAAGAGAGCATGCATCTAGTCAGACAGAATATGGGGGAGAATTGGCAGAAAAAAACTGGTGGAATTTAGAATGCTTTTAAAACAGGGCCCAGCCTAATCAAAGCCCCCATCCCTGCCCCATGGGTTTGGAGCAGAGAGCTTCTCCCCAGAACCTCACTCTCTCCCCACCCCCAGATGGCACCTGCTGCCCTCTGCTCCTTTCTAAGCCACCTGACCATGGGCATCAGGAACAGTCAGCCAGAGTCCTCCTTAATGCCAGCCCAGCCAACTCCAGGGCATTCCTCCTCAACAGGGGGCAAATGGGGAGAGTGTGGAGTCAGACAGGGTAGTCTCTTCTCCATGTCTGGGGTCATGAGGTGTGGTGGTGGTGGTGAACAGCCATGCCTCAGTACCCAAGTATGGCCAGCTGCTGGTTATCTTTGTGTCTTGCCTCCCAAGTCTCCCCAACATCTACCTCAGCTCAGCTAGCCCACAAACCCAAGGTAGGCTGAGGCAGGGGGACCAAAGGGAGCTGACCCAGCCTTCCAAGTGAGGCTCTCTGGAGGTCCCAGGCTGGGTCCCACCTCAGCTCTCCCACTGAACTGGGAGGCAGCAGACTTGGCTGGGAGTCCCAGCTGTGAGTTGCGCAGCTCAGCCCAAATGCAGCCAAGTTCTCCAAAGATTGAGGGGGCAGGCCATCCAAGCCAAGGGGCCCCAAGCCGCGAAACCAACCGCAGGTTAATGGAAAGAACAGGCCTGGGGCCATTCCTGGGCGTGGGTGGGGTTGAGCTCTGGGCTCTCGAGGCTCTGGCCCTGGGAGCTCTCTCCCTACACTTCCCTCTGCCTTTCCACTGTCCCTCACTTCCCCTGTTTGCTTTGCTTGGTGCGCACACCGCCGCCGAGGAGGCGGCCAGCCAAAGCACAAGGAGCACTTTCTGGCCACTGTCTGGCGCTTGGGAAGAAGCTTCCTGGAAAACTTGGCAGGCCTGGAATCTGGGAAAGTTCTACAGAATGACTCTACCCAGTCCAGGCAGGGAAGGCCAGCTGCCCCCAGGACCCCTGTGGGGCCCATCCTCTCTACCTTGGGGAGCCCCAAAGGATTCTGGGAAGGGGGATAAGAGTGAAGGGCAAGGGTGGCCTGCAGCTTTCTAGAAGGAAAAAAATGGATAAGGTTCCTCAGTGCTGACCTCTCAGAGCCCCCACAAGGGCAGTGGGGTCCAAGGCAGGGTCTGTCTGGCACCCTGGGACCTGGGTCCCCATCCTGGGTTAGCCAACAGCTCAATGAGTGGACCTGAGAACTGCCTTCCCCCAGTGGACCCAGGGTTTCCATTTATGAGATGAAGCATTTAGACTAGATATTCTCTGAGGTGTCTCCCACTCTGATGTTCTGTGCTTAGCAGCTTAACAGCCCTCCCAGCTTGGTCCCCTCTCCTCCAACATTTCAGATTCTAGATTCCAAAGTCCTCTGCTCCGAAGTTCTAGGTTCTATGTCCTAAAGTCCCCTCTCCTTTGACATTCGAAATTCTAGGTTCTAAGGTCCTTCTCACACAATAACAGCCACAGTGCTGTTGATGATTGACTGATAGACTTAGCCCTTCTCAACAATGTAAGGACCTAGAACGTTTCCAGAGGACTCATGATGGAAAATGCCATCCACATTCAGAAAAAGAACTATGGAGTTGGAAAGCAGAATGAAGCCATCTATTTTCTCCTTTGCTTTAGTTTGGTTTTTCTCATGGTTTCTCCCATTCATTTTAATTCTTCTTTGTAACATGACTAATGTGAAAATGTGTTTAATGGGAATGTATGTGTAGAGCCTATGTAAGATTACATGCTGTCTTGGAGAGGGAGGTGGGGAGAGAGGGGGAGAAAGTTTAAAACTTATGGAAGTGATTGTAGAAAACTGAAAACAAATAAATTAATAAATTTGGGGAAAAAATAAAGTCCTTCTCTTTTCTGAAGTTCTGTGTTCTGTGTTCTGAGGTCCCCTGTCCTCTGACATTCCGGATTCTAGGTTCTAAAGTCCTTCTCCACTCTGATGTTCTAGGTTCTATGTCTGAAGGTCCCTCCCCAGTTCTAACATTCTGTACTCCATGGTCTAAGGTCTCTCCTTAGGACACTTAAGACACTTTGTGTCCTATGTTCACAGACTCCAATAAACCCTGACATTCTGTCTTCTATATTCCATGATCCTTCTCAGCTGTGAAATTTGGAGCTCTAAAGATTTGGTAAAGTTCCATTATTCTAGGTGCTAGATCCTGAGGTCCACTTGGGCTCTTACAATTATGTCCAAGTGGCCCCCTGAAGTCCCACAGTGCCTCTCAGCTCTGACATTCTGTGAACTTGGGTCCTTTTTAGATCCGGTTCAGACTATAGGTGCTTGGGCCCTGGGGAGCCTGTCTTCTGATCTACCACCATGCCTTGCCTCTCCTGAACTGTAGAAGACAACTCCTCCACTTCCCTGTGCCCCCCCAGAACCCAATTCAGCTTCTCCACCATAAGAGAAGTCTCCCCCAGGCCCTCTGGCTGGCCCAGCTCCTCCCTTTCCTCCTCCAGAAGGCCTCCTTGGACACTCCATCATCCAACACCTCGTCTGTTCCCTCCCAAGTCTGTGTGGACGCCTTGTGTCTCCAGCGAGACAGAACATGTCCCGCCTGCCCCCCCACCTCCACCCACGCTGCCAAGGCTGGGCTGGACACACAGTAGGGTCTCAGTCCACAGTTGTTGACTTGGCTCAAATGTCTCTTTGCTAAGTTTCTTGTCTGCCAGTCAGGGAGCAAACAGAGAAGGTGCAAACCCTGCCTGCTCTCATTCATTCCTTAACAAGACCCTCCAGGGACCTCACAAACAACCCTCTGCTGCTCTGGCCAGAGACCACTGCCCTCCCTCATGAGCTGTCCCCCAGAGCACCCTCAAACCCCAGTCCCCAGCCTGGGCACCCCACCTTTTCAGAAGCCATGCTGGGCTCTTCTAGTGCACTGGTCAGTCCTTCAGCAGCTGGAGACTAAGCCCACAGACAGGTAAAGGGACAGAGAACCAGGACCCAAGTAAGTGAGGGCAACTGGGAGCATCCTTGAAGCTCACTGCACCCCAGGAAGTGAGGGAGAGCATGGTATAAGGGACTAAGCTATAGTCAGGAAGACCTGGTCAAAGCTCACCTCGCACACTCTCTAACGGTGGGGTCCTGCCCCCTTCCCATCTCTGGGCCTCAATTTCTTCACATAGCAAATGAAAGGGTGGATTCAGGGGCTTTGAAGGGCTCTTTGAGAGGCTCATTGACACCCCTCTTGCCCAGCCTTGTGTGGGCTGCCAGAAGAGGGGCCCTCCCCATCGTGTGGAGCAGACAGATATAGTTCACACAAAGCCATGGAGAACAGTTCTCAAGCAATGGCCTCACCAGAGCCTGTTATGTAAAACCAAATGTATGTTGAGGGGTGAGGGGATGGATGTTAATGGCAAAGAGGCAACCTCTGCCTGGAGCTAGCAGGTGGGAAGGTCACAGCCTTGACATATGGGTGTGGACCAGAGAGAGGGGAGGGCACAGTCAGATGCCCAAGGGGACTTTCCTAAACCTGGCGTTGCTTGACATGACCTTCTCAAGGGAGTCAGCTCTGGGGCCCTGGTGACGACTCAAGAAGGTTGGCACCCAGACTGTTGACCTAAAATGGCAAAGGCATTTGGATCTCCAACTCGAGCCACCTGTTTCCTGAGCCTCAGGAGAGGGGCTCAAGTGGAGCTGGAGGCCCTGGAGGGGACTGGCAGAGGCTCTGAGGCCTCAGGAGGAGCTGCCCTTTCCTTGGGGTACTTGGGGACAGGGGGAACAAGAAGGGTCCCATCTGCCACTGGCCCCCAGAATATTTCCTCTTCTGTAAGACAGATGTAAGATAAGAAACAGAGAGAAAAGCTGGAAATAGTCACCCTCATTACCATGTCTGCTGGTCTCATTATCTCCACAGTTCTTTGTGGGGCAAGTCCGGGTCTACAAGTACACCCTAGCTGGAGACTGGCTCTGGCCTCCATGGGTCCTACTCCAGAGAGTCTGAGGGAGAAGGGGCTGGAGCCCAAAGAACCACAGCCTCCCTGGGTGATGGGGTTGAGAAGAGGCCAGGGGGGAGAACCGGCTCCTGGGCTTGCCTCTCGGGGGTTCCAGCTTCTTTGTTGCTGAACTGGGGAGTCCTAGGACCTAAGGAACCCCCTCGGAAACTGTTCTGTAATTGATCATTCCAGAGGAGTCTTCTACCTTTCCACTCTAGGGTTTGGGGCGGGGACTGGGCTGGTTGGAATGTGACCTTTAAGGTTGTTTATAGCAATCACCCAAGAGTCCTTCTCTGCCAGAGTCCAAGAAACCAGAGACCCTCTTGGACCTGGGGGAGAGGAGAGCAATGGGGAGGGTGAAACTGACCTAGGGAGTGTGATAGAGGTCATGAGAAGATGGGCAAGGGAGCCCATGGAAGTCACTTCCATTCAGGAGATGGGTCAGAGAGCCTCCCCAACCTCCTAGGCTTAGGGAAAGGAAAGGGCCTATATCCAACCAGAGAGATCTCCCTGGCACTCCACTGGCTCTGCCTGGAAACTAGAAGGAAAGTGGGTGCTGCTCACAGACTATGAGCAAAGGAATCCCTTCTCCCCCTGCCCCCTAGTTGCCCCAAAGCTGGGCACTCCCACACCTGCCTGCTCACTGGGGAAGGGAGAGGAGCTGTTTCCTTGTCCTTTCCTAACCTTTAAACAAGTCTTTGCTTGGGAGCTAGATCTCAAGGAGTGCCTTCTCTCACAGACTGAGGGAGCTTTCTCCAGAACAAGAGGCACTCTCCTCTCACCCCCACGGCTGTCCTGAGCAACCCAGAGGGCCTCGGGGCTGGGCAGGGGCCGATCTGAGGGGCTGCTTTCTTAGGAAGCTATGACAAAGACCTCTCCTGAGCTCAGAAAAGGGTCTGGGGAGGTAGTGGGGAGCAGGGAGCTGCTGCCAGGACCACAGAGCATCCTTGTGTGAGACCCCAGACCCTTCCTTGCTGGAGAGGGAGCAGGGATACTCAAGGGTCCCTTTTTGGATGGGAAAGAAGGAAAGAAGGGAGGATGGAATATTTTAGGGGAAAAAAATTGTTTTAAGAGGAAAGATTCACGTTCTTGCTTCCCACACTGGGTGTGGGGCCAATGAGAAAATTCTCCTCTCCCTCTATTAAATACATGCAAACATCCTCTGCATTTGTAAATCATAGGGGGCCTTTCAGAAGGGAAAGACGTGGGGACCCGCCCGTACCATCCCCCCCACCCTGCAACAGCCAGACTTCTCCTGGTCCAGCCAAACAGCCTGGCTGGGGCCCAGGCAGGGGCTGGGGGTGGGGGTGCCCAAATGTCAAGAGGTGTTGGGAGAGGTGGGCAGGCTCAAAGCCAAGCAAGTAGAGCACATAGCCCAGAAGCTCCTGGGATCCCTGGGGACCCTTAAAACTAACTCACAGCTTTTCAGGTGCCCAGCAAGGAAGGGGGCAAAAAAGAAAGCATTTCTAGGATCCTTACTGTGTGCTGGACACTGCGCTAAGTGGTGGACAAGTATTATCTCATCTGACTCTCAGGATAAACCTGGGAAGGAGGTGACAGGATTATTCCCATTTTACAGTTGAGGAAATTGAGGCAGGTAGTGATCCAATGACTTGCCTAGGGTCACACAGATCGTCTCTGAGGTCACATTTGAACTCAGATCTTCAGGACTCTATCCACTGCACCACTTAGCTAACAAGGAGAACAAGGAGAGTATGGAGAGGCAGGAGAGAGGAAAGGGATCCTAGCCCAATCTCGCAGGCCTGGTTGCATTGTCTGAGGGCACCTGGCCTTGGCTTTGCTGTGCCAGGTCCAGTCTGCCCAGGCTCCAAGAGCAAGGGGTAGATGTGGGTGGCTAGGAAGAACTCGCAGGCAAGGAGCAACTCCAACCCCCCCGTTGGCCAACACTCTCAGGAAGCAGATGCTGGGGACTCAAAAGCAGAAATAACCTAAGAAGGTCAAGGTGAAGGGGGCTTCCATGGACCTGACCCTCTGGCCCTGCACCCCCCAGTACTAAGCTTTCTCCTGCTCCTTGCCTGAACAACCTTTCCCACCTCTGGGGCCTCAGCAGCCCTGGCTTGGCTCCATCTAGAAGCAGGCTGGACCTGGCCCCAGACCTGGAAAAATGTGTTTGGGATGAAGGTGAGGGGATGTAACCTCTGCCCAAATCCTGTGGGTTTTCTTAGAAACAGCTGGAAGCTGGAGAGAGGGTGGGGCAAGGTCAGACCCAAGGGCCTGACTGGGGAGGGGGGGTGCTATCTCTAATACTACCCCTTTGTGGGGGTCCTGTAGGCTTTAGGGCTTTGGGCAGGGCTCCAGAAGGTTGTCTGAGAGTTGTCCCCACCATATTTCTAATGGGCTATTCTGGATCTTGGGCATGAGCTAAAGGAGGAGGTTTAGGCTGAGATTAGGTTTCTCCCAACTCCCCATCCCCTTCTGCTCTTTCTACCCTAATGAGCTGCTCCTTCCCAGGCACCCTCCTAGTCTGGAAGGAGGCCAACTAAGACCCCACCTATGCTAAGGGCTGGGACTAAGTGCAGGGCTCCTCCACACACCTATACCCCAGCCTGGAAGGTGGGACAGATCATTACACTCTGGATTTAGAAGTGGATCCAACCTCCTGTTTTAAAAATGGGGAAACTGAGGCTGGCCTAAGTCCTAAACTCCTAAGCTCTAATGGAAGAATTACAGGTATCTGTGCAAAACCCAGGAGGAAGAAATGGGGTGGGGAGTACTGTGAGTCCTTCCAGGACCAGCCCCACACACTGGGCTCTGGACTATGAGAAGCAATCTCAGTGTCCCTGCTCCCTCCTTGGACTCCTCAGGCCCAATAGGGGCACCCTCCTCCCCCTTCCAGGCTGGGTCCCATCACTATATCAGTGGGACAAGATCCGTCCACACCAGATAGACTCACACACCACTTTCCCTCCCCACAGTGCTGTGTAATGAGGGTCGCCCCTTTCCCAAGCTGCTTGGACAGCCATGTGCATTGGGAAGAAATAAATATTTAGAGTTTCTGTGGCAGCAAGACCCCCTTGCCTTATCCTTCTTTTCCATACTTCAGAGTGGCTCATACAGTCCACTGGGAAATGGAGAGCAGGACTGGAGAAAGGGGGCCTGAGCCCTGCAGACTTGGGATGTTGGAGCAGCAGGACCTCTGACTGGGGACCAGGGCTGGGGGGTGCAGAGGGACCCCAGCATCTCAGGGCTCCGACTGGGGGCCACGGCTTGGGGGTGCAGAGGGATCCCAGCATCTCAGGGCTCATTCTGGGGGCCAGGGCTTCTCCAGCATCTCAGCATCTTGGGGCTTCCAGGGGCAGCCTCTCCCCGCTGGGGGTTGGGCATCTTCCCTGAGGACCCTGCCTAGGGTCTGGTTCATAAGAGGAGGGGAGGAAGCACCATTTATTGAAATGTCTATGAGAACTTGTGTGGATGAGAGCTTTATCTCAGACATCCATCTTCAGGGAAGGAGAGGCCTGTATGGCCCAATTCTCTCTGTCATACATACAAAACTCACATATGCACATGCACACACAGAGATATATGCATGCACACTCACATACACATAGAGACTCACATACATTCATACAAGCGCACTCTCACACTCCCACACACACTTACACACATGCATACTCCCACATAAGTGTACTCACACACACATAGACACAGACACACACATATACACTCTCACACACACATACTCCCACATACACACACTCACACACATATAGACATATGTGTATATATACACATGCACACACACAAACATACTTGAGTACACACTCTCATGCTCATGTGCAAACACACACACATAAACACACACCCCAGAGCCTAATGTCATTCCCTCTTGTTCAGGACCAGTTCTGCCCATATGATCTCAGGGAATGGTGACTGTCACACATATGGGCTGTACTTCCCTTCATAATTTCATTCCCAAAGCGAATTGTCCAAGAGGCCCTAGCTGGCTGGCAGTTGGCTTCTCTTTTCCCAGAGTGCTTGCTTTTCTCAGGTCTTCTGCTTCATACAAGACCATGAGGCTCTGGTCAGTGGTCACATTCAGGTATTTGTCACTCAAGGCAGAAAGACTCCCTTAAATGACTCATCAGCCTTGTCCACAGCAAAGTAAACAGAAGTAGACCTCATCAACAGGTCCGTAATTCATCTTCAGCCACAACCAGTGCATTGGTTTCCTGTGTCTTCATCAATGACATGGAAGTCTAGGAGGCTTGCTGGTCACCTCAGGAGAGAGGGCCCTTGCCTCCTAGCCCAGGCTGCCCAGCTATGGAAATCAAACGCACAAAAAGGCCAAGCTGCTCTGGACCACGGTCTTCTGGGTGCCATTGACTGCCTCATCTTCTGTCAACCCACCTTGAGTTTTCTGGATTCCAAATATGCCTCAATCCTTTGCCAAAGGGAGCAGGCACAGAGGTGACAGATGGGTGGGTGGACCAACAGACACATGACCCACATTCCAAGATTTCCCCTCTCAACTCGAGTTGGGGAAACATTTTTATCCTCAGGTTCCTGATGAGGAAGCCAGGCATCTGGTAAACTCCTTGCAGAGAGCAGGGACAGCCACATCCATCTGCAGGAGACTTGGGAAGTTGCCCCCCTCTTCTAGCTCAGGGGCCAAATGTTACCTCCGGAGCACAAAACTCTACTATGGCCCCACCCAAGTAGGGGCCCTGACTGAGCCACACAGAGGTGTGGGCACTAGCCCATGTGGATGCTTGGAGTAAAGAGCCATGTAACCAGATAATTTCCTTGCTGCTCCCATGAAAAGCAGGAGTCTTTCTGCAGCTGGGGAGGGGATACTCAGATTCAGACCTTTGCGGAGCCCCAGGCCACAAAAGTGAATGGGGGTTGGGGTCAGGGGAAGAGTGAGCCAAGTTTGGGTGGGTGGGCGGACAAAGCCGGCCTTTGCCTTTCCCAATATCTCTTCTTAGTAGAGAATACGGCCTGGGGAAGGAGGGAGGGACTGATCTGGGCTCCAACATGGCTTCCTTGCTCCCTAAGGTACCTTTCCAGGCTGCCACTCTGAAGAAGGAGATGCCCACACTTCTAGGATGGCTCAATCTCAAGGTCACTCTGTAAAAGCAGATTTTCCGGAAACAGGCTGTTGAGCAAAGGCTGTTCAGACAGGGCTGGGGCCTTTGGTTGGTGAATGTGGGTAGAGACCCAAAGACTTTGTGAAAAGGCTACACAAGCCTTCTTCCTCAGTGACTCGCACCCAGTAACAGTGAGCTCCCACTAAAGATGACCTGGGGAGAGACAGTTTCTCACTGGCTGAAACAAGCAACCCCATGGGAAACCAGCCTTGGGAAGGGGTCTACCTGGAGAGGGGCGAGGGGAGAGAGAAGGGAGATCCAGGCACCAGCGCCAGATGGAGCCACTTGGGGGGCCAAGGAGGGGAGGTTACAGAGAGACTCCTTCAGTCAAACTGGCGCAGAACCACAGTCTCCCAGGACAGCCTCATTGTGTGATGGTGACCCCGGGGCTCCACACAGCTTGTCACCTCTCAGGCTGTTCTCCTCTCCTGAGGACTCTCCTCATCTGGTCTTCACCATGAGCCCTATGAAACTAGATAAGCAGGGTCTCCATCCTCCTGGGACAGATGAGGAAAATGAGGCCCATGCCTGACTTACCCAAAGTCACACAGGGTAAGAAAGGATTGGCCCCTGGTTTACTCCATCCTTGTGCCTCCACACCCTCATCTCTGTCCCAGACACTGAGGCCTTGTTAAAGGATGCCTTGATAAAAGTGGGGCTTTTGGGAGGGTGGTCTGTTAGGACAAGGCATGAGGCAGGATGGGGTTCGAGTGTGTCTAGCAGATAAGGAGCCTTAGAGATGGTTCCGCACCCCCCCCCTCAAAAAAAACCCAACAGCCTCTAAGTCACAGGATCAAGAGGCTTTATTCAGTTCAGATTCAGAGCAGATGGAAAGGGAGCATCAGAGGCACAGGCCTCAAGCCTAGACCTTTCCTCTCTGGCTCTGGTGGCCCAGCCCTAACTTCTCGGCTTCCCAGTCTGTGTCTTGGCCAGCTTGCTTGGCATGCGACTTCCTTCCTCACTGTCCTCTGGCCTCCCTCTCCTTTCTGGAAGCGAGCTGTGTGAGCAGCCCTGTTCATGTCATTGTTACCAGGAGGCATTTACAGGGTGCACTCTGTCTACACACACTTTACAGCTTCCTTTATTAGTCATAAAAGAAATTTCTCAGTGATGTTGGAGTAGCCTCTGGGGGAGGAGGAAGCCGGCAGCTTGGGACCCTCCTCTGGGTAGCCCTGCCTCTGCGCCTGGTCTTTTTGGTCTCACGAGGCAGTTCACCAGGATCTCTGCCCTCCAGCAGTGAACTGAGGCCTAGGGGAGAGGCGCTGCAGCTGAGTCAGGGAGCTGAGTGAAAGAGGAAAGTGAGAAGGGAGGGTGCTGAGTGTAGCTGGTCATTTCAGCAGGGCTAGAAAGAAACCAGAGAGGAACAGGGGCAACTCACTTCCCCATTCAGGCTCTGCTCAGAGGCAAGGCAAGGGGAGGCCAAGGTCAGAGGGGAGTTTGGGGAGCTGGGGCTGGGGTTCACTGCTGGCTCTCCTTGCATTCAGGCCCACATATACACACATGTGTACACATGCATGCCCATACAAGTCACCTTAGCCTAAGGACACCTGTCTCAGACCAGATCCCCATCTGCTGGCTCCTGAGCCCCACCCTTCCTCCTCCTTCTTTATTGAGTGATTTCTGTAGTTGAGCACCTCTCTCTCCTTCCCCTTCCCAAGCACCATCTTTGATCCCCAGCCCTCCCCTCCTCCCCCTTCCATCCTCTTTCAGCCCCAGGAGGGAATAAGCGCCAGCAGGTTCACATCTGGACTCTGAGTGCACATCTGGAAGAGAGATGAGGCACCGATCCTTTCCCCAGTCCTGGCCCCCAGTCCATCCTGCTCGGCTCCTTCCGGCCACCCCCACCTCTTCCCCCCCTCAGAGGTATGGGGTGCTGGGACCAGGTTCCCCAGGCCTCCAGCTCCCATCCTTGGCCATTCAGTTTCTTCCTGGAATTGTTGGGGCCAGTTAACCTCCCCACCCCACCCCCAGCTCTGGGTTGGGGTGGGAGGGCTCCCGGAAATCAGAGCAGTAGTGGCCGGTGCTCAGCCAGAAGCCCCACCCCCACTCCAGGGCCAGGGTCAGGCAGACTCCTTCCCTCCTGCATCTTCTCAAAGTGCCTATCCGGTCCCCACGCTCCCTCTTCCTTGCTTGCAGGGAGGAATCATTCCCAATCATTCTCAATCGCCCCCTATCTATCCCTGCACAGGGCCCTGCCCCATGTAAAAACCACAGTGACTTAGCCCACCTGGGAACCCTGGAGGCCCCATCTGCAGGGACATTCCCAAAGAGGGCCCTTCCTGAAGAGAGAGGCTCAGTCCATGCTTCCCAGAGCTATGAGAGTGGACCTGAAGCCTCACCTCTGTTCAGGACAATTCTGATGGGATGGTTATTGGGGACAGCGGAGGGAAGGAGAAAAGTCCACTAGGTCACCAGAGGAAGGGCATAGGGTCCAGGACCAGAGAAGCCGTCCAAGGTGTTAGGCACTAACCACCAGACTAGGTGGACCATGGGCTATTTCCAATACCACAGACCCTAGATGGGTCTTCCCCAAGACCCTACTCTCCTGTTTCTGGGTGTCTCACACCTTGTCCTATCCATACCTTGCAAACATGAACCTGTAAAGTCAGCCTCCTCACTGGCTCTCCACCTCACCAAGTGTCACTGGAAGCACACAAGCAGTTGAACAACTTGACTAATGGAGGTGGTTGGTGTCACTGACCCAGGTTTGCCCTGAGCACTAGCCCTAAAGAAGAGCTTGGCTCCCTCTGCTCTTGGCCCCACCACCTTCTCACATGAGGTGCTCCCCCATTGCTCCCCCAGATTCCCAGGCCCTGCCTTAGACCAGCCATATCCCCCAGTGTGGAGAAGGGGGAAACTCTTGGTCAGACAATCTGCCCCACTCTCACAGTGTCCCCAGACTCCCACACCCCTATCCTTGGTTTGACCCCTTTCATCCCTCCTGTAGGGTGGGACTGTGCCATCCCTCAGCACCTCCATAGAATAGACTTGAACTTCTGACCTTAGTGGAAAGAGCTCCTGTTTCAGCTGTTAAGCCCCAGGGCCAGGTCTAGCACCCAGCTATTCACTGGACCCATTCCATCACCTATAAAGCACCTTTGGAAGGTGGTATATGATATACCTCCATGTCACACTATAGATGGGGGAGGTAGGACTTCAAATCACTCTTGGGGAGTCCGATCTTCAAGGTAATCCCCAGAGAGGAGGCCTGAAAAGTTGATATTAGGGCTATCTCACAAGAATCACACGCCCCTGTCCAAGCCTTTCATTTTAGGGAAAAAGAGATGCCCCTGAAGTTGCTGGTGTCTGGGGAGTGGGGACAGGCTACCTGAGGCTCCTTGGGCCAAGGTCCAACAGGCTCTGGAGCACCAGGAAGCTGGAGGCAGCTGGGCTGTGCTGTGCTGGGCTGGGTGGCAGAAAACCAGAGAGAAACCTGATGAGAGGAGTGATGTGGGGGGTAGCCCTGAAGGCTATCTCTCTTCTGTTGCCCAGACAGGAGAGAGACTTAGCCCTAGTTAGGGGGTCAGTGGGCAGGCCTTCTTTTCCCTCTGTTGGGGACCAACAGAGCTCAGCCTTGGGGCCTGCCTCCTATTCCCTTTTGCTTCCTCAGCCCCAGAAAATGTTTAGCCAACCCAAGAGCCAACTCCCTGCCCTGCCCACTCCCAGATGCTGACCTCCAGCTGGCCTTAGTTTCCCTTTCCACAAAATAAGGCAGTCTCCATTCAGGTTCCTATGACTGTTTGGATGAGCCCTTTGTGCCTGGGGACACCCAAGCAGGGAATGAACTCCCTGGTCCTGGAGGACAGGGAGCAGAAGCTGATTATCTGGATCATAGTGGTAAGGATTCAGATCAGGCCCAGGATGCCCCATTCTCTTCCAGTTCCCACTGCCCTTACAAGTCTGTGACTTGTGACTCTTGGGCCATGGCTAAACATTCTGAAGTCCTCCAGGCAGATGAACTGGGCATAATGGCAGAGACCGTTTCCCTGGGCCTGAACCTCCTCAAGACCCCTCAGATCAGGGCTTCCCAGAGGCAGGGACCAGGGTTCCCCCTTCAGACCAGTGGCTCCTAAGGGAAAACAATGAGAAGGGAGGGAGAGGAAAAACCCAATCCCCCTAATGGGGAACCTTGGTGACTCTTTATTTGACCAGGATCCCCAAGTGAGGAACCCTCACTTCCCTGATATCATGGAATCCCCAGGTTCCTCTCTCTTCCCAGTTCAGATGTGAACTCCATGAAGGTCCTACCTAGCTTTACTCTGAGGTGAGGCCTACCAGCGTCTGCCTAGCACAGGACTCTGCAAAGAGCAAACACTTTATCAGGGTTTGGGGACTTTAAGTGAACCCTAAAGAGAAGAGAGAGGGAAAGCTAGAAGCAAGATGGAGGATAGAGAAAGGGAAAGAATAGACAGGAAAAAAGAGAGAAGAAAGGATGGGGAGAGGAGATGAGAAGAGAGCAGAGGGAAAGCAGATGGCATTTGAATCTGAACCTTCCTACTCCTCATCTTTGGGCCCTCACCCCAGCAGGATAGCCTCAAAAGGACCAGGAGGCTGGAGACAGCGTGTAACCCCCTAGTTCTCCACCCACCCCTAGAAAGGCCAGGGAAATGGAAACAATGACTCTGGCTCCATTTATTAGTGTTCTATAGGATTGGCATCATTCCTGAGAACGGCCCACATGATCTTATGGCCCCCTGATTCATCAGCTGTCAGGGCCACTGTGTTAGACAACCCAGCCCAGAGCTTGTGGCAGCTCGGGTCGGGAGACGTTGGGAGACAAAGCAGAGGAAGACTACCTGCCTTACCCTAGCCGTGGAGATTCAGATGCCATGGCCAAAGGATCCTGTCTCGGTTCCCTCAACTATAAAATGGGTCCATATTTCGCACGGTTGTTGGGACACTCAGAAGAAGTAAATACATATTTACATATGACCTATGTTCCTGTTCCTTTCCCTTTCTCCAAGACTCTGGTTACTGCTTCTCCCTGTCCTTCAGACAAGCCTAAGCCCTGATTCTGACCCCAGACCCAGTTAGAATTGCCCAACGGGCCTTAGTCATAGGGACTTGGGTCTTCCTGGGGTCTCCAACCAAAGATTCTGGTCAAAGTCATGCCTGCTCCTGGGCCAGAGGGGCCAGGAGGGCCAGGTTGAGCCTGGCTTATGTGTGGATTGCAAAGAGTATCCAGAGGTCTAGGCGGGCATCTCTAAGGACTCGGAGCCCTGCCAGGCACCTAAAGTTGGTGAACTCAATGTCTCCAAAGAGAGACAGTTGGGAAAAAGATTCACTTGGGCCCTTGGGTGTGTGACCAGTCCTGTCTGCCCCCCCCCCTCCAATGCTGTGAGCCTATGATGTCATGAGAATCTTCGGATAGAGATGGGGTCATTTAGGGGTCTGTGAAGAGTCACAGTGAATCAGGGCAGTGGTGTGGGCACAAAATTAGACCCAGAGTCGAGGTTCTGCCTCTGGTGCACTTTGACTGCTTTGGGAGCTGCTAAGGAGCTCTTCTCCTCTTTAGCTGGTGCTTTGTTTCCCCACCAGAATAATGAAGGACGCGGTCTGGGAGAGCCTTGGAGGCCCTTTTTCTCACTAACCCTGAGCTGGATTCAGGCCAGAGGGTCTTCAGAGAAGGGAACCCCATCTCCTGAGGGGGCCAGGCTGATACTTGTGCACTCTGGGAGTTTTATAAAGAGCCAGGGCCAAGCCCTCAGGGATGCCCAGATCAAGGGACTTTTGTGAACCCCTGACTGATGGGCCTGAACCAGCAGGGCTGTGAGGTTCTGACTGCTGCCATGGGGGAGGCTGCCGAGCTACATTCCCAAGGCCCCAGGCCCCTGCATGGAGCCCCTGTCCTCCAGGTGGGGGGGCAGCAGGAGATGCAGGGAAGGCGGGCGGCCTGACCTTTTATCCCAGTATCACTCTGTCTGTCCGGCTCCCTGCACAGTACAAAGCACAGAATGCTTGTGGGGTGGGGGGGTGGGAGGGGAGGAAGCAGCCAAGGGCCGAGGCGTTCCTGGCCTCCTGCTTTCAAAGAGGCATCTATCTGGCAGCTGATGTGCTTTATGTTTGTCTCCTCAAGTCCCCCCACCCTCCCCCAGGCCTAAATCCAGTCTTGCCTATCTGAAGTAACTGTTGTGGCTCCCCCCGCAGCCCCTGCCTTTGCATTTTCTCAGGGAAGCCCAGGGAGTGGGTCTGCTGGAGACTGGTTCCCCTTTATCTCTCCCCTGGGATAGCCTCAAAAGCACAGACTCGGGTGGACTGGCCCTTAGTCTTGTACCTGAACACTTGGAGACAGCCTGCTTTGCAAGGCTGTCCTTCCAGGGGGCTGCACAACTCACCCTTTCATATTTGTCCTCAGAGCTCCATTGATTGTTTGGGGCAGAGCAGGACTGGAGACCCTTGAAGACAGCTATCCTGCTGGTCCTGAGCCATCCCTAGCCCTGCTGATCCCAGATCTCTGAGTCTCCACTAGGAGAAGAGACTTGCCCAGAGGCCCCCACTCACCCAGAACACTTTCCCAACATTGACACACAGCTGTCAGGAAACCACAGGATGGGAGCATTTGGACTGGGAAGGGCTTGGGACCTTAGGTGGAATGCTATTCAGCTTTTTTATTTTACAGATGAGGAAACAGAAGCTTGTTCAGGGTGCCCAGGAGTCAGTGGTGAACGTAGTCTGGGTGATGAGGGAACTGGGGGAGCCAGTGGTTCCAGGGCCACTTGGCCAGCCAGAGGGAGAGGAGGCTAGCTGGGTCAGGCCCAGCCTGGGGGAAGGGGCTGCTCTCAGCCTGAATTATTTGCCTGATGGCCTCTCATAGTGGGGTTGGGGGGAGGGGCAGGGGATACTGGCCCACCCTGGGATTACCTCCTAGCCTGAGCACAGAGCTCCCCAAATATGGGGGGCATCATTCTCCCCTCAGCAGCTGCCAACCCCCCGAGTTAGGAAGGAGGGGGCTGGGATGCTTTAGGGGGGACATGTTAAAACTTCAAAGGCTCGCCTTATTTCAAAGAGGTCAGAGAGCAAAGGTCAAGGGGCATGGTCTGGCCTCTCTTTAACCTCAGCTCCAAAAAGGGAAAAGGGAATTGGGAAGGGGGGGAGAC
The DNA here is from genome assembly GCA_028658325.1 of Potorous gilbertii. Classification (NCBI taxonomy): domain Eukaryota; kingdom Metazoa; phylum Chordata; class Mammalia; order Diprotodontia; family Potoroidae; genus Potorous; species Potorous gilbertii. The sequence continues at coordinate 266,991 of JAQQSK010002565.1, read as the reverse complement.
AGAAAAAGAAAAACACTTCCCTTCTTTCCCTGCCGGCCCCTCCCTCCCAACTAATCTATCTCCTGCTTTTGTCATTGTTCCCTGGGCCTGGGAGACAATGTATCCACAATATATCCACAATATATCCTTTGGAGACCATCACTTCCCCCCAGACTTCTTCCCCCAAACCTCCCACCACTACTTTTGGAAAAAGCATCAGAAGACAAACAACGTCCCCCCCCCACCTCCTTCCCTCCCTCCCCAGCCTGAGACCAAAATAAACCCACAGCTCCATTAGGCCCAGTGGGGGGCAGGGATGATTGTTTGAGATCCAGAAAGCAATGTGAAAAATGAATTCCTTGTTTTATGGAGGGAGGGGAAGGGGGGGGGGCAGGGGAAAAAAGGGAGAAAGATGTTGCTTTATTATGTTCTCTTCTCTTTTTTCAAAGCCCTCTCACCCCAGGCCCTGAGAAACCATTAAGCAAGGCATCTGCAGCTGGAGGACCTATCCTGGGGTCCCCGTGGTGACTGGGACAGGACAGAGAAGAGACATGGGCGCGAGTCACCATGGGCTGTCTCAGTCCCCCAGCTGGTCAAAGCTCCAAAGTAGGGGGGTTGAGAGCTGAGAGGAGGAGAAAGCCCAGGACAAGGGGGGACAAGGAGGGGAGGCCAATGAGATGGAGGCTGGCCCCTGGCCCAGCCACCAACTTAAAACAATACAGCCCAGGAAGCCAAGACAGAAAGAAAAACAGAGAGGGGGTGGGGGTCGGGGTGAGGCCGAGAGGGGCTGAGACCTCCAGCAGAGACTCGAGGTCTCCCAGAGTGGGTTGGGGGAGAGACAACAAATTTCAGTTCCAGATTCAGCAGCGGGTGGGAGCTGGGGGGAAGGGCATGCTGCTCCCCTATCGCTAGGGGTTAGGAGTGTTTCTTACCTGGGAACATGGGATGCAAAGATGATGAAAAGAACCCTAGAAGGGTCCAAGAAGCTGGGGAGCATCAGGGAAATGGGGACCAAGGAAGCAGTGATGTGGTGTGGGCTCTCATCCACTCTCTGGGTCCAGTCTTGAAGATCATGGCACTCCCCTCTAATGAATGAACTGAGGGCCCTAAATCCTCTACTAGCTTTGGTACCAGCCAGCTCCCTAAGGGCCCAGCTCCTGGATTACAGGGGAGGCCAGCTTTCTCCTCACCCAAGAGCAAGGCCAGTCTTCCAGGGGTTCTGCTAAATACCAATCTCCAACCAATATAATCCCAGAGACTGGTCAGAGAATATAAATTCCTGAAGTGTAGGAGAGAGCCTCCCTAATCTAATCCACAACCTAAAAAGTACCCTGCCTCCAAGCCTCAGGCAGGCAGGAAGAGCTTGGACAGGAAGCTTCAGAGGGCACCTGGGCACCAAGCTTGAGCCTCAACTCCTGAAGTCCTCCCTGCCCCCCCTCCCACCCAGGCTAAAATCCAGGCCCTCCCTGCTCCTCCCACATGTGGGAGTCTTTCCCATCAGACTGGAAGCTCTCTGAAGACAGGGAGCCCACCTTCTCTTCCCTGCTCTCCTGTAACTGGGCCATGCTCCTCCTTAAGCATACAGGGCTCAGACTTGTTGGATTGAATTAAGCAGCAGCTGGGCTCAGTCTCTGTGTCCACATGGTGACATCAGTCCCAGTCTTACCAAAAGGCACAAGTGGGTGGTGGAGCTCCTCTGGCCATGCCCTATCTGGACATCCCAGGAGGGCCGGGACCCTGGATTTGGGGTCGAGACTCCCACAATACACTGGTTGTTATTCTTCTGGGGTGGGAGCCAGGAGCCCAGGGGATCCTTCAGTCTTATTGATCCGTAGATATCCCATGCTTCTACTCATTTAGGTCACGGAGTCTACGCCAGCTGGCTGTCATAGGAATCTAGACAGGGTCTGGCCCTACAGATGTGGGAAGCTCACCCTCAGGTACGCAAAGACCCCGCAGCTAGGAACTGCCCTTTCCAGGGTTCCCAGGCAGAATTCATCACAATATGGAGGGATAAAGGGAGAGTCTAGGACCTAAAGGACAGCCTACCATGGGTGGCTCTGTTTTTGATGGCCAAAGGGGCCAGAATCCAGTCCCATCTCTATTTCTGAAGGAGGAAAGGTCCCTGGCTCCAAATGGGGAACCAGGACAAAAGGGATTCTGTTAGGAGAGAAGGAAGAACACCTGAAAAAGTAAGTGGGGAGGGGGGGATCGCAGGCAGAGAAGGGCATGAGAGAACCAGTGTGTGCTGCTCAGGACTCCCTGAGCCCTCAAGCTCTGGAGAGCAGTCCCATGTAACAGGCAGGTTTAGAGCCATATTTATTGGAATCTTGGACCTAGGAGGTTATCTTGACCACTCTCCTGCATCTACACCAAGTCCACACCAAAGGTCTGTAGATAGCATCTCTCCCCACTTGCTCTCCCCCTCCCAAAGGAGAGCAGTCAGGATGGGAAAGAGCCAGGAAATTGATGGGACACAAGTCAGGGATCTGGTCCCATTAAACCCGGCTAAGATAGAAGCTCTGTGTTCAGGTAGGCCAGGGCTCTCATGGAAGTCGGAGTCGGGTAGCTGGCTTCATTTCACTTGTCCCCAGATGACAGAACCAGAAGCAATGGGACGGGGGGAGGTGTAAAGAGACAGGCCAAGGCTGGTTGGCTGACTCAAGTAGCAGGAACTCTCTAGCCCTGCCCCGACAAGGGAGAGGGCACCTTGGCAGGGCATTGCAGGTCAGGCTGGCTAGATGTCCCCTGCTGATCCCTTTTCAATAACCCTTTGGAAGAAGACAGGTATTCATCGTATGGAAGGCCACAGGAGCTCTCCCCTCCCATGAGCCGGTGGCTGCTAGAGCTGGGTACCATCTTCTCCCCATTTGAGTTTCATCCCTGTGCTCCCTTCTGAAAGGCTCACTCTCACCTTGAGAAGACCACACTCAATCCCAAGCCCTTCAGAAAAATTAAGATTGTTGAGACCTCTCCTCTTAGACAGTAGGCTTGGAAAATGGCAGGAGAGGCCAACGCCTGGGGGTTCTGGGTGGAGGAGGAGGGCAAACAGGGAATGGAGGTCAAAACAAATTCCTGTGCCCTGCCCACTTCTCCGCAGGCCAGCCCTGTGTCTCTCTCCACTATCTTCATTTCAGCATCCCTCCCCTGGGGAATGGGTCTCAGGACACCCCCCCACACTATGGAAGTTCTGAATCGCACCAAAGGAGACATCTGACTCCCCAAGGCCCAAGCCTCCCCCTGTCCTTGGAGGACAGGGGCACCAGCCTCAGCAGTGAGCAATAATCCAATTATACCCCATTATGTCATGGTGTCATTTCCCTGGCTCCATGAAGGCCTGTGGCTTCTTGGGAGGTGTGGGGGGGGGCGGGTTGCGCTGCAGAGGCCTGGTTGATACAGACTCCTGGGGCAGACCTGGACCTCAGGTTTAAGGCATCAGACAGGAAAGAACCCCTTTCCTGAAGACTCCACCCCAGGCTGCCTGGAGTCCATCACTGGGAGAAGGGGGCGCCCAGGGGACATTCCACAACAGCAGTCCATCTGGGGACCGAGGTCACATCGGCCACTCTGACAGTCCAGCTGGCTGCCTGGAAACACACTGCCTCATTTTTCCCATAGAAACAAATCCTCTTGGGGCCTCCTGGAAACAGGAAGAGCCTTCCAGGCAAGCCAACTCCAGAGGGACCAAGGCCTGTTCCATTCTTAGACAAGCCTCAGGAATGGGAAGGATGTCTTCATGTCACCAAAGCCGCATGTAAAGACCTGGCCCCTGGCAGGAAGGGGGCTGAGCTCTGGAAACCGGCACACCTGAGCCTTCCCATCCTTAGCTCCTCTCCAGAGGTGTAGGAGGAGGGATGCAGGGAGAGTGGCCCAGGCTCTGACTGGCCATGCTGGCCCCTTCCACCTTGCCCACGTTGGGCAGGGAAATTTTCCCTGAGAACTATCTTCAACCCCTACCAGATAGTGGGTTCTCTATACCATGGAAACCCTTGCTCCCTGAGGACCTTAGACACAGTCTATTCTTGTGCTTTCCTCTGGCACATGAGGAAACTGAGTTTCATGGAGACACTGGCCCTCTCTGGGGCCTTGCAGATGGACGCTCAGCTTGAGTGGGTGTGCATAATTCCCAAGTACAGAGAATCCACAGCAGGTCATTTCTTTTTTGATTGGGGGAAGTGTTAGGTGATTTTTTGCAGCTGGTTGGCAGGCTGAGCTGAGGGCAACATTAAACTGAGGCTTGTATTCCCCATGTTCAAACTGAGTGATGACAGGGTTAGGGTTTGTGGGGGTGGGGGGTGGCGGGCCTGCAGAAGTTCACCAGGTGCTGCAGAGGCCATGCAGATGGGGCTCCTCCCAGAAGGCATCATCCTTTGTCCAGGCCCAGAGACCACCCCTCCCATCTCCTGAAGCAAGGATGAGCTGGGTGGGGCCCACAGGCTATTCCCAAGCTGAGCCTGGCTCTCCCTCCCCTGTCTGCACCAGGTCATCATTTAGCTGAGACAATCACAGATCCCAGTGCTGAGTCACCCTTCAGTATACAGAGGCCTGGGCTTCAGGGGCCTAGCACCGTCCTTAACTCCCTCCTTACGTGACCCAGAACAGGTTACTGCTGCCATAAGCATGCCTCAGCCCTGATCCCTGGCCAAGATCCAGGCCCAGCCCAAGAACCATATCTACAGGGATCCCTATGTCCACAGCCCCGATCTCAACCAAGACCCTGGGCCTAGTCCAACAAGATCTGTGTCCACAGGCTTCCCACGGCCTTGGCCCCAGTCATAGCCAATGCCAGCCATGACTGTCCGCAGAACCAAGACTCATTCGTGATTTCCCTCATTGCCATCCCCCATACCGAAGCCATTGTTATCAGCCCAGTTTCCACAACATCTGTGATCGCAGCCACCACCATCACACTGACCATCCCTGTCACAGACAGGGCCCTAGTCATGATAACAGCTACATTTACCACCACCATGACTGTAGCCATGAGCATAAGCCATAGCTACAGTCATGAAGCAGCCTGGGCCCATGTCAGAGTGAGCAGTAGAGGCATTCAGAGGCAGGAGGGTGAGTCCTGCCTTGCTGGATGAATGGGAAAGATGTCTCCAGGAATGGGAGTGTGAAAGATGTGGAGGGAGCTGCAAGGAATGAATGTGTCCTGGAGGTCCAGGCAGAGAGGAGTCCAGTGGCCCAGAGCACAGTCATGGATAGAGTTGGAGGGGGAGCTGAGGCCAGGACCTCCCCTCAAAGTGCTTCCTCTTTCCTTCCAGGGCTGTTGGCACTGCCCAGTGAGGAAAGGAGAAAGAGCCTTGCTATGGAGGGTAGATAAGTGTTCAAGTGCCCCCACCAGGGCTGAGTAGTATTGCCCATTACAGAAGCATGACAGAGAGTTAAGGCCAATCTCCATCAGTCTGAATGGTGAGCTTTGGAGACTGGGGGGATTGCCACCAGGCTGGGTCAGAATGAGACTAAGGCCTCCAGCCTAAGGCAGAGCCATGTGGGCTCCCGCCAGTACTCTGAATGTGCTTTTCTGTCAAATGCAGGACAGATTTTAAAACCCATCAATTTGATTCAAGCCTCTCATTGAACAGATAGGGAAACTGAGATCCAGAGAGTCCAAGTGCCTTCTCAGTTATCTGGGCAGACTCAGTCCAGGACATGAGGTCCACCGGACTTCAGAGGAATATGTCTCTGAGCTGGCCAGACAGATGGGACTGGGAACTGAGGACTGAGGGTGACAGAGTTGGAGAAGACCCTCAAGAGCCCTTGAAAAAGCCAGACAGTGGATCTCATCTTGGGGGTCCCCAGACCTGAAGAATGTGCCAAGCAAAGGCAATTGATGCAGCCTGATCCTCAGTGAGAAGCCCTATACATCCCAGTCAACTCAACAAACTTCAAGTATGCCCCTGTGACTCTGTCCTCCCTCCCAACACCTCACTCCTTTCTGAGTAGCTGCAGGATCCCTAGGCATGCTCTGGGACTGGGTCACCTGAGAAGCCTTACCTCTTCACTTCTGCCCTCCCATCAGTCTTGATTGTACAAGATCCTCTCTAGCTTCTCTTTAGGCATGTGGCCTGTGGTGGTATCCCTGCATCCTAGGGTGGGGAGCGACCCCAAGGGAACACAGAGGCCCCCTACCCCTCGCTCCAGCCCAGACTCACTGTCACTATGGGGCTACTGATGTCTCTGGCCAATCCCCCCTGGGCTGGAAGGATGAGAGGTGGGTCTCATGTGTCCTTGGGTTTCAGTGTTAGGGGTGGGCTGCCAGAGCAGGCCATTCCACTGTGAGACATCTTTCTTTGTTTGCCAGGTCTTTTTTTCTAGTTGAAATCTGCCTCCCTTTAACTCCCATTAATCTTGATCTGGCCTTCTGGGGACAAGGTGAACAAATTCGGATCCCCATTCCCCCACCATTCTCCAGTCTCCCTGATAGGTCCCCCTGTAGCATGACCTCTGGTCCCTCACCAGCCTACTCAGCCACAACTGAAGATGTAGGTTAGAGAATGGGCCAGGCAGAACAGGCTGGGCTCTAGACTGAGTCTTGCTCATTACCTAGGATCTGCTAATTTCAAAGGCGGTCAGCGGCCTGGGGTCCACAAGTAAACAGACAGTTCCTTAATACTTCCTGACAGGGTAGAGAAGTGTTTTCCTTTTCCCTGTAGGACTTGTCTAAGTGGCATGTTATTTCCTGCCCTCAGCCCGATTTTCAGCTGCTCAGACCTGGCAGGGTGGCCAGCCTAGGCCTCCCTTGGGCCAAAATCCCTGCCCTCATCCCAACTCCCCAACTCAGGCCTCAAAGATGTCTGGTTCATTTACAATGTTTCTGAAGGTCTCCCCTGGCTCTCCTATCTGCTCCCTGGGCTTCTCTAAAAACGTGGGAGACCCGAAGAGGGACCAGACCCTGGTCTTCTCCTATCTCATGGTGAACCCTCAGAATGATTGAGAAATGGGGCTCCACCCTAGGACAAGGAAGGAGAGGGGTCTTCTCTCAACCCCACACACCCAGGAATCACCATGTAACCCTGCTGGGGTACAGAATGTACTATGCCTCAGTTTCCCCATCTATGAAGTGGCTGGTAAGAGACCAACTACATGGCATCTCATTCATATGCTCTGGAGCCCAGAACCTCAGCAGGGGAGGCAAGCCAGGAACTAGGGGTCATTGAGGAAAGACTCCTCCCCACTCCTATCAAATCACTGCCCATGTGACAGTGGACCAGGAGGGCAGGAGGCAGCATTGTGGGTAAAAGTGAGTAGTGGGCACTGGAGGATAGTGATGGGAGGGAGGTGGCACTAGAAGAGGCTGAGGGCATCTGCCAAAGGAAAAACCCAGTTTATTTGAGGCCAGAGGAAAAGTGGAACTACCTCTTTGCCTGATCTGAGCCTGACCTCTCCAGTCATTCCCAGGCCAGGTAGGAACCTGGGACCCTTCTCCAGTCACTTGACTTCTTCACACCCATCGCCATGCCTCTTCTTTGGCTCATTGCTCCCCTGAGAGTCTCGGGAGAGGGAAATGAGTTCACCAGGAATTCTCCTCTTCCTCTAGCCCCCCAACACAGGTCCAATCGGAAACAACCCCTCTCCAAAGCCTGAGGGGAAGAGGAAGCTGATGGGATGGGTGCAGGGTCAAGCTCAGCCTTCTCTCCTGAAAGACAACCTCTCTTCTACAGCCCCCTAGCTCCTCACTCAAATTCCTCCGGTAATAATGCCCCCCATTCTCAAGAGTGGCCCCTCCTGACCCTGACTCTGAGGAAAAGGGGGACTTCAGGGAGTCTTTCTCAAATGCCCCACAATTCCCTTCTCACCCCCTTTTCTGAGACTCTGCTTAAGCCATGTGGGGGCCCAGTCTGGGACCTAGAGCTAGGGACAATTTGCAGACCCATTCTTTGCTCATTCCTCAGTGGCACAGGCCTAAGGACATGAAAGTCAAACCCTTTGGTTTACATGTAAGGAAACTGAGCCTGAAGGAGAGGAAGAGGGCTTCCAAAAGTTGTACAGGAAGCAAACTTGGGGTTCTAGTGCTCCTGGAGTCTTGGAGTTCACTTATTAACATTCATTAAACCCTTTCTTTACAGAGAAAGAAATGAGTAACATAGGCTAGCCTTGAGAGGGGAGTCCTCCTGAGTCTTCCCCCTCCTCTCCAAGCTACCCTTCCTTTGAGTCACCCCACTCTACCTGTAGAAGCTCCCAAGGCTCCAAGGCAGGAGGCCCAGGTACTGCTCCCTGCCTGACTACAGGCCAGGAGGAAAGCAAGGCCAGACAACTCCAAAGCACATCCTTTTGTAAGGACTCTCCTTGTGCGGGGGACTTTGGGGACAGACATAGGCCCATCCCTGCCCAAGATGGCCAGTCATGTGATCCACAGTGGCCAAGGAAGGGCCAAGGAGGAGAGATGGGCATCCCTTGTGGAAAAAACAGCTTTCTGTGGTCTTCCCATGGCCTGTGCTCCACACCTTCCTGTGGAGAGAGGAGCAGGGATATGATTGAGAAAAGGGCAAAGCTCATTGACTCAGAAAGCAAGGCACGCCTCTATGGTCCTGGCTCCCTCCATGGTCCTGGCTTCTTTTCAGACAAAGTTTTGGGAAGGGCACCAGTGACCAAGGAGGTGCCTGAACATGACGGTTATGACATGGTGCTCCTGAAGTTCCACATCCAGACCTATGTCATGTGGTCCCCACTCTGAGAACACTGATAAGCCTAGGGCAGGGTCAACCCCTTCCAAATGGGTTCTGCTTTGCCAAATGTCTGACTCAGGACTCCTCAGCAAGTGCAGAACCCCTTGACACCTAGCCTCGTGCCCTGTTCTGGGGTGGTCCAATGGGAAAAAGAGAATGGCCCAGCCCCAAACCCCTGGCCCTCCTTGTCTAGCTAGACAGACAGAGCTATTCCACCCAACACCAGAGCCCACAATAGAAGGCAGTGTGTGATGGAACCTACATTGTGAAGGCCAGACAATTGAAGGCCATGCTCATTAGTGTATGCATAATAACGTATTAATTGTGGAGACCAGATAATGAATGCAGAAGGAACCAAGATGGGTGGAATATTGGGGAGGCTTTGAACCCAGAGCTCCCCAAATGGATTAAAATATGACTTTCTGGACAAGGGAAGGGGAGCATGGAAAAAGGTGGAACCCTTGTCCATAAAGGCCCATCCCCCCCAGAATAGGGTCCCTGATTCCCAGGAGCCAAGTGCAGGAAGGCACCTAAGCAAAAATCCTTTCTGACAGCCTTGGCAGAGCCTTGGATGGCCTACCTGGAGCAGTCATTCCTTCCCACTGCTCAGAATGCGGGGTCATTGATCCAAGGAGTCCTAAATGAATTCTCTCTTCCTAATTTCAACCCATACTGGGTGTCTACCCTATTATGCCAGCCTCACTGTGTCCACCTGTGCCCATCAGAAATCCTAGGAGGTCAGGAGATCAGAAATGGGATGAACCCAAGCGAGTCACTCTCCTATTTACAGATTGGAAGACTGAGGTCCAGAAAGTAGAAGGAACTGGCCCAGAGGCTGAGACCTCCCAGCTCTTACTGGAGCACTGGGCATTCATTGCCTTCCTTCAGGGTTTTGTTATACATGAATTGACTTGGCCTGAGGTTAAGGGGGCACAGGCAGACTGTCCCTGCTGGGTCATCATCAGAGAGCCAGCCCTGCTGAAAGCAAGTGTGACTCCAAAGATGGCTGTGGTAGTCTCCTTGCCCCCCACATACAGGAAAAAGGTTAATTAGAGGCCAGTCAGGGATGCAAGTCTGCTTTTGCTCAAGAGGGCTTGAGGTCCTCCGACTTGTCATCCATAAGGAGGCTGTATCAGAGGGCCAACCTCCGGAGTGGGCCAGCCTTTAGGGAAAGAGGGCAGGTCTCATTAAGAAGCTGCAGACCTTGGGGCCAATCACCCCTCCTTGCCCCACCTTTATTGGGCTGATGCTGGGGTGGGGGTGGGGGAGTGGCAAAGATGATCTTCCAATTGACTTTTACCTGGAGACATTGGAAGGAAATGCAGAGTTCTAGCCCAGGGTGGATGGGCTCCAGCACCTAGGAGCCAGGACTATCCATCTTTCCCCCATCTCCCAGAGGCACCCATTACCTGGTGGAACTAAATGCTAGGCCTTATCACTTCAGTCACTTTTCCTTTAATAGCTTATGATTAATTCTGACTTTTGCTAACACTATTAGGACTACTCAAATCCTCCCATGGAAAGCAAAGCACATACTGCTCATTTCATTTCCCCAATGGAAACTAAACATCAGCCATCCTAATTTCTCATTTTCAAATGGAAAGGCCCCTCCCCTCCACCTGAATTCTCTCCCTCTGGCCCTCCTGGCAAAGGGAAGCAGTCTGCTTGCCTGACTTTTCCTGGATGAGCCACTGCAGGAGACTGGGGACAAGCACAACATTGATGCCCAGGAGGAGTCTGGGAGTTGGGTCCCAGGAGTTGGAGCAGCTCTCCGGCTGGGCCAGCAGGACAGGGACCCAGAGCGAGACCCATGGGAAAACATGATCCCAGAAACAGTCAGACCATCCCAAACTGCTTGTCCAGTCAGTTGCCCAAGAACTTAGTAGTCAGGGGCCTCCTCCATTTCTCTCTAGACCCTCACCTGAATGTCTTGGGCCATGCTCAACCATTTGCAAAGCCTCCAACCCCACCTTACAAACAAACAAAAGGAAATCCTTCCAGCCAGAGAGAGAAGAGCTAGAGAGCATCAGGGGCTGAAACTTGGCTTCCTGCCAGCTTGCCAGCTTCCTTAAGGTTTATATGGCTGGCAAGTTTGAGACTTGGGACAGAAGGAAGATTCCCCTCCACACACACACCTCCTCCTGCTCTACAAGGTGTCTACTCTGCCCCAAACTGGAGGGATTTTCCTTTTAGAAGGATACCTAAGTATATCCAAGTGGCCTGGGCCAGGAAGGAGAGGAGGTGAAACCAGGCTCAAGAGGGCCTCCAAGGCAGAAAGACCTAAGGGCTTAGTTCCAGCTCTGATGGAGGCTCAGATGTGGGGATGAAGGTGGGGGAAGTGATTCACCCAGAATTAGTGCCTAGCTCAATAGAAAACCTGACAATTCTGTGCCTTTCCCAAATGCCAGTGGGGTCACCAGGCAGCCCTGTGCCAGCTGTGGTAAGAAATGGGGGAAAAGAGCATAGCACCAGCCATGGAGGGGTGTACTGTCTCATTGCAGAAAGAAAGACAGAGAAGAAGAGGGAGAGAAAGGCAGAAACAAAAAGTCAGAGAGAAAAAGAGACAAATAGACAGAGACAGAGAGAGGGGGAGACAGCTAGAGACAGACAGGGAGAGAAAAGCTCAGACTGTGAGGACAGAAAATGGGTAGTGTTAGTAACTGCTACCTGTCTTGTCAAGCCAATCCTTTCAGGAGACCCAGGAGAAGGAAGGGCCCACCAGCCACAGAAAGAGTCTAACTTGGGGAAACAGAATGGGGCAAGAATGGACAGAAGTGGGGAGGTCAGCTGTGGGGGGAGGGGCTTGGAAAGAAAAGGGGTGATGGGTGTTTGAGAGGTTGAATGGAGGCTTAAGAAGAGGGCTTCACGTGGGTGGTAGGGCAGATGAGAGAATCATCCCAGTTGGGAGGTTCTGATTCAGTGTTGGGCATGGACTCAGGGAATCAATCACTCCTTCCCCAGAATATCAGCTGAAATTAAATGGGATGTATGGGTGGGGATCCATCAAGGATAGCCCTGGGCTCTGGACAACTGGGCCCTCAGAGGAGCTTGGTCTCAGCCTGGGAAGGCACCCCCAGCACCAGTGAGCCCATATCCCCTTGCCCTCCCCCTTGGTCTCTTGACTTAGACAGAGTCCTTGGGAGACGCTGTAGTTCGCAATCTGGTTATGCTCAGAATGGGCCAGATGAGGGCAGCACAGATAGGCCGCTCCGCCAGAAATGTGTGTGTGTGTGTGTGTGTGTGTGTGTGGCGGG
>JAQQSK010002565.1:231900-254986 GCA_028658325.1 Potorous gilbertii | reverse complement strand
CTTTCTGCTTAGCCCTGAGCCATGGGCTGCCTTGGTGGCCCCAAACAGTGGCTGTGTCTGGGGTACCCAGGAGTATGGCACTCTTCTTTGATCTGCTAGGAAGCAGTGACTGGAGCCCAAGCAGGGAGGCCAATGTGGTGGAAACGGGGGCCCCAGGCAAATGGAGGGGCATCCCCAGCCCTGGGCTCTGTCTCACATTTGGGGAGCTGGGGGCAAAGCCTCTCCATTTGAGAAGGTCACCATTCTCTGCCTGTTGCCAACCTCCAGGGGCCCAGCTATGTCTGACTGTGGCCTAGAATTGGGGATCTCATTGATGGAGCACAAGACCCAATCAGAGCCCCTGCCCCATGGTCCATCTCCTAGCTCTGCCTTGCCTGGCGAACCCACGTTGGGCACGGTCCAAAGGAAAAGCTGCAGCGGCGGCGGCGGACTGGCTATACTGAAAAGGAGCCAGATGGGGGCAGCAAAGTCCGACAAGTCTGGCTCTCCCGCTTGGCCAAAGCAGGGAACAGGGCTGGGGGCGCCTGGAGTCCTGCGGCTCCTCATATCTGCGGGCTTGGGCCACTGGTGCTCTCAATGGTATGGCGTGTACCCATAGTTAAAGCCAGTTTGGACAGAGGCCCAAGAGCCGCCAAAGTGGCCAAACTAACAGCTCATCCCAGCCTCAGTTTAGGGGATAAGGCATTTGCCTCAGGGTCTCTTCAGAGTACCATTGTATGCAAATAACCCCTTGACCCTTCCCTAGCGCCGTCTAAGGCTCTACCGCTGTGCGGGGTTCGCAGTACAGGGGCTCACTTGGAACCACTAGAGCGTACTCAAGAGCCATGCTGCTATCCTGAGTCTAAATTTACTGAGAAGATGCTTTATACACTGGAAGGGAAGCCAGTGGAGTCAAGAAATGGGGATCATAGCCTGGGAAGGACAAGGGAGAACCCCCTAATGTGGGGCAAGACACTGGAACCCTATTTCTATGTCCCTGCTCTAGGTGGCCTCACTTCCTGGGGACCCTGGCCTCTCCTTCTCTTGTTTTTGTCAAATGGGGGCTCTAGAGTGAACCCCACTAGTCCCCTTCTAAGCAATGCCAAGCAGAGATGCTTTGGGTCCTGCCTTCAGGCCAGGCCCGGGGCCCTGATTTCAATTGAATCAATATGCTCGCAAACCTATCCCTGGGCTGTACTGAGGGGAGTAGGGAAATACTCAAGGAGAGGATCTCTCTGTCCCTGTCCTGGGAAGTTCCTGGTGTCTCTGGTTGAGAAGTCATTTTGGAGAAAGTCTGAGGATAAGCAGACTTCATTTGAATAGAGAACTAGGGCTAATTGGAGTTTGGAGAATGAGGGAGGTGGAGAGAGAAAAGAATGACTGCGTAGAGCCCTGAGGCTGTATTAAGCTCTCCCACAAACACTATCCCAGACTCAGTGGTCTCTAACGCTCTCCACAGCTTCTGACAAGGCAGACATTAGCAGCTATGGCAACAGCGGCGGACCAGGTGGCGACGGTAGACCCCAGTGGTGGTAGACTCATTTATTGTGGGTGTCTAACCTAGATTCTGATGCCTCAGGATAGAAGCTTTTCTACCACCCCCTCCTCCAGGTGGCTCTCTTGTCTCTGTGTGTCTTAGGGACCCACTCTTAGGGAACACAGACTTAGAGCCCCCTGAACTAAATGCTCGTGAGGGCTTCAGGAAGGCTGGCAGTGCCCCCAGCACCAACAAGCAGACCTCTCTTAGCCCTGCCTACGTGGCAAAACGCCACAGCACAGTTCTAGTGAGAAGCCGCGGTCCATGCAAGCCGATTATACTCAGCATGGGCCAGGTGGGGGCAGCAAAGGCCGATGGGTCTAGCTCTCTGCCTGGAAACTACCAGTCAATACTGGGGTGCCCAGAGAGGAGATTCTCATGCTCAAGTCACATTCCCAGCCCCGAGAGTCCCCCAAACACAAGAAGGTCTCAGTTGTGGCCTACGGCCCCTGACTGGGCCCTGAAAGCCTGTTCTCAGCTTGACCGCGGGGGACATGGGGAAACACCCAAGCCATTGGATTCCCCACCTTTTCAGCCCATGGCAAATCCTTGCAAAGTGGGAGATTGGAGAGTTTCAAATGCTTTCTAATGTCTTTGTGATTCAATCCTCTGCTGCCACAATGCTGATTCTCCGGGCAGGCCTTCCTAGCGGAGGGCCCTGCACAGGGTCTAGCGCCTGCCTAGGTGGACCAGAGGGTCTAGCGCGCCGTGGTTCCAGGGGTGGTTCGCGCTTTTTGGTCTGTCTGGAGCCACCAGGGCGCGCCCAAGAGTCACTTCAGCCACCAACCATCCAAGTCTGAGCTTGTAGAGAGGTCGTATTGTTCTCAGGCGGGGAAGCTAGGAAATGGGGATCCCAGCCTAAGGTGGGCAAGGGGGACCCTAAAATCTAGGGCAGGATGCTGCAACCCCTGTTTATATGTCCCCGCTCTAGGTGGCCTGACTTCCTGGGACTCTGGCTTGTCCTTCTCTCCTTTTGGCTTATCTACCCCAAGGCAAGTGGTCAGAGAATCCAGGGCAAACTCCACAAGTACCTCCTCCAATCCCTTTCCAAGCAAAGGTCTTAGGGCCTGTGAGGCCCCACTTTCAGGGCAGACCCTGGGCCGCACACTTAGTGAATCCATTTCGGAGTTTGATGAACAGTATATTTATGCACTCACCCCTGTGTTTGGCTGATATGGGGGAGACCAAAGGAGTGACAACGGTCCCTACCCTCTGGGGGCTCTAATTCTAATTGGGATGAATGAGAAGACAAACGTGGGCAAGAGCCCCGTGTATGCCCCCCGGAGGAAGTGGAGACGTGCCAAGGGTTGGCAAGCAGACAAGAAGAGTTTGAGGAATTGGGGGCAGGCAGGGGAGGGGTGGCCGCGGGGCTGGAATGGTCCCCAGAGGAGGGTGGGGCTCCATGTGCGCCCTGCAGAATGGGCAAGCTGAGGATTGGCTGAGCGAGGTGGGGAGGGCATTCCAGGCGGGGCCATCCCGTCTTGAAAAGGGCCCTGGGCCGGGGCAGAAAGGCGGGTGGGGGGTGGGACTTGGACAGGGCCAGTCCGGTCTCGCTCCAGAGCGAGAAGCTCGGAGCATGTAGAAGGGGACCAGCTTGGTTGGCGGCTGGCTAGCCCCAGCCAAACCCAGTGGCAGCCGCGGCAGATGGGCTTGATCAGGAGAGGAGCACTGCGGTTTGAATCTGTTGGTGTTGGTCGTTGGGCTGCTTCCTGCCATGGCCCAGGCTTCTCGCACAAGGACCAGTGAGAGGCGGCCTGAGCAATGGCAGGACCCGGACAGACAGCGGGGAAGGAAATGGTGGTGCCACCGAGGGTAGGTCAGGATGAGAGGTGCTTTGGCAGGCAGGCTAGCGAGGCGGACGGACGCGCAGCGATCCCGCTCAGCCACGCAGGCTTTCCGCGCTGTGAGTCTTCGGCTCCTCATCTGTAGAATTAGGGGTTGGACTAGGTGATCTTCCCGGCTCGAGCTCGGACATTCTGCAATTCTCTGTGGAACTGTATCCGAGAGACTGTAGAAAAGGTGTGATTGGAAGGAGGCAACATCTTGGCATTGGAGCCGCGTGCTTACCGAGCCGGAGCCCCGGAGAATCCCGATTGTCTGAGCCAGCAGAGACGGGGAGGTCGTCTCCTCCAACCCCTCATTTCAGGGATAGAGTCGCTGAGGGACAGAGCGGGGAAAGGGCTTGCTTCCCCTTAGAGGCCTTGAGAAAGGATTAGATCAGGAGAGAGGAGAAGGGGAGATGAGATCAGGATTGGAAACTGAGCCTCGGGGAGAGCCCCAAGCTAAAGAGCAGGAGATGAAGGTGTAATCAGCGGAGACCGAGGAGTAACCAGACAGACGGAAAGAGACCCAGACAATGTAGCTTCATGGAGGGCAGGAGGAAAACGTCAGGAAGGAGGAGGTGAGGAACACCACCTGAGCAGCAGCGGCCAAGTAGAGCCGTCTTGGAGAGAGCCACTTCTGGAGAGGGGAAAGAGCGAGGCGAGGGAGGCAGGCAGGCAGTATAGACCAGGAGGTCCATTCACTGGACCATGGAAGAGAGGCTCAAACTAGAGCAGCTTTCAAAGGATACTAGTCGAGCCAAGGCGGCTAGGATCCGGGAGAGAGCTGAGGAGAGGACCAGGGAGCCAGGTCCTCGGGCAGAGCAAGGCGCAGAGACAGGAGCGCTGCTGATGACCTCCGGCTCGTCGCTGCGAGGCGAAGGCATCTGCTGAGAGACCGCGGGAAGAAGCAGGGCGCCCTTACGCCCAGGTAGGCAGGCAGGCAGGCAGGAAGGCTGAGGCTAGCTAGGCCAGGGGAGGTGCATGCTCCCGCGACCTTCTCCAGGAACTCTGCAGCCCGGGAGCCGGAGCGGAGAAAGCAAACAGTGGAGGCTCCGAGCACTGTCTGCTTTATCCGCTCCTGCTCCTGGGGCTGACCTAGCAAACGCGCAGCGGAAGGCCAAGGATGCCGGGGTGTCAAGGGTGCTAGTGAGGGCAGCAGAGAAATGGCTCACCATGGAGGAGCAGAGGTTGGTTGGGGACGTGAATCTGGCTGGAAGGGGGCGAGCGGAGGGACCCCCGCGAGCTGGGAGGGCTTCAGTGATTGAAGGGCCCCTTGAGGGTGGCGCGGGAAGCCAGTCAAGAAGTGAAGCTCCCTGAGTAGTCTGAAGTCACACCGGTACAAGATGGTGAAGGTGAAGCATCTGCCCAGTGGGCACCCGATGGGAATGAACAGAGCGACATGAAAGTCGGAGCGCCATGAAGGACAAAGGATGGTGAGTAGGGGCTTCACATGAGGGTGAGGAGAAGGGTGGGGGCCCTGGTGCCTCTCCAGAGAGGCTCCGAGCTCAGCTGGAAGGATGCCCATGCTGAGCCACGGCCCCTGGGAGCCGGGCTGGGTTAGGTCTCAAGGGGGATGAGGATGAAGGGCTTGACTCCCTTAGCAACATAGCCTCCAAGTACTTTGTGGTTTGGTCCCTATAGGAAATCGAGGGGTATCATCAGAAAAACACTGATACCAGGGCTGCAGTCCCCATGCTAGTCAATCAGAAGATCATTGGCAAAGACATGAGCAGATGGGATGGACCGTCCAGGCTCTGTAAAGGTGAGTGAGGCTTATGGCCCCTTGGATTCCCCAGGTCCTTCACCAAGGATCTGAGAGAACACAGATAGGGAAACTGAGGACCGGGGAGAACTTGCCCAATGTCACGTAGAGAGCAATTGCCAGAAGTAAAGCCAGAACCAAGGTTCCTTCCACTGCCCCACCCTGCCTATCTGTCTCCCCCACCTACCATATGCCTCCTGACTTCCCCAGCATTAGCTAACAGTCCGGAACAGCAGGATCCCCAGGACACAGAGGTGTGGGACTGAGGCCAGGGCAAGAGTCCAACATCCTGTATCCTGCTATACAATGAAACCACCCCACCCCCACCCTGCCCCACCACACACACATAACACACACACACACACACACACACACACACACACACACACACACACACATACACACCTGGCTCCAAGTTAACCCTTCCTAATCCCCATCACTTTTCTTTCTCTTGCCAGATCAATCAACTGATCACTTCACTGATCTAGCAGCAGTCAGGGAAGGAGCCTTTCTCACCCAGCCAACTCCCCCCAGGCATAAGCATGTGGGCATAAAGAAAGGGTAAGTTACTGCCAGTCGGGGACTTACGGCACCCACGTAGGGGGAGTGAGCCACAGGGAAAGCGTCTCTCAGCTGACCCAAGACCCCCAGCTCAGAGGTGACAAAGCTCACTCCTCTTTTCTTGATCTTACAGATTACATCCTGGCCAAGGTCCCAGTTCAGGGGACTGTCCCAGGAAAGGACCTTTTCCCATCTGCTAACAAGACGCCACTTGATTCAGAGAGCATGGCCAGAAAGGTGAGCATAAACAGACCCTTCCCTGTGCTGTCTATGGGGGCCTCTGCACCTCATGCCTGAATCCCCCATTTGCAACTAGCTACATTGATCATGTCCCTGCTTTACCAGGCCACAGGCCCAAGACCCTGGATCGATGTGTTGACTGCAGAGAAGAATGCTAACCCACTGGGGTTACTGAATCCCCTCACCTAGAGAAGAGAGAATCTCAGAGAAGACAAGAACTAAGATGCTTCCAAAAGCCCTCCCCAAGAAAGACCCAAGCCCCCCACTCTCCAGTGTTGCGCCAATAACCCAGCCTCTGTTTTCTCCTCTCAAAACCCATCACCTCCTGGAAGCCTTCCATGATGAGAGATCCCCTCCCCCCCACTCCACCCTTTCCCCTGATCCTGGCTTTACCGTCCCCCTCTCCCTCCAGCCCCCCACCCGCCCCTCCAAATGTAATGTCCCTCGATTCTGCGACCCTGAAGCCCTTACAGATTCCAATTGCACTAACTAGTTCGTTTGCACTGATACGTGTGCACGGTCCCCACGAGTGTGTGAGTGAGTGTGTGTATGTGTGTCTGTGTTGGTCCTGTCTTGGCTAGCCTGCTCCCCCACGAGCCCAGGCTAGTCCTCCACTTACACCTCTTACAGTTCTCTCCCCTGTTCCCCCTCCCCCAGAGCCCGACCGCCAGGGCTGGCTCTGCACACACTCAATAAACACTGTTGACAGACAGCAGGGTTTCTCAGGATTGGAGTCACAATCATTGACCTGAATGAGGCGTCGGAAAATGGGCTGGGCAGGGGGGAGGGAGGGGGCTGTGCAGGGGAGAGGGAGCGGGGCTGGGAAGGTTCCCATGTGCAAGTGGGGAGGGGGAAGGAAGGAGGGAAGGAAGGAGGATTCCTTCAGAAATAAGGACCACTGAGTCCAGGATGGGGGAGGCAGGGAACAAGACCTCAAGTGGTGCCATTTATGAAACTGGGCCTGCCCCTGTACCCCAAAATGCTTGCTCCCCACTCTGGCCTCCTTGGCCCTCTCCAAATTCCCAAATCACATGAATTGTCATTCCTTTCCCCCCCCCCCACTCTCCTGACCCCCAGACAGAGAGCCCTGGGCTCAGCAAGGCTGAAACTGGTTCTCATTTTATAGGGATTATGTGGCCAGTCCTAAAACATTAAAAGAGTGGGAGTGAAACCTGAGTCAGCCCCCCGCCAGAATTGAGAACAAGTTTACCATGTGTCTGGGTACTGCCTTGATTCATTAAGCTGCTCTCTTTAATAAAACATAGGCCTAACTGGCGGGGGGAGGGCTCCTAGCATGAGGCTGGCAAGGCAGTGTGGAGGGCAGGCATGGTGGTAGGCAGGCAGTGTGACTGGTGAGGCAGCAGGGCAGTGGCCCCCCACACCCTCCTACAGACTACAGAAATCTGCATCCTCCTTAGCCAGTCCAGAAGAACCCAGGAAGCCAGCTCCTTGCCTCTAGCTCCTCTCTCATCTTGCCTGGGGCTAGGAATTGGGCTCCCCAGGGAACATCTATATTCTCCTGCTACTTCCAGGGAGCCTAGAGTTTCCCCCAACTAGACATCTTACCAAACCTGGTAGCACCCCCTTTTTCATTCCATAGCCACCCATCAAACATTTTCAGTTGGCAAAGCTCACAGCTGCAGCTTCTGGGCTCCCTCCCATTGCCAATCCCCCCATTCCTCCCTCCCAAATGCCTGTCCTGTAGTATACTTAGCACTTATGTGTGCTCTGCAAAGATAGCAACCTGAATTAAAGAGAAGCAGCAAGAAATGAGGCAAAGAGCCTTGGGACTGGGGCCTCTGAGCCAGTCTCCTGCTTGCTTCCATGCCTCAGTTTCCCAATATGTAAAATGAAGGGACCGAGTGGTCTCTAACAGCCCATGGGGCTGTTGCTCCCTGACCAGGGCCCAGTTAGCTGCCCCTAACCCTAACCCATAACCCTGCTGCCTACATGACCATCACTGTCCTTGAGGGCTTGAGGCAATCTACATCAGCTTGGGCTCAAACATACAAAGCAACCCAGATGTTCACAGCTCCATGGGAAGAGCTCTTGGAAAATAAAATTGGGCTCCCTGGCCCCCTCTTCACTCTCCCTTCCCCACCCACCCCCTTCCCAAGTCACTGAGCAGCTCTTGCAAGAAAGCATCTAAGCCAGCTGACAAAGACCAGATAGGGAGAGGTTCAAAAACCACCACCAATCACTCCCAAAGGAGCCCCCTTTCACTTCCTCCTCCCCCTTGACCCCCTCCCAGCATGCTTTCTTTTCCACCCCTTCCCTGTATGAATCCTGCTGCTCCTTCATTTTAGGATTTCCATGGAACACTGGAAGCTCTCTGAATTGTGCTGGCCTAGAGCCCAGCGCCCAGCTCCCTAGGTTCTCAAAGGAGACTTGGAGGCTTTGGATTGGGAAAGGACTTGGAGCAGCCCACTCATCCAAGGCCCCTCATTTGACAAATGGAGAAACTGAGGCCCCAGTCACAGACACAACAGGGCAATCCACACCTGATTCCTATGCTGCACAGGCTTGGTGTGCCTTCCCCCCACCACCCCTACCCAGTCCTTTCCTGTGACTGAGCCTGGTCTCCTCAAGTCAACTGGTTTGCCCCAGTTCCTAGAAGAGTCTGTTCCGGGTTGTTTCCTGGGAGACTTAGCCTATTGGTGAGGGAAGCCCTCCTTTAGCAAGCCCCAGAGAGGTTACAAGCACTTAACATTCGCTCTCTGGCACGATGTAGAAATGAAAGTGTGCCTAGGAGGAAGAGTGAGCCCAGAGCAGGCTCCAGCGCTCACTCGGTGGGACAGTCTGAGGGTGATGGCCTCTCCATTTGGTGTTAAGTGATTAGCTCTATAAACGGCCTTTATGATAAACACAAGCGGCTTTGGCTGCCTTGGAGCGGCACCAGGCCTCCAGCAAGAGCCAGCTCACAGGAAGAGTGGCTGGGAAGGCAGTGGGCACAGGGCAGAGGTGGCTAGCTGAGGAGAGGCAATGGAAGAGTAGACTGCTTCCACATGGCTCTTCTCAGTCTCGTTGCGAAATGCTCTATGTTTCTAACAAAGCGGATTTCATTTTCCTGGAAATTCCTGGGCTAGGGAGGTGGTTCAGGAATGGGAGAGATCCATTCTGGGGTTAAGGTAGCCAGCCCTTGGCTCTCATATCGTCTGGGCTTTTCTCTTATTTGGGTTGTGTTGTTGGACTCCTGGAAACCACCAGGCAGGAGAGGGGTCTGCCAAGACTGTAGACAAGCCCTCACAATAGCATACGCACGCCCTCGCACATACATACATACATACACATACGGAATACATACAGGCACACAATATGCATGTGGATTTGCACATGCCTATGCATGTCCACACTCCAACATACCTATCTGCATACATCCACACACACGCATTTGCACAATATAGAGCCTGGGAAACCTCTATTTAGTTCCTCTGCACCGTCTCTTCTGGGGCTCCCATCTCAGAGGGCCTTTGAAACAGTGAGCGTGTGCACAATCTTCGTACTGGGGGATTTGGGGTTTGGGGGCTATTTCCCCCAGGCTGCCAGAAAGGTCATATCTGCCCCCTCAGCCTCTCCTGGCATGTGGTCTAAGTCTCCCTTTGTCTCCAGAAGCCTGCACCCTAGCCCCCAGTGGCTGAGCATACATGAAGACTGTGCCTACGTGTGCATGTGGGGGTGGTTGGGTGCCCTGGTGTTTTCTTTGCTTTCTACTCTAAGGAAAAGGCTGTGTCTTGGAGAAATGTGTCAGTGTGAGTGATGATAGCAAAATTCCTGCTAAAAGAAGGACTGGATGGGAAGGAGGTTGGGAAGCCCCAAGAGTCCAGTGAGCCCAGGCTGAGGCTGAGGTGGTCGGGCCCAGTGACCCAAGCCACCAAACTACCACACACATTCACAGGTCACTCTCTCTCCAGGAGTCTACAGTCTCAGACAGTCAGTCAGTCAGTGACCATGATGATTAGGTGGGCTAGGGGAGCAGAGCACAGCAAAACCTCCTGGGACCCAGGTTTGGAACTGATAAAGTGGGAGATGCTGCCAATGGAGCCACCCTGACTTCCTATTTCTAAGAAACAGGGCTTCAGACAGTTTTTGAGGAGAGGCTACTGGCCTCCCTCCCTCTCCACTGACTACCCAAAGGGGCTGTTCCTTAATGTCCTCATATTCAGGGAAGAGTCCACCAAGAAAATGGGACTTGGATCTCACTCACAAATCTGGGGGGGAGGCAGGGCTGGGAAAGAAGGAGGGTTCCAGAAAGGTCCAGAAGAGTCTGGTCAAATGCCATCTGAAGGACAGAATGAGCTACTGAGTCTACACCCATGTCCCCTAGGCTTTGAATGCTGGAGCGCTAGGACCCTCAGGTGACCCCAACTCCTCCCTCACCCCCAGCCCCAGAGAATTCTGGGCAGGTCAAGGGCTATATCTTTTAGAAGGAGAGGCATGGATCTTCATATGCCCAGGTCCATGGGGACATCTATTCCTAGGTTGATGTATGCCTACACATTCCTCCTCCAGGTGCTAACATGGTATGTGTGACTCGGTCAGCCTAGGTGGCTTCAGCTCCCCAGGTACGCTTCCCTATGTACCTGGGTCTGCCTGGGTAAGTGGGTGCTGCACTTCTGTGGTTGTGTGTTTGTGTATCTCTCCTCTGAAATTGCTCATCCACTTGAAGGAACATTTTTTAGTGTGGGCCTGCAGCACTCTGGGATGGGTGTGGAGGGAAAGACTTTGTTCCACTACTGTAGGAGACTGAAACAAAAAGATGAAAACTCAACAATAGAAAGGAAATGAAGACCAGAAACCATGGGGAGCTGACTGCTCACTGGAGGAGGGAGGTGCTGGGGGGGGGGGGGGAACGCAGCCTCACCCAGTCCCATTGAGTACCTCCTAGGTCAGCACTCATGAAAAAGAGGCAACAGCTCCAGAGCCCCCATTCACCCCTGGAAGACAGGAGATGGGGATCCGGGTGGGCCATGGGCACACAGCTGCCCCCAGAAGCCCAACACAAAGCATGAAGAGGGTCGGTCATTTCCTAGGTTAATTCCACACAATACCCCTCACTGCTTCACTCCATTCCTCCCCATGCTGCCTAAAGTAGGGGAGGGTGTATTTGGAGTCTAAATCTGGTGGGGAATGGCAAGGTTTCTCCTCCTCCAGACCAAATGTTGCTGTGTCAAAGCAGAAACTCCAGGAGTAAGCAAAGGGAGGGGTGGCTTCAGGCCCTCATCTCCATCCCTCAGTTTCTGCTTTGGTCAAAGGAGCGAGCCTCTCAAGCCCCCCAGTTTGGCTCTTCACCCAGGACCCAGAGCAGGGGAGCTCCTCTTTGGGAGCCATCTCCCCGCTGCTGAGAGCCAGCCAGGACCCTGCCCCGCTTGTTGGACTGAACTCTGCAGATCAGAGCTTGGGCCTTGCCCATAGGGCCAGAAGTATGTCCAAGGAAGGGGGACTCCTGATAAAACAAACTGGCTTAGGTTAGCAACAGGGAGGAAAGAGGTGGTCCTGGAGACTGTAGCTCGGTACCCCCAGACCCTCTCCAGCTCAGGGGCCCAGCTCAGGCTGGAGAGACCCACTGAGTCGCCAATGTGGCTGATGTCACTGCCTTACCGAGGCTTGGCCTCAGTCACAGAGTGTGGGCAGCACCTTCCCCTACTCCAGGCTCTGCTGTTGCAGAGGATAGGGCAGTCCCCGCAGCTCCCCTGCCCCCCTCTCAAGCTCCCGCTGGGAGGGAGAGCAGCCCCTCCTGCTTGCTTTGGCTGGAAGCCTTCCAGTCAGGATGTCCTGGTCCATGTCAGCGCCGTACAAGCAAAGCCAACAGGCCCCATCCCTGCCCTCTGGGAGTTTCCCTTCCATCAGTGCACACCTGGACAGACACATTTAGGGTCGAAGGGCCCTCCCCCCACCAGGGATTCGTACAATACTCTCCCAGCCGGCTCAGGTCCTGATTCCAAGGGCCAATAAACAAGCAAGGCCTGCGTGAGAGCTGGGGAATAAATCACCCTCCAAGCATTTCCTGTAAAGCCAGGGCTGGGGATCAGGCAGACAAAAGGGGGGCCTTGCCAGAGAAGGGGGGCAGGCAAGCAGTGAGCCCTGCACCTGAACTGTAGACAAAGAGACCCACAGGCAGAGCAGGCAGGATGTAATTAAGTGTGAGGTGCTGGGGGAAGGCAGAGGCCTGGAGGGGGAAGTCACTGGGCCTAGGGTTCCCAGGACTTCCCGGGGCCCTGCCTGCATGGAGGGGGTGCTGCTGCTTAAGTGGTAGGAGGGTAGATTAAGGGAGGCCTGGAGTAGCCTTAATGGCCAGAGTAAATGAAATTCGTTTGGAATGCGGGGTAGCCTGACCTGAGGGGGCCAAAAGGAGAAGTCACAGAGCTCTATGACTTCTGGAGCAGGAATGGGAGGCCGAGTCCAGGGCCTGGAGCACAGCTGGCCAGGGGCAGGAGGTCACAGGGTCTCTGAGCCACCAGGACAGGGCACTGCTGGGGAGCCAGTGTAGTGGGGAACCAGGGTAGTGGAGAGGGAGAAGGAATAGAGGAGGTGAAGGGGCAGTCAGTGAGGCTGGGAGTCAGGAGTCTGAGTGGCCCAGGGAAGTCCGAAGGCCCCAAGGAACCTGGGAGATCCAAGTCCAGCAGAGGTGGGGAGCTAGTGGCAGCAGGACCAGCCTGTCCTCTGGAAGTTGCTCACCTCTGTCCAAGTCCTAAGCCTCCTCTGACCAGACCCACACTGGTCCCTGAGGAGACCAGGGCCCAAAAGGAGAACAGGCGATGAGAAGAGGCCGCTGCCTCCCCAGTCCCCCAGTGAAAGGTGGCAGCCCACATCAGCCTGCCAGCTTGGCCCCCACTGGCTTAGGGTGATATCATGCCTGTGTCAACACCAGCCAGTGGCTGGGCGAGGCAGGAGTTTCCTGGCTGTGGTTCCTGGAGCTGGACCACATCGTGGGGAGCCCTCCAGCCCAAGAGAGACCATCAGAGCCCCAGGGTGGGCCCCTCTTCTGACACACTGGCCCACTGTCTGAAGGGACATGTGCGTGTGTGCTCGCTCACACACCCAGAGATGGGCTCTGGACCCTGGCCAGGCTTCAAGCCCCACCACAGCATCTAGGATGCCCAGCTCCCTCTCATGTCCACAGGCCATCACAGGCAGCCCCCTCACCTGGGGGGTGGCGGTGTGGAGGGTATCTCTCCTCAGATTCTGCCACCCCCAGGACACAGAGAGCTTTGCTGGCTGGGTCCCCCTCAGCTCCCTCAGCCACTCCTTGATTATTTCTGATTCTGGGCCCTGTCACCTCCCTCTCCCAGGGCTGTCTCTAGACAGGCAGTGACTTCTCCATTCACAGACCCCAAAGCTTCCAGTTTAATCCCCCCTGATCATCCCAGGGGACCAACTCATGTCTGAGCTGCTCAGGGGAGGAGGGAATGGATAAGCCAGCCAAGGCTCAGGCTCCTGAAATCCTCCTCCTGGCATCCTGGATTCTCCCAGGCACCTGGGCTCGACCCATGGAACCACCTGGAAGTGTTCCCTTCCATTCAAATGTTCACTCAGCTCTGAAGGTGAGGAGCTTCTGAACGGGACCACTGACTCCAAGTTCCAGGTCTTCTTACAAGGCTGCTCTGCTTGGATCCTCCCTGCCTTACCTTGCTCAGAGTCCAGGGGCTGGGACCAGACAGGATTGGCCCTGGGCAAACAGGTGAACACTTCCAAGCTCACCCAGCTCTATCTCTAGGTTTCTCCCTTCTTTCTGATCTCATCTCCTATGTCCCATTGAACTGGATTGCTCTCACCTGGATGCCAAGGTGGCAGGAGCTGTAAAGATACCCCCAAGGAACCTTTGCCTTGGAGCAGAGAACTCAGAAAATCCCCAAAAGAGTGACCTACAGAGGTCTAAACCCCATGGAAGGCTGATTGGTAGGGAGAGAGATTTGGGGCATCTGGGGTTCCCATCCTCTGCACACAACTGGTCTTGGGCTGGGCAACTAGAGATGGACATTCTGGAACAAAGCATGTTCTCAGAGCTGCCCATAGCTATGTTGGGGGTGAGGAGACTGGGGAGTGGCCTGGGCAGTAAACCTAAGAGAGAAAAGCTGGTAAAAAGGGACTTTGGGACAATAGAGGAGAGAGAAACAATAGGGATGAAGGAATTTCCTCATATACAGGCCGTGGCTAAATGCATTGGTGGGCAAAAGCAAAGAAGGGGGAGGGGAAGCCCAGGGAGGCCTGGTGTCCTGGGAAGGTGCATTCTGGGAAGGCTCCTTGGAAGGGTTCCACCCCCAGTCATTCCTTTCTACTTTGGGGCAGCAGCTGGAATGGTCCTGACTCTGACACTGGCTTCCCCTTCCCCCATCCTGCCCATCCTGTCCACAGTCTCTCTGCCCATGGAGTGCCTCCTTCATGCCCCCCACCTTCACAGCCATGCCTGTGGCCCAAGCCAGAATTGACCCTCCCTGATATCCTCCTGGCAGGTGAGGGGTGTGCCCCAGACATCCCTAACTCCCCTTAATAACCCACTTGTCATGGATCTGTCATCCAAGAATTTCTCTAAGCCTCTCTGGAGCCTGTTCCACCTCTCAGTCCAGCTAACCAGATCCATAAGCTCATTCATTCCCCAACTTCTTTCCATTTGGTCTGGTCTGGAGTCCCCTCCTTTCTTCTACAAGGGGTCCCAAGTTCTGCAGGGGGGTGGGGGAACAAGTCTGTTCCTCCAGGTGATCCTCTCTACTCTGCTTTCTCAATGCAAATCCTAGACTGTCTGTGACTAAGGAGCTGGAGAACCCCTCAAGTTCCAGAGGAGGAAACTGAGGCGCCCCTGCCTGCCACCCCTCAGGGTTCTCCTGCTTTTTCTCCTCAGCACAGTGGGGGTAGTTACATGTCCTTGTTTCTCTCCACCCAAGGTCAGTGAGCTCATGGCAGTCCTAGGAAGTGAGCCCCAGGTCCAGGAGTGGCCAGTCTGGAGCCCCTATGCTCCCACATACACATAGGAGTATCACAACCTCTAGCTCCAGGCAGCTTCATGGCTCCTCCCAGGCTGACTGCCCACTTCCCACTCACAGTCATAGGACTAGATAATGGGAGTCTCTTTGCCTCCCAGGACACTGGTATCTGTGACCAACTCACTTCCAGGCTTCTTTATCCAGTCAAGGCCCAGATCTCAGAGGGCAGGTGCTTTCTCAAATTTGACTGCTTTGGGAACATGGCTGGGGAAGGGAGTAGCAGGGAGCCACTCCATCAGGGTTCACACTAAAGTCAAGATGCAACTCCTTTCAAAATGGCAGCACAGCAGCCATGGAACATGAGGGGACTGAACTGCCTACTTACAGACTTCAGGGGCTTGTAGGCATCCCCCAATCTCTGGTCAGATTGAAGGGAAGGAAGGGTAACCACAGAAGGTTCTCCTGACTGGTCTTGACCTCCAAACCATCACCAGAACAAAATGTGGGGTTGGGAAGGACTGGGGACAGTGTTCCTTGGGAGAACAGAGTTCTTGGAGAAGCCAGACCCCCCCACCCCATGGGGAGCATGTCCCACAGTCCTGAGTGTTACCACTAGTCCAGACTCAGCTCTTTGGATTCCCTGAGACAATGGGCTGAACAAAGTCGAGCAGTTTGGCTGTACTGAGCCCACAGGGGTTGATGAGCAGAAAAGCATGTGTGATTAGATGGAAGCCAGTCACCCATAGCCTAGGTGGAAGCCAAAATCATTTTTCCTGACTTTTGTTTCTTCCCCTGTCCCTCTTGCCCCTTGACTCTCTCACCCCAACTCCTACGCATGTGCATATACATGTACACACACATGAACTTGAATCAAACACCATTCTTGGAATGTTTGGACCGCTAGCACCAGACTCTCCACAAATGTTAGATTCCTAAGCCAGTCTACTGGGACTACCTATTTCTTCTCAATCCCAGCATCCACCCATCCATCCTGGGCCTGGGCCCTCTTCCCAGCCTTCTCCTTCTTTGTCCCTCCTCTCTGGTCTAGCAGTTCAAGTCAGAAATCAGTGACTTTGTGCTCAGCCCTGGGCTAGACACTGTACAGGCATGGGGAGCAGCCTGACTGGCAGTAGGGACAATGTTGGCCCAGGGGAGGCATTATGGGGGGCAGTAGCAGGATGAAAAGACTTCAGGGCAGAATTCAGTGCCCCAAGTGCCCTTCACCCCCTCCTGTAGTCACAGGCTGATGTTCAGCCCCATGGAGATCAAACCAGACCAGCCAACCCCTTTGTTCCAGGTATACCCCCAGAAGGAGAGGTCCTTGAGGCCACAGCAGAGGGATGTGATTGAGTCACCCAGCATGGAGCCCAGCTCAGTCTAATCTCCAAGTTGAAACTCCAAGAGGGCCCTGGCCCATTCTGGGGTCAAGACACTGTTCTCCACTCCACCAGGACCTAAGGAGCTGCCATGTTCAGGCAGACTAGGGAAGAAAGCCCTCCTTAGCACGGGGTTAAAAAGAGATGGCTTGGGCTGGCTGAGACAGGGGTGGGGCAACAACAGAAAGGTTCTAATGTTTCTAATGGAAAAGGATTTTTAGCAGAGGGTAGCTCTCAGCCACTGCTATTGCCTGCTAGCGACACAGCTTCCCTAGGATAGAATAAGGATGAATGTCAAAAGGTCCTCCCCACCAAAGGTCTTGGAGTATGGTGGCTCCAGTGGGCAAGGCAGTGAAGGCCCCATGAGACTGGGTTCAAGGGAGAGCATCACAGGGACAAGGGGGTGAATGAGATGAGAAGAGGAAGGAAAGGAGAGAGGAGGAGAAGAGGGGAGGGAAGAAGGAGGAAGCCTCTTCTGAGTGCTGAGGAGTGCACATACAATGAGAGCCCCGGACTGTGACCCCTGCCTGGGAGGGCCTCTGCCTTTGGCCAGCTTTCCCAGGCTCTCCCAGAGCATTTCAGGCCCAGACACACCTGTGAACTTTCCAGGGCCCACTGGAGCAGGAGGGATGAGAGGGAGTGCCATCTGTCCGCCCCTACCCCTAGCACATTCTGCTCCCAAATGACCAGACTCCCCCATTAGGCGGGTGTTCCATGGGAAGCCAAGGCCAGAAGAAGCCTGGGCTGCATTTCCAGATGGGTCCCATAGCTTTCACCCTTCCACAGGTTCTGCAGTTCTCATCTACTGAGCCCCCAGCATCACCCCAACATAGGCAGAGACACAGGGCCTCACACCAGCGCCAGTAAGCACACAGTCAGTGTCATACAGGCACAGAGACAGACAACCATACCATCAGCACACAAAGGCACAAACATACACTCACACCTAGCACACAAAAGCACACACATAGACTGTAAGCTCCTTGAGGTCAGGGACTGATTGTTTTGCTTTTTCATCTCTTTAGCGCTTGGTACCAGATCAGGCACAAAGTAGGCACCTAATGTTTGTTGACTGATGAATGGTTGAACTTATATACCTTCACACAGACACACTGCACATACACAGAGCACACACATATATACACAGCACATACGCATACACACACCACATATACATGCACATGCCACACACATACACACACATACATACCACCTCCACACACACACACATAGCATAGCCAGTCTCCACGCTAGCCCCTCAGACTTCCATGGTCACCCTCCACATATATCCCCCATGTGAAGTTTCCTCTCCAACTCTCGGGAGTCTTCATGTCCTGTGGAGAAAAGTAGATTCTATGACTGAAGCAGGAGACCCCCCCACCCCCAGAACAGCTCCTGCAATGATCTCAGAACTTTCTCCTGGGGAAACTGTTCTTACTTAGCTCTCATCCCCAAGATTCCACATTCCAATTCTGAGGTTCTCCAGGGGAACCTCCACAAACTTGCTTGTCTGTCCACCAAGGTCTGCTCTGGAGATCTGTCCCAACTCTGGGCTCCACCATAAGTGCATGTGAGCCCAATGGCTTGTAGGAAGCTGGAGTAGCTCTTTCTTGGATTGTCTTCACCACTTCTCCCTGCCTTCTTCTTTGCCCCTCTCAGTGTTCTGGGAAGGAGGGGGCAGCCGGAGCCCAAGGCAGCTTTGAGGGGGGTGATTGCACCCCTTCTCCCCTTATGTTCAGGGATCAAGCAGAGTGGGCTGTCCCTGACCTCCCAGGGCAGGAGCCGGAAGGACTAAGGGGTGTCTGATCATCAGATGGGATTCACATCTCGCCCACTCAGCCAGGGTGGGTTCCAAGGAAAACAGCATGGAGAAAGTCAATGACTCCAGAGTGGACAAAATGATCTAGGCCCAGGGCTTGTCCCAGCAATGTAGCCTCTCCCCATAGGTATGCTGGGTAAGGGGAGGCAGAGGGGAAGCCGCAGAGAGGGTTTTGTGTTGACGTTTGGCACCAGCTCCAACTGTCACAGCGTGGTTCTGACTGCCCTAAATGCACAGGGGCACCAGCAGGAGCCAGGCTCCCTACAGGGTTGTTTCTGGGGCTCCTACCCCCCGCCACTTACACATGAAGATGTCATGCCACATGTAGTCCAGGGCCTAGAGTAGGCATGTGGCCCTGATGTGGCATGGGAGAGAGTGGACAGAGGACTGGACTGAGGGCTACCCCCAGGCTGACTCTGCGCTCAGGCCACACTTCCTGGACAAAATCTGGGACCCAGAGCCTCTCAAGAGAAAAGTCTTGTGAAACTAAATGTCCCTAGAAGGAGTTTACCGCCCCTTCCATATCCGGAAAGACAAGAACATGGGCAAAATCCATTCAAGGAAGGAGGGATGTGTCCCCACTCTGCCTCAAGCCCGGCAGGAGGTCCCCCAGTTAGCCCTGAGCTTGCTGCTCAAAGGGGAGGTCATCCCAGGGATGTGGCCAGCCACTCTAGAAGGGCCCCTTCCTTCCGTGGAGAGAGAGAGGGGCTCCTCCTGACACAGACCCCCAGTGTAGGCCCTGCTCTCAGACACGGAGGTTCTGGCCAAGTACCAGAATGGAGGGAGAGGTACATCAGAGGAAGCCCTTACAGAAAGTCTTTGGCACTTGGCCTTCTAGGTCTCCCCAAGTTTGCTGACCACCTCAGTAGGGAAAGAGCCAGGGAGATACAAAAGATCCCTGCCTGTTCCTCAGGGCCATATGGCGGGGTTGGGAGGAGGCTTCCCAGCACTCCCCAGCGGGGCTGCCAGGCCCGGGGTCTGGCCCGGAAGCTCCTGAGCCACCTGGACAGTTTAGACCACTGCCCTTCCCCCCATAATTCCCACTGGATTGGGAGCGGGGATTTCTGGGTCAATCACAGCAGCCAGCTACACTGTTTATTTTTAAATGACTTTTAAAAAACCCCAGTCATCCCCCAAATCCGGAGCCTGGGAGTGGAATGTAAAGAGAACAGCGGTCCCCTGCTCCCCCCTCCATTCTCCCTGCTGGGACGGAGGCTGAGAGCCTGGGGGCTGCTTCCAGCCATCCTCTTGGCTTCTTTGTGGCCCCACAATCATCTCGCCCACCCAGGCTGACCCAAGCAGGCACTCATGCTGAGGTAGCTTATCTTGGAGAGGACAGTGTCACCCGCAGGGGTCCTGGAGACCTGCTTCTGTCCGGCACACGCCATGCTCGTGCCAGTCGGCTGCCTGCCTCCAGGCCTCTGCTCGAGCTGCTTCTCCCTGAGACTATCTGTCTGCTTGGCCCAGTCCTTCAAGACTCAGCTTCCCAGACCAAGCTGAGCTAGAGTAACCTTCCTCTCCCTGACCTCCTCCAGAACACAGCTGCCAGTCTGTACCCCAATCCACACCATGTGGAAAGAGTCTGGTCTCCCCAAGTGGCATGTAGCTGGGGCTGCATCTTCGCGTTCTCTGGAGCACCCATGCTGGCCAGGACCTTTGAGAAGAGAGAGCTTCCACTGAATGAGGGCACAAAGCTGGGGACTCCTTTGGGTGGTGGGGGGGTCAGCTCCCATCTGACCTCTGCCCCAGATTTTCTTCTTAGTCTCATCTGATTCCTGGTCATATGAAAGCTCCAGACTCTGCTCTGCTTGGGTCAGTCGACAGTGGTCTCCGGCCGGACCTCTGACTGGAGCTCTGGAACCGGGCTACAGTAAGCTTGCTAGGGAGGCCCAGAGCCAGAGAGTTCGGCCAGCTCAGCCCAGCCTGGCTGCTCCTACCTCGTGCCTCAGGCTTGAACCAGACCCATTGCCTAGTCTCCAAATCTTGCCTCGTGTTTCCAAAGGGTGAGTTCCAGGTCCCAGCTGGGCCTGAGCTGGCATGGAGAGGCCCCCTTGGGCCGAGGTTGCCCAATGAGCTCTGCCCAGGAGGACTCTGGGGGGAAGTGGGTGCCCAAACATTGGCAGGGGAATACTTAGGGCAAGAAGAGGCAACACCTTCCCCTCTCATTCTCCACGAAACCCTATGACTTTCTTCTTTTCAGCCCCCAAAACACTAAACAACCAGTCAGGACCTCTAGACATCAAAAGGTCCCTCAAGAAGCAAACTCATGGAATTGAATTAAGTGTAAGCCAGACAAGAGCATCTGACCTACATTTGCCCACAATTACCCAGCTCAGGCACCAGGGAGAATGGACTGGAGGAAGGAAGGGGGCCGAGGAGCCAGGTCAGAGCTGCTCACACACCAGCTCCTTTCTCCCTGCCCAGGAGACACCCAGGACTCAAAGGTCTGAGGCCACCAGTGAGGGCAGGGAGGTGGAAGGGGACCAGAGCACTAGAGCTGAGTTTCTGCAGAGTTAGGGAGCTGGCTCCAGCTCAGGAGAAGGCTAACTCCCCATTGCCTCAGGCATTGTCCTCTTCATGGGACTTCCTTGTCATTTGGGAGGCTGTTCAGTGGGCAGGGGACCCCCCCCTGCCACATGCCCACCTTTCTGTGGGCCAGATACTTGCCTGGAAACCAAGACATGAGGCAGGGTGAGGTGGTGTCTGAAGGGGCCCACAAAGAGAAAGCCAGCATCCTATGACAAGTGACACCAGCAAGACCTCAGTTTCCTTCTCTGGGCTCAGGGGGCCTCTGACATTCCTGCAGTGAAGAGGCCCAGCCTCTTCCAGGTTGGCTTGTTCCATTCCCCTGGAAAATAGAGAGGCTGGGGCTCAGCTGGAACCTGGGAACCCAGCAGCTTTTGCTGATGCATTTCCCTGGGGATGGGGGTCCGGATGAGGCCCAGCTCTCCGCTGGCCAGACCATCTCTCCATAGCTCCTTGGGCTGCCTCTGGGGGCTCTAAGCCGAGGCCTCCCAATCCCCAGCCTGGATGCAGGACAGATAAACAAACAACAGGAGATGATGTCACCCCACGTTCCCAGGGACGGCAGCGGGACCCTAGCCATCTAGCCATTAGCTGTATGGAAGACGTTCCAAGCCTCAATGTGTGTATGAGGGGGAGGCAGGGTGGAGGCGGCTGGGGAGGCCATCACCTCCCCCTTCTACGAGTCCAGGAAGGCTCCCTGGAGGAGGGGGGATTGCCAGGAGCTGTCAAAATGATGGAAGAGAGTGTTTCTGAGGAGGCCAAGTTCTGCTCCAGGATGCAGCAGCCGGATGCAGGGGAGCTGAAGGAGAAGGCTTGGGACAAGGGCAGATGAGGCAAGCCCAGGTGAAAGGCTGAAGAGCCAGGAGCCTGGGGGGCATCTTCTCACTGTCCTTTCTGCACATGGTGCATCCTGTGGAAAATGGGTCAGCAGGAGACTGGGAGGAGGGAGTGGGGGCCAGGGAGATGGGGCCTGCACATGTCAGCCTCCTAGCTTCCAAACCCTGGCCCTTCCAGCCTCCAGCCTTCATCTCTGCTTTCCCCTTCTCCAGGACCCCCACAATCAGCACGCCTTCCCTAGGACCCCCGGCCCAATTACAATCCCTGTGATCAGAGTCCAGGCCTCCCCGAGGCTGTGCCCAGCAGCCCCTCCCTGGGGCTCCTTCTGGCCACTTCCATGAGCATGGAAGCAGTGAGGGAGAATTTCAGGGGCCCCAGTTTGGAGCACACTGGCTCAATCTAACCCCAATGCAGTCTCTCAATCCTAACTGACTATCAGTAAAGAAAGCAGGAGGTCTGGGGTCTGCTGTTTGTCTGTCTTTACAAAAGGCTCTGCATGCAGGGCCCAGAACACATATGGAGCTGTATGTATAGAGCATGTATGTGTGGAGCCTTTGAAATCCGTCGGGCTCAGGGCAGGGCCCTTTGCCTGGACTTCCTTACTTGACTGGGCAGGGGTGGGGGGGTACAGAGGGTGGGCAGGGTGAGGTGTCCACTCCTCAGCCAGAGGGGTCCAAGTCAGGATCCCCACTGTTCCCCTAATAAAGCCTCTCCTCTGTTTGAGGCAGAGCTGGGTTTAATTCTGTGGAGGATAGTGCCCCCCTTCGGAGGGTGGTGAGGCCAGGGCAGTCAGGGTGACCTGGGAGAGGAGAGGCCATCTGTCTAGGCTGGGTGAGGCAGTGGGAGGGGGAGCTGAGGAGGCGCCCAAGGATTCCCCATCCCCACCTCGCAGCTGCCTTGGCTTATCTGGCCCATCCCACTTGGTGTGAATATCCAGCGTAATAAATCACAAATAGCCCTCACTGGGGGACCGAGCGAAACCTGTCAGATGGCTCCAGGCTGCTGGGACAGCTGCTTCAGGGAGGAGGAGGGATGGGGGGGCCAGAAGGGGGCCTTGTGAGGATCCCCCCAGCCTCTCCCCACCCCGCCCACCCCTGAGGGCAAGAGTTCAGGCAGTGGGGAGGGGAGCAATCACCCAGCAGGGTGGACAGTGAACCCTGGCCCAGGTGAGGCGGGAGGCCTACTGGAGGCCAGGACCATGGATCAGCTCTCAGCAGGCTGGGCTGAGCAAGGCAAAGCCAATTTGAATTCGCAATCCTCCCACTCCCCAGCTTGGCCTTCCAAAGCAGTTTCCCAGTCATGATCTCATTTCTGCCTCATGACACCCCAGAGACTTGGGGATTATTCGCCCCCATTTTGCAGATGGGGAACTGAGGCCCAGATAGGGGAGCCACTTGCCCCAGGTCACAGCAAGTCAGGGCTAGGAGCCCTATTTCCCAAGTCCCTGGTTTCCTTGGTGGGGGTGGGTGGGGGTGGGGTTTAGGCAGGTTGGGGTAAGATGGCCAGACAAGACAAGATGATGACCGCTGGCAACAGCTGTACCCTGGTTGGCTCCGTTCTCTGGCTCTTGGATACTCAAGCTACCTCAACAGCCTGGCCCAGCCCGGTGCCATTGATTCATCCTCTGTCTCTCCTCCTCAGCTCCCCTCTAAGCCAGAGCAGCCTGTTCCCAGGATGCTGAACGGGGGGGGGGGGGGGGGGGGGGGGG
>JAQQSK010002565.1:0-231800 GCA_028658325.1 Potorous gilbertii | reverse complement strand
CGAGATTAGGGCCCGTCACGGGAACGCTGCAGGGGCGTGTGAGCCAGGAGGCGCCCCAATCTCCTGTTGGCAGCTCCTCCCTGCTCCAGCCGCCCCAAAGCGGCACTTGCTCTCTACAAGGAAATTCCATTTGCCTTTTGTCCAGAGCCTCCTGGCTGCAAGAAAAAGAGTACAGGAACTAAAGCAGCCCCCCAACCCTACACCCCAACTCCTATGGCAAGAAAGTGCCAGTGAGGCCTAAGCCAGGGCACCTGGATGGGCACCAGGAAAGCTTTTCTGCCACCTCCCAGGGTCAAATGGACAGCCTGCTAAAATGGCCACGTCAAGGGGACTGTGGTCCAGGCCCAGGGATGGCTCCCTCTCCTCAAGGAGCGGAAAAGTCCCACCTCTGATGAGTTCTTGCTTCTCGGTTTGCAGACCTGGGCCAAAAATCCCAGGCAACATTGGACAAAGGGTTGGCACTCACTTAAAGGCTGCCTGTGACCTTGACTCCATGGGTCTCAGACATATGCAGGAGTAGGAGGGCATGTTCAGGAAGATACATGAACATCAGGTTCCTGGGTAAGGGAGGGATTTGAGACCCCTCCCCCATAGAGAAACCCCATTGTGAATATCTGCCACCCATGTGTGAGTCCCTAGGGCCAGAGCCTTTCCCTTCCTTCCAAGAACCCTCCTGTAACCTCCCTCAGTGGATCCAATCCTAGGGTTCTTTAGATTGACACAGGCCATGGAAAGGGAGCTCCTGGCTTAGCCCACAGGAAGGTAGGCAGGTGGCAGTGATTACTGTCTGCAGACTCCCAGCCACCACATGGCCTGGGAGCTCGTTATTCTGTCCTGCCCAAGGCCAGCCAGCCTGCCTCTAGCCACCCTTCACTTCTACCGGCTCCTTTCATTGGGGTCACTTTTCTGACTGAGTGTATCCCCTCAGACTTTCCCCCTTAGGAAGTGAGGATCTTTCTTCCTCTTTTCCTAGACTCCCCCCAAAGCCCATGTGGGCAAGTCCTGATAAATCTGCCTTCCCCTAGATTCCAGGTGAATGCTTTTCTCCCTGGTATTTCTGAGAGCAAACCCTGCCAGCCAAGGCCCTTGAGGAGTGGACTTCCATCTATCAGCATGGGCATTGGTCTGGGAAGAGTCCTGCCAGCACTTCCAGAACCCACACCACTGGGAGAGCAAGGGGCTCTCCCTTTTTTTGCTGACCTCCTCTCTCCTCAGCCAGGTTCTGGTGAACACTCAGCCCAGCTTGATCCAGAAAACCTCCAGCACAAAGGACTAGGCAGAGCAGGAGACAGGCCAGAGAGTCATGATGCTAGGAGCATGTAGCATTGAGAGAGGGCCTCCTTAAGCATGTTACAAACATCTCATTGGACCTTCACACTTCTGGGAGCTACATGATTCTTATTTGGCGCTGGAGGAAACTGAGGCAAACGGATTCCATGGCTTGCCCAAGATCACACAGCTAAAATCTGAAACTGGATTTGAACTCAGGTCCTCCTAAGCTACTGTACACTGTGTTGCCTCGTTGCAGCCAATGGTATTCCCCATTGAAAGATAAGAGAACTGAGACCCTGCTCCCAGCAGTCAGGGGTGGGAGACCCAAGGGCCGTTTCCCTCCAGTCTGGAGCTGTTTCTGGGGTGGAGGCAGGGTGCTCAATCAAAGGGGCCCCAGGTGTCACCAAAGCCTTGTCTCACTCTGGAGCCTCTGGTTGTCATTAGGTCTTTCCTGAGCATGGGGGGATGGGAGAGCCAGGAGACCCAGACCAAGGAGAGGTCACAGAAGGCTTCCTGGTCTCACTCTTTTTAAGTGGTCCAGCAGGCGTGGGGGTTGGAGCATGGGAGCAAGACCCCCATGGTTGAGGCTGGAGAAGGGAAGCAGCAGGTCTGGCCGAGGTGGGGGGCAGCAACAGAGGGCTGGGGGTGAGGACTGTGTGTACCGTGTGGGGATCAATGGACATTTGTGAGCTGGTGCAGAGGCCTGTGTGGCCGGCTGTGTCTATAGTTGCTTTAATGAGCAGGCCCTCAGAGCTGGATGGAAAACTCAGGGCTGAGGCTGGCCCACCACCCACCGGCCACCGGCCCACCGCCCGCCGCTGCCAGCACGTCTGCTCAAATGCATCTTTGTCTCAGGTGCCCGCCTGCCTGCATGTAGGAGGGAGTGTTCCTGGCTGGGCTGGGCAGTGAGGGGTGTGGGTGGGGGGTGGGGAAGAACTCAGCCAGCAGAGAGCCAGAAAGAACCAGGAAATGGGTCTTGGAAGTCAAGAATCCCAATCTGGGGAAGATGAGGAGAGGGACAGAGACTTCACATCTCAAGCCTCTCAGTGCCAAAGAACAGTCCTCTTTTTTCTCCTGGGGGAAGTGGGGAGGTGGTTGACATTTCCCCTCTAGTACTACTTAAAGTAAGAGACTTCTTCCCCCAACTCCACCATGCTGGCCAGCTCTGGTCTCTGGGAAGGACCCTTCAAATTGAGAAAGGCGAATGTGGGAAAGCTGAGAGGCCATCACTGAAGCCTGCAGTCAGAGGGGTACCTAGGGGACAAAACGAAAAATGTTTTGTTCAAATGTTCCCACAGTCCCGTCCCCCCTACTGACTCCCCCAGACATCCTTGGAGAATTCCCAGCTGCCTCCCTTCTATTCCACAGGAAGATGGGGGTCCTCTGGGTCACTCCCACAGGAACAAGACTTGGGGCTCCCTGAGTAGCAGCCCTGCCGGCCTCCCCAATAAGCAGGTCGAGGTGGGGGTGGTGGATACTGAGCAACTTCCATCTCAAGAAACATTCCCTTTGGGTCCCTAGAGAGCCCCATAAATCAGGAAGAACAGTTACCATCTATGGAAAGAATCTATGGAGGCCTCCAGCTCCCAGGCCAGAGCTGAGGCTGCCCAGACCCCTACTGTGCACCAGGGCTGGTCAGAAGCTGC
Source organism: Potorous gilbertii (assembly GCA_028658325.1). NCBI lineage: Eukaryota > Metazoa > Chordata > Mammalia > Diprotodontia > Potoroidae > Potorous > Potorous gilbertii. The sequence continues at coordinate 228,882 of JAQQSK010002565.1, read as the reverse complement.
CCAGACCCCTACCGTGCGCCAGGGCTGATCTGGAGGAACAGGGGCATGGGGAGGAGGAAAAAGGTTCTTCAGGCACCCCGTGCACCCTACAAGAAAATGCAGTTGTCAGTGAGAAATCCAGAGATGGGGAAGAGGGCAGGGAAAGGGCCAGACCTCTGGGAAGCAGGCAGAGCTGAGTCCAGCACTGGGACCTGCCTCCTTCACAGTCACCTTTTTATGAGCAGCCATGGGCAAGTTGACACTGGCCCTTCCATCCACCTCCAGCCTTACGATGGGACATTGGCAGGAGTGGGCAGGATGGGATGCCCAATGTGGCCAGGTCGAGGGGCTGGGGCTGAGGTTGGTCCCAGCTTGTCCTTCTTAGGCTGGGGTCAGACCAGGAAATAAGATGTAGCTCCTGACCCACTGGGGACAGGACAGTCCTGTGACCTTGGCCTCCTTAGCGCTGGGCTCTCACCAACTGAGTTAATGGACCACAGACAAATATACCCAATGAGACACACAAACTAACACGCGCCAGGCTGTGGTAACAGCTTAGAGGAAACAGTCATCTCTGTCCCTTCTTTCTAATCCTTCTGGCTCTGATTTTTACCCACTCGGCTGGGCAGAGCATTGAGAGGGGAATGCTGCCTAAGGGCACATGGGCGTGTGCCCGGGGACATCTAGGCAATGACCAATCCCCAGCCACTATGCCCAGTGCCCTGTACAATGGGCATCTGCCCAGCCTGCTGTGGGGAGAGGTCATCCGACCCTGCCTGAAGGCAGCCGAGTTAGGTCTTGGTTTCTGGTGGGATGGGCAGCAGCAGACCGGGATGGAGGTGACCAGGCCAGACCTGGATGCGGGTACTGGTCATGACCGAATCCAACTTTTCAGGATGGAACCCCGTCGGCAAAGCTGTCTCGGCCAGTGATCTTGACCCACACCTCCGATCCTCAGCAGCAATCTTGGGGACCCAACTGGGGGCCTAGGACACCAGGATGGTTACCATCACATCCCGTAGCTGGCATCTCAGGACAGGTCAGTTCTAAGACATGCAGAGACTGAGAGAGCTGCTGGGGAATGGGGGAGAGAGGGACTTCCTTTGGAAAATCCTCTCTAGTCCAGTCCTGGTCCCCCACCCCCCCAACACCCCAGGGCTGACATGCTCTGGCTAAGCAACGTGGTCAATAGTTATAGTTATGTGTTTTTGGATCTTCGCCTACAGGGTCATTCTCCTTGGCCCTGCTGGCCAGCGTATGAGAGGGACTCCCCAGGCATAACGACTGGCCCCTTCTGTGTCCTGTTGAGAAGGAAATGCCCCTGAGGGCGAAATTGTCCAAACAGGGGACGGGCCTGGGCTTCCCATGCCGCTGCTTTTCCGCCTCCTGAAATAGCTCCAGGGAAGGCCCTTCCAGCCTCCACTCTTAGCCCCCGAGGCAGGGGGCTGCATGCTCCTCCAATTGCTTCCCACCCCACTGAAATCTGTTTCCTCCATTTCTGCCTTTCAGGGAGATGGGGCCCAGTGGGTCACCACCCTCTGGGAAGGTCCCTTTGGTCCTGGCCGGGTGTTAAGTTACCCTGGCTCCTCTTCTGATTAAATAAACACAACTCTGCTCAGGCCCAGCCGAGATTTAGATCAGAGCAAATATCCGACCCCAGCCCAGTGCCTTTGTTTGGCATCACCTCCCGGGAGTAATTGTGTGTTTGTTTAGCTTGGGAGGGCCCCACCCCAGGGACAGTCCCTCTGTGGAGGGAGGGAGGCCCAGGCCCAGGCCCAGACAGAGGGCAACTGGGATCCTTCCTCCTAGACCTCGAAGGCTGACCAAGGGCTCCACTTTGGGGCCTCAGCCTCCCCATTGGGCAACCTCCTTTTCCCCAGCTTGGTCAGTAGCTATAAAACTTGGCCTCCGAGGGGAGCTTTGTACTTTTTCAGAGTGGATGCCGGCTTTGGCCTGTTCCAGGACTGGCAGTTCCACAGATCAGTCAGTGGACTCAGAGTCCAGCCCAGGCTGAGCCAACACCTCCTAATTATTTGCCAGCTGAGGCCTCGGTCTGTACCTACACCTGGGGAGTGAAGGGGGCGCGACACAGACCACTATGGACTTCTGTTTAGGGTTAGTCCTTTTTAAGTTACAGGAGCAAAGATTTAGGGCTTAAAGATGACAGCCAACAAAGATTGTTTCCCATGCAAGTTTCTGTAAGGGAAAGGGACAGTATTTGAACAGTGGTCTCTGACTCTCTGAGACTTTCCTTTGCTGACTTGGCTCAAACACTGGAGCCTTTCCCCTACCTAGTGTGTGTGAGAGTGTGAGTGTGTGTGAGCGTGTGTGTTTGTGTGAGGAGGCATGTGTGTTTTGAGTGTGTGAGTGTGTGTGTTTGAGTGTGCTTGTGTGAGTATACATGTGTGTTTGAGTGTGTGAGTGAAAGAGTGTGTGAGGTGGAGCAGGATGGTCCATAGGCACCTGTGTGGAGTCTGCCCACATCTACCAGGTGGAGGAAGAGAGGAAGGAAGTTTTACCCCATCCCCATTGGAGAGAATGGAGCTCAGTGCCCTGGAGCGGCAAGCCTGTGGCAAGGACTCCCAAGCCTTGGGCCCCACCTCTGCCTGGTCACTGGAGGCAACCTCTCTTCATACTTGGCTGGGGCCGGCTGAGGGTGTAGTCGACCAGGGCCACAGGCTACAGTCTGTGACCAGGATCCAGGGGATGGAGACAAACTCTTGCCTTGTGCATATATCAGAGTGGCCCTCTCTTGCTTCGCCACCCCCTACCTAGCCAGGGGGGCCTCATCGGCAGGCAGCCCCCACAGGTCACAACCCCACGGGGGGGGGGGCTGTGGCCCTCAGTGCCCTCCCTTCCTCTCCCCTCTTCCAGCCCCAAAGCCCAGGGCTGTGGCCACTCCAGGGGCTGCAGACCCCTTGCCAGGGAAACAGTCAGGCTTTTGTGAAAGTCCTGCTTTCAGATAAAGGAAGAGTAGAAAATGGCTTATTGCAGTCAGAGAGAAAGACAATATGATTTCCTGGCATGGGACACCTTCCTCCCCAGAACTCTGGAGCTGGTCCTCTCCATCCCTTCTGTTTGTTCTCTGTCCATCTCCCAGTGTGGGGCTAGCTGTCTTCTCTGTCTGCTTTGCTTCCTGCACCCTCTCCTCCAGTCCCCTCCTTACCTTACTGCCCCCCACCTGGCCCATCTCCCTAAGCTTCTGCTTCCCCGCAGTTTCCTTGGGCTGGTTCAACTCTGGCCAAACCCTCCTTTGCCCCCATCCCTTTCTCTCCTCTCCCCTCTGTCTCAGACACTTTCCCTTACCCCTGCCCCATGGCATCAGCTCAGAGGGTGAAAGGAAAAGTCATGGCCATATTAACATGGAAAATTTGTGACGTTGCCCTCCTTGCGTTCAGCTTTCATCGACCTGACTTCTCAGAAAGTCCCAGAGGGTTGCAAGTATGGGGAATGGAGGGACTCCAAGCAGGTGACAGCCCATTCTTTCAGGTCTGAGCAACCCAGGGGACAGGAGGGGACAGCACAGCTGGGCTCTAGAGAAGGGGCGATGAAAGAGATGCACAGAAACTGCTTTCCCAGTGACCAAGGGGAAGTGACTCCTTGTTTCCACCATCCCATGGAGCACTGACTAGCCCCAATCTGCATCTCCTGTATACTTAGCCCCGGAGGTGACCTCCTGACTTGGGCACAAACTGAGCCTCTGGTTCTGGTCAGCATGCCTTGGTGTCCAAAGGCTGATTAGGGGCAGCCTCCCCCTCTCACCTCAGCAGCACATTACTGAGAAAGGGGTGAGCCAAATCTCCTTCCTGACCCACAAAGGCCAGTCAGCCCACTGTGCTGAGGAAGGGCTCATGGTTCTGCCCCGCTGGCCTCCTTATCGGGGAGGGAGAGGTTATGGGGGAAGTCCTGTTTGTTCTTGGGGTCAGGGCTGCACAGAGGTGGTTATGGGGCTCCAGGGCACTGGGCAGTCAGGGACATTCTGGGAGAGGGTTATGCAATGCTCCTTGACCCCATTTGCACAAGAGATATTAGCTAACTGGAGACCCCAGCCCTGCCCCCCTCCCTTGTTGAACCACATGCTATCCAGAGCCCTGTGGGCTAGTCAGGCCTCAGCATGGCCTGCTTTGGCTACATAATGGAGTTGAGACCCAGCTTGGAATAGCCCAGCCTCCTCTAATCATAGGGGAGACGGGCGCGTCCCTACCTCCGTACTCTGTACAGACCCCATCTTCCTGCCTTGGGTTGCTCCCACCTCGATGAGGTGCCTCCCCTGCTAGAAGGAGATGGTGGGGATCTCAGGCCTCAGTAGCATCAGCCTTGGGGTCCATGTAGTACCAGTAGGACGTAGTGAGTGTGAGATGGGGGAGGGGAGGTCAATGTGGGGGGAGGCTGAGGGCTGGCCAAGGCAAAGAGAGGCTACCCTCTAGGAACAATGCTCTGACTGTTCCTTGGCTCATCCCTGTGTGCCCCAAGGGAGAAGACAGAGGGACAAAGTAGGGGAGGCGCAGGAGTCCACCATGGGATGGACGGGCTGGGGGCAGCAAGGAGGGAGGAGAAGCAGGCAGAGGTATCAGTGGGCAGCCCCAGCTAGCCTACCACCCCCAAACTGAGGGGAGCTCCGGCAGGCCCTGACCCCACCCCAGGCTCCAACCTGGAACACAGACCCCCAAAGCCCCTGGCAGAGGCAAGATTCCAAAAGTCTTTTCCTGATCCAATGTACATTTTCCAGCCCGCTTCCTCTTGTGGTCCTCACTTCCCGCTCTGAGGAGGTGAGCTCAGACCTTTCTCAGTTTGGGGCCAAGAAAACAGGGAGGGAGCCTGTAATCTTATGGAAATAAATGAAGTCATTCCCCTGTGATGGCCCACCCCTAGACCCCCCTGCGCTAGGGCTTCTGGAGCCCCTGGACTTGGCGGGTGCCCGCAGCACCTCCAGCATCCTCCCAGCCGGCTGTGGGGGCCCTGTCCCCCCCCCTCTGGCCTTTGGTCTGGCCTCTATTTGCTGTCCCACTGTGAGGGGAGGCAAGACAGGGCCCTGACAGTTATTACAGAGTATGTTTGTGTCTCTTCCCCCGCACCCTGGGGCGGCCGAATGCTGCTGAGGATTGAGTCACCCCTGCCACCCCCCCCACCCCGGCCCTTGTGAGTCAATAGCCAGCCAGAAGGTCGCTGAGCTTGGCCGAGGCCTAGACTGGCCGTGTGGATGTGGGCAAGGGTCTCTGGGGAGTGGTGGAAGCAGGAAAACCCCCCAAAAGGAAAACACAAAAGAGGAATGCGGGGGTGGGGGGGTGGGAGGAGGGGCTCAGGCAAGAGAGCTGAAATACAAAAAGGGAACGTTTCCAAAATGAATATCCCCATTGACAGCTGGACAGCCGGGCACCTCGGACCTGGGAAGGAAAACATCCTGGTTCTTAGTAGCAGTGTCTGCGGAACAGCCAAGGGGGCTTAGGAATGGCTCTCAGAGAGGGCTGGGGGGGCTTAGAGACAGCTGCATCATGGCCATGACTGAAGGCACCAGGACATCGCTGTCTCCAACAGCCTCCCCCCCCCCCCCCGCAAGATTCCACCACAGCAGATGCAATTTTTGGGAAGGGGAGTTAACAATAGCCCGTTTGAAAAATGCAAAGCCCCTGAAATCCTGTCATTTTTTAGTTCCTAACCCATTCTCTAAGAGAAGCCACCAATGGCATGCATTTGGGGTTAGGGTTTGATGACAGGGGTGGTGAAGGGGGTAATTTTAGAACACCAGGCTGGGGGGGGGGGCAGTGCTAGGGGTGTAGCAGAGAAGAGGGTGCAGAGCAGGGGAAGGCAGAAGATCCAGAAAGGAGATGGAGGAGGGGAACACCTCTGTGACTTTCCTGAGGGTCTGGCCCCGGGGAAAGAGCTTTGGAAACCTCCAACTAAGAGTTATTAGGAAATTCTTGTTCTGAGGAAAGCCGGGTTCCTGGACTCTTTATGCTGAACCCTAACCCTTTCAGCAAAATGAAATGAAACCTCTGGGTTTCATCAGGTCCCATAACTGCTGCTCAAATATTGTGAGTGCTACTCTGGATGCGGGAAAACCTCTCTCTTGGTCCTTTCAGTCCTAGGAATTTATACACATGTAGAGAAAGCCCCCCAGTTCAAAATTCAACAAGACCAGCCTGCTAGGGCAGATTCTCTTTATGCAAAAGACATAGGGCTCCCTTTCATCCCTGGCTCAGCGGGGGAAGGATTCCACTTAGTAAAAGAAGTTGAGCCCCAGTTTTTAGGAGCAAAGAATTCCCTAAAGTGGAGGACCTGTGAATCGGGGTTCGTCCTCCTCTCTGAACCAGGCAGGTTCTGGCATTGTGCCTTGGAGGTTATCCGGCCTCCCACCCAGCTCAGTTCTCCATGAACACCCACCTCTCTTGGCTGGGGTTCGAGGGACAGCTGCCTGGGCTTTAGCTCGGCAGATGTATCCAGGGCTAGTCCAAGCCAGCACACATGAACAAAGAACATTATTTCATTATACACGAAACAGTGTATAATCGAGTGCTAAATTGGATGTGAGTGAGTGCCAAAATGTATGGTACAGACAATGTGCTCTGAGAGGTCAAGAAGGGGAGAGGGAGAGCAGTGGGGGCTCCAGGGAGACCGTGGGGATGGAGCTGTCGAGACAGAAAGTAGGGGTGGGGGTGGTGAGAGCAAAGAGACAATGAGGGGAACCACCTGAATAGAATAGAGGGCCCAAGTGGGGACACAGGGCCGGAGGTGGAGGGTGGATCTCAGGCAGGGGGCTCCTGTTTCCTTAAGTGGGAAAGGGGTCAAGATCTGCTCAACTCATTTCACTCCAGGTACTGTTTAATAAATACTTTTCAAACTGGAAGCTGAAAACTTCAGGATGAAAATTCAGCATCGAAAACTCGATAATCCTTTTCCCAGGGATAAGACAGAGTCCCTTGAGGGGGGTGAACTCACTCTCTGTGAATGACAGAGAAACCAGACAACCATTCGGTCAGCTTCCATACAGACCCGGGCCTCAGCAGGCTGGTCTGAGAAGTCACAGCTTCCCCCCGACCCCCACCCTCCAGGGCTGTGGCTGGCTAGCCCAGGGGCCACAGGAGTACTAGCAGAAGGGGTCTGGCCCAGCTCCTGTGCCTACTGGACAGCACCTACGACTTGGGATTGGGGGTGCAGCCAGGGAAGGGGGCTGGTGCCAGGGTGGCTTTTACTTCCTCAGTTGGGAGGTCAATCTGAGGAATCCTAGGGGCCCCTTCTCAGAAGAACATTTCTAAATCACAATAAAATACTAGAGGTTACAAAGGAAATCACTCTCTGGAAACAAAGTTATCAAAGTATCTAAAAACCCAAGTTCATCGGACCCCAGGGTTTAAACTATCTAGTTGCACCATCAGCCCTAGGGTTGATGTCCTCCTCACTTACAGGAGGGAAACGTATCATCCAACCCACCAAAATGGGATCTTCCAAAGTTAGCTTCTGCCAGACCTGGGAAAGTCAGGATTGGCCTTTCTCCATCATGCTGGGCAGCAGGATAAGGGGAGCTGCATGTGACTCCAACACCCTTGGGGTTTGGGAGTGGCACCAGCTGCTGCCTCCATCAGGCAGGGTACACCCCCCTTTCTGCCTTTGCCTCTGGGAAATTGTCTCAGAACCAAATCCACATCCCTTGGAGGGGTGCTCTGCAGAATATCCTCTTCTAGGGGGCCCCCAAAGAGTCCCTTTGAGGGGTGCCTGACTGTGTCCATTTCACTCCCACCCCAAGATCCTCCCCACAAGCAGCCCTTGGCCTCTTATGGAAAGAAGAGATTGGCAGACTGGTCACTCGACAGGGGCTGAAGGTAGGACAGTCTGGAGGATCTCCAGGGATGAGGGGCTGGGGTCATATTCCTAAAGGAAAGAAGCCACCCCCCTTTACTCTGCTCTTTTTGAAAAGATCCCTTCAATGAAAACCAGGCCTGCCCATGGCCTGAGGGAGCACATCATGGTCCACTGTTGCCCCCAGCAGATGTCCAGAGGCATACCACTCCAACAGTAACAAGGAGACCTTCCCTTGTCTAACCCGGGTTTGGTTTGGTTTGTTTTAAGGGGGATGAGGAAAAGAGAAGCAAGGAGAGGTATTCTTTCCCTCTTATGGCAAAGGAAACTGAGGTAGCCTAGAAGTGCCATTTCCTGATGCCCCAGGCCCCACCCTCTGTGTGTCTCTGAGCCCCTGTGTCCCTATAAGGACCTCATGTTGTGCTCTAGCTGGGACTGTCCAGCCCACCTCAGGAATGGAGAGCGTGTGAGCACAAGACAGCTGTTGGCCAGGAGCCACACAGAGAGGTCATCTTCTCCCCAATTTGGCCAGTGCTCCATAAGGCTACTCATCTCCTTCACTTAGGGAGTGACCTGAAATTGGGTTGCAATCTATTTCCTGTATGTTTTCCTGACCCCCTCTTGTGGTTGCCATAGTGATGACACCCGAGAAGAGTCCATGAAGGAAACTCGCCTGCCAGGTGAAGGCCTTGGCCCGGCCAAGCCATTCCTTGCTTGTTATAGCACCCATCCAACTCCCCTGAGGTCCCTCCTGGAGCCACCCGGACTCCTCCAGGCTCAGCTGATCACATACCTAGCTAAACTTAACCCTGGGTTCCAGTTAGGCCGGCCCCCTGCACATGGCCCCCAAATGTGCACACTCTGCTGGTTTCTAGTCCAACCATGACCTTCACCTTCCCACACCCCCCACCCTGCTCATGTCTTTACCTAGACCACTCCCAGAAAGCTCACCTGCCCCAAGGACCCTTCCCTGCATTCACTGACATTGTCAAGCCTGCCCTGGATTTTAATTAGGCTCTGTGGCATCCCCCTAACAAGGTTCCATTTCCTTCTCCTAGACCTCAGGGGTATTGAGGTCTTCCCGGATGAGGGGCTCCACAAATAGTTTCCATCATCCAAAGTTGCCCAAAGAGGCTCTGGGGTGGCCTGGATAAAGTCACTCAGTCCCTACCCTGACCAAGGAGACCAGACAGAAGAAATGAAGGTTTGGAAGGACCTTCTGGCCCTGACCTGGAAGATGGGAGGGGGCACTGCTGTGGGGAACCTGCTCACCCTAGGAAGTCCCTAGGAAGAAACGGTCCCAGATCCAAATAGAACTATGCTCTCTGTGGGCCATGCTCTTCTCTGGGGACCAGAGACCAGAGTAGACAGCCACTGTATCCTCAACAAGCTTCCACTCTCTGGGGGAACGTTAAGATCATATATAATAAGTCCAATGCAATGGGGGGCATTGGGGGACCTCGGGAAAGGCGTTTGGTGATCCTGGTCCATCCTCTACAGATAAGAAAGGGAGGAGGGGGCTGGGCTGGGCAGAATCCTGGAGGGGCTTTAGGAGAAGTCCTTTGCAACCAGCCCAAGTGACACTGGGCTCCTGAGGACCCCCACAGAGGCAAACTGAACTCGGCCACTCAGCGGCCATTCTTGCCTATCCTGGGGAAACTCTCCCCCACCTCCTCCGGTCCGGAGCCCCCAGATGGTCTCCCATTGAAAAGACCCTAATGACCTAAAGGATATGAAAGAACCCTAATGAGGTGTGTTTGCTTTTGTATTTTAATAGAGATCTGTCTGAACTCAGAGGAATGAGTCCCTGGGGGTAGAATTTCAGCAGGGAGGCAGGCAGGCGGGTGGGGGGATATTTTTGGCTGGAGAGGGGATTCCTAGGACCTTTGCTGCCTCTATAAGGCCACTGCATGACAACTGAGAAGGTATTCAGCTACCCTAAAAGAGGCTACAAGCATAGAGAACATTCACTTACTGTCTGGTGGAGTGGGGTGGTGTGCATACTTGAGCAGCTGGAGGCCAGGGGGGGCCCTGCTCCCATAGGGTGTGGACCAGGCCAGAGCAGCTGCTGGCATTCCTGACTCAAGCCCTTTCCCCAGGAGCCCCTGGCCTCTGGCAGGAGTGTGGCTTCCAGGACTCAGCCTGATTTGGGGCCCCTTAGGGAGCAGGGGGGAATAGACTCTGAAATGGTTAAACATTATGGGACACTCAGTGGATCCCCCAGGGAACTTGAGATAGGGAACAGACACATCCTTTCGTTGTGGCTGGTCTCTGAGACTCTTGCAAGGCTCTCCAGGAGTGCATTGTGGAGAGGGTACCCAACTCCACATTTCCCATTGAAATGACCCACAAACCAAAACCTGCTACTCCAGAAGATCATCAACATGGCAAGTGCCCCCTCCCTCACTGATTTGCTGTAGTCTGGGGACTCAGGAGAGACCAACAGGGAAAGATCAGAGTGGGCAGTGGGAGGCAGAGTCCAAAGAAATTATACACCAGAAAGAAGTGAAGTTCTCCAGATCAGAAGCCAGCTGCCTATGCTCAGTATCTGCATCAGTCAAATGCTGCCCTTGCTCCGGCAAGCTCAGAACCTGCCCTCAGGGCGGGTGCTAAACACAGTCAGCTTTCGTCTCAGCCACGGTGGCAGTGGCAAGGCTGCTTCCAAGTCTAGGGTCAGCCAGCCCACAAGGGACCAGGCCATCAAGGGCAGGGCACTCCAGAAATGAACTTATTTGTTTGCCACTAGATAGGTGGTGTTGCCCAGTGGAGAAAGCTTCTGTGAAGCAGCTGGAACCTTTATGCATTGGCACTTCTGTTGGGTTCTGGGGTAGTGCCACTTTGGACACCCTGCCACATGCTCCTCCTCTGCAGGGAGGGAGGCCTCAGGGATATTGCGCAATTCAGAGACCCTGGGAGGGAAGGCGGGTTGTCAAGGGGAGGTCCCTGAGCTGGCCTTGCTTGGACTGGCGGACAGGACAGACATGAGCCAGTGGAGTGTCCCGCACCTCTATGAAATGGAATGAGAGGAGTTTTCCTATGGTACAAATGAGAAAGCTGGGGCTCCTGGCCTTTCAACAGCTTCATCAAGGCAACCCAAGGGAGTTTCCCTCAGAGTGGCAGCCCCATGTCTTCCTGCGTGTGCCCCAAAGCCCCCAGGCCAACGTCTCTGAGCATAGCTCAGATCTCTTGGGTGGCCACCTCGGAAGGCCTCCATGCTGGGTGCCCAGGGTATCCCTGGGGAAGGGAAGCAGTCTCGTTGGGTGGGGCAGCAGCCCTCCCTCCTCTCCCTCCGGTAGAGGCCTCTTCTGGTGGTGTGGCCACTGATTTGTGAGCTGAACATGTGTCTCCTGGCAGGGGGGTTGATTTCTTAATCCGGGAGGCTGGTTCACAGCAACCCCCCCCCTTCACCCTTTGCATTACCCACTGGCCGCCTGCACTAATGAGCTGGGCTGTTTCATGGGTCTCCCTTTGATCCTGGTCTTTAAGGCCTGCTGCCCAGCAGGGGGACAGCCCCCCCTCCCCAGTGCCCACAGAGCCCAGGCCAAGCTGCCGGAGGATGGTTGGTTGGCCAGTATTTGTTCCTGCCTACACATTTGGTGCTGATTATCACAACTCCTCATGTGCAAGGCACTAAGCCTGCCACCCCTCCCCCTCAGAGGTCAGGGGGGCATTCTCTACAGGGGTCCTAGAAGGGAGAGGAAGGGGGGCACATCCGTCTGCTCTGGCCATCCCAGAGAATGTCTGCACATTTGTCCAGGGACAAGCTTGAGAGAGGCTACAGGCTTGGGGACTCGGGCACAGGTCACCCCTTTGGAGAATCACAGGGTCTCCCTCCAAACATTTCAGGACCATCCACTCAGTGGTGGGCAGGATATATATACGTTCAGTGACGTGCCAGAGACAGCAAAGGAACAGAGGTAAACCGCTAGCCACCAGAACCAAGGTAACCCTATTCTCTGCCCTCACCCTGAATGGGGGGGCAGAGTGTAGAGGACCATAATGTAGGATAAAAGGGGTTACTTATCCCCCTCTTCCACCGAGAACTGGCACCCATGCCCAAGGGGAGCCCTGCCCTTCCCTCCATGAACACAGTGGCAGCTAATAGTGAGGGCAGCATCTGGTCAGCCTATCATCTCATGTGTGTCCTGGCCTACCAAGTGGAGTGGGGGGAGGAGATGGCTGATTGGCCCCTTGGTACTTTGAGGCCCTGTGACTGCTCCTTTCGAGATAGTGTTAATTAATTAATTAAGGAACAGACAAGACAGGGCATTTGTAAGCACTTAGGACACCCGGTATATCTCAAGGCAGAGTGGGTGGCTGAAGTCGGGGACAGCCCGGCCCCCTGGAGCTACAGAGCATCTGCCTTCTTGTGTCTCACCAGGAGATCGCAGGAAATGAAATGTCTCCTCAGAAAGGGGGCGAATGGGCAGCCCAAGCCAGCCCAGCCCAGGCCCGTAGCAGCCAGGGGGTCCCAGGCCCAGTGGGGCTACAGCTCAGCAATCTGGGTCCCTTGTTGAGCTAGCCTCAGCCTACCTCCCCTCCCCCTTCCTCCACACACACCCCCGCCCCCCGAGCTGCTACCTCTCTGGCAGAAGGCTTTATGAGAGCCACAAATCAGGTACCACACAGTTTGGAGCTGACATGGTTTTTATAAGAATTATTTAAGAGCTGGCCGCCAGTAAAGTCTCCGAGAGAAGCGAGGCAGGCGACGTCCAGCTGTTTGCGCAGTCGGGATTCCAAACACTTCGTAAAGAAAAGGCATGAAAGGCACGCACCTTGTTCTGTTTAAGAGGACCCTTCACCTCCGTGCCCCGGACCTGTCACGAGCCCCGCTCCCCTCCCCTGCGGCTGGGGCTGCGGCTGCAGCTGGACCCATTCAGGAAGGGGACCTGGGGAAAGCAACCCACCCCCCAATGAGAGTCAAGGCCTCCTCCCTGCCCCCACCGACTGAGCCAGACAGTGCCAAAGACCTGGGCCTAGACTTGGCCCTGGCCTGGAGAGACCATCTTTCATCTCCTGGTTTAGGGGTTCTAGTGCTGAGAGACTCCCCCTTGCAAAGTCTTTCAGGTGGGCAGGGAGTTCTCCTCCAACATCCTCATAAAGATACTGTTCCAAAGTTGTTCTGCCTCATTGCAGAGATGAGGAAACTGAGGGAGAGACAAAGGATGAACCCAGGTCCCGGAGGCTGACAGTGGATGGTATCAGACTCCCAGAGCTGGAATCTGGGAGCTTGGTGGGTCAAGGCTTGGGCTGTACGGGGGTTTTTGGTTCTGGATAACATTTCTTGAGTCACTGACCTCTTGATGGTATTGGGAGGGACACTTAGTGCTCAAGACTCCAAAGGCCAGGTTATTCCAAAACTCAAGACTGAGCCCAGGCTGGTCCTCTCATGAAGGCAGGTTCTTTGTGACAAAAGGGACATGGAGAGGGAGAGAAGGGAAGTGAGGGGCGGGGGAGGGGAGGGAGAGACACAGAGAGAGACAGAGACAGTCAGAGATAGACAGAGACAGAGAGAGTCAGAGACAGAGAACAACGAGTGACCCCCTTGCTCTCTGCTAATGGGACCAGTAGGACATCTTCCCACTCTGCTAATGGGACCAGTAGGACATCTTCCCATGCCTCAGTGGGAGAGTAGCCAGGGCCCTCTTCCTGACCTTTAGCAGACACAAGAATGGTTTTCCTTCAGCCTCCAGCTCAAGTACTGGCCCCTCTGGAGACCAGCCCTAAGCCAGGTCCCAGGAAGCAAGGAGGAAAGAAGAAGGGGGTGAGGGGGGACTCTCAGCCCTGCACTGACAGACCTGGCTGAGAAGCCCTGGAACCCTAGGAGTCTCTGAGTCACTGTGATCATTCATGCCTCTAGGCCAGAGGAGAGAAGAAAGCAGTCAGCCAGAGTAGTCAGTTGCATGGTCCCTCCAGCACAAAAAGGCAGGGACAGTTCAAGCACAGATGTCTTGAAGACCTTGAGAGGTCTGACTTTTTGCTACCTGATCGTGATCCTGGCTATTTCCCTAACCGGGGCTCGGAGAAGACTTGGAGGTCAAAGTCCCCTAGCAGCTCCCAAACGCTGCTTAGGGTAGGGGAAGGTGAGAGTTGGGCAAAGATGAAAAAGGTTGAAAGCAGCATTTCTCCAGCTTAGTTCCAGGGTGGAGCCCACCTCTCCCCTTCCCCAAAAAGACACACAACCCAGCCAAGGGTGGCCAGCACCGTTCTTAGTGCCCTCTCAGATGGCCAGACTACACACTCTCCCATTCATTCAGGCCACAAGAAACAGAGGGCAGAGTGGAGGGTTGGCCCACCTGCTTGGTCAAGGGGTTTGGAGGCTTGTCTGGGGCTCCAGGGCTTTCCATACTGACTCCTCTATCTAGCTTGCCTTAAACCAAAAGGAGGGCCAGAGTTGATTTCAGAGTCCACAGTCCTCCCTCCCCAAGATTCAGGAGAGTAACAGGGTACGAGCGGCCATGTGGGCCCCTCCTGGGCAGAGGCCCTAAGGGTCCCTGGCTCCCTCAACAGGGCTGACCCCTGGGACACCATGACCAGTGCTCCTCCAGTGGCCGTAGAGTCAGCTGGAAGGGCAGGCTGGGGAGGGTTATCACCTTCCTCCCATCCCCTCCCTCATCCCAAGGTTACCACGTATGGGGGAGAGGGGCCTTGTCAGCCCTAACATCAAGGCACACACATCCGTACTACTTGTATGTGTGCGTGGCCCTTGGGGTCCCTTCCAGCCCTAAGTCTGCCAGTCTTGCTCCACCAAATGGACGACCACAACCTTCAGAACAGTTGTTCTCTCTTAGGTCCCACGCGAAATTCCTTTGGCTGCTGTCCCCATCCAGCATCTCCTAAACAGAGAAAGACACTGAGTAGCTTTCTACCCATTCCTCTGAGAAGGAAATGGAGGCCAAGAACTCTGGATCTCCCTGGTTTGGGTGCTTATTTGACCACTGTGGCCAGGCTGCCAATCTTTCTCTCCTCCCTCCATCTTTGTCCAGTGTGTGTTCCCTCACTCTATTTAATTCAGCTTTCTCCCCTGGCTGGAGGGACAGCATGTTTTGTGTACCCCCATGGGGGCTGCTCTCCTTCCTGGCCATTCAGTAAAGAAGGTCAGAGACCCCCAAGGCAACAGAGGCTTGAACCAGAGCCCCCCAGTCCCTCAGGCCTCTACAGACCCCCCACATTCTCATTTGCACCTTTCTTCCAGCTCCCCAGCCCCAGCGCTGGCCTTGTGGCAGCTCTTTGGTGGAAGCAGGCTAGAAAGGTTTTACAGGATGCTGTCAAAAGCAAGCCCTTGGCCAGGAGGACCCTTGTGATCCTCAAAGAATTCATTACCAGTAAAGTGAGAGGCCACGTTGGAGAAAGGTGAGGGTGAGGACCAGCTTTGACTTCACAAGACTTGTCTTGGTTCCGGCAAACATGTCTGTTGGGAACTGTCTTGTCCTGGAGGCACAGTCTGGGACTGAGGGTCCTGAAGACACTGGCCTCTAGGGTTCCTTCTGGCTGCCAGAGGGGCCTCTGCTCTGAGAGGAGGTGGAAGGAGCACAAGTCAGAGTCAGAAATGGAGTCTATGGAAGGGCTCCTCGAGGGAGGGGCTCCTTGGGGGAAGGGCTGGAGCTTTTGTCTTTCCTTGTTTCCTTCCCAGGGCTTAGTATGGTGCCTGGCACACAGGATCCTCTTCATAAATGTTGGTTGATATGACTTGACCTGAATACCAGGTAGGAGAATGTGGTTGGAGGTGATCTTGTTCTGGTGCGATTTCTCCCCATCTAGGGGATAAATGGCAGGGGTCCTCAACACATTCTCCAGAGGGCCGACACTGGGGACATGTTAGGAGAATCTGGGAACATGGTTCCACCAAGCTGTAACATATCCTCTTGGTTTCTGTAATCCAGCTGTAAAGCAGCTCCCCTAGGCTCCAACCTCAACACACCTGGCCCCCTGCCTGGCAGTCTCATGCCTTGGAGGTATTCTGTGCTTGCCACCTTCCCAGTGGCACTAAACTCAAACTGGATTCTGCACTTGGCATTTCTTGGGTTGATCAACTGAATGGATGCTAATACCTAGCCCAGCTCTTCGGGGAGAAAACAATGTGTCTTGCCACAGAACTGTCCAATATGGGTTCTTGGGAGCTGGAAGACCTGGGCAGTCTGCCCAATGGTTTGTTTTGGGTGAGGGAGGGTCTATGGGTACTGACAGAGAGAGAGGGAGCAGTGTGTCTCTCCATCCCTGCATTCTTCCTGACCCTGAAACCACTGCTGTTCAGCAGCTAGCTTGGGAGCCCCAAGGGGCTAGGCATGAGCTCTGTTGAAATGCCGCCGTTCACTCTGAGCTCTGCCTCGCTTGATGGGGTAGGAGGATGGAAGGCAGGACACCCTCAACTTCTGTGGGATTGCTGGGGATTAGGTCAGCTGAAACAAGGCTCTCTTTGTCTCCTTTTCCTCCTCCTTGGAGAAAGGAGACAGTAGAATGCCCAGAAAATGAGACTCAGAGATGTCCGTCCAGAGGACTTCATGGGCAAGGCCAAGGGAGAGGAGAAAGTTACATCCTAGTTTGGGCTAGAGTTAGGGGGACCAGACAGGGAAGAGAAGAGTGGGAGGAGGGCAGAGTCTATTGGCAAGACAGGCCCTCCTCCCAGGCACCCAGGATAGGATGGGAGGAGAGAAGAAAAAGTAAAGGGGATGGGGAAGGGGCGGATGAGGGGAACCCTGAGAGGAAATGGGGTCAGACTGGGTTCTCCCAGAAGGTATAATGGGGCTGGGTGCCACCCTTTCTTTTTGTCTCCTGCCCACCTCAGCCTGCAGGCCAGGCAGGCTGGGCCAAGGCGTGGAATACTGAGGCCCCTGGGAAGGAGTGGGGCACTACTGTCCAGTGTGGTTCCCAGTGTCTCTGTCCACACCTGCCCAGTACCTGAGGCTGCTTTTGGGGATTCATTCACTGCCTTGCTCCCCTAGTCATTCACTCACTTGAAGGCCCAGCTACATAGGCCTGCCCAGATAGCTGTCATTCATCTCAAGGAAATTCAGGCCCTGGGTCCTGGGCTGAAGGACTTCAACCTTGGAGTGCACTTGGGGACCTGCTGGTTCATCCTCTGCCCCTTCTCCCAAAGGTCTCCTGGCCTCCTGCAAAGGAAACAGGTTTCTTCCCCAAGGACAGGTAGGGAGAGTGGGGATGGCACTTGGCCAACAACACCTGGCCCCTGTTCTCTCCCTCCTCTATTTTAGTTTTCATCAAAAGAACTGCCTGGGGTCTATGCTGGGCCTCCTCTATTCCTGCTACTTAGGGGGCCCCCAAGGGCTCCTGGCCCTCACCCTGTGGCAGCCCCTCCAAGGGCTCCTGGCCCTCACCCAGTGGCAGCCCCTCTAAGGGCTTCTGGCCCTCACCCTGTGGCAGCCCCTCCAAAGGATCCTGGCCCTCACCCTGTGGCAGGCCCTCTAAGGGCTCCTGGCCCTCACCCTGTGGCAGGCCCTCTAAGGGCTCCTGGCCCTCACCCAGTGGTAGCCCCCCACCATGGCTCCTGGCCCTCACCCTATGGAAGCCCCCTGCCAGGGCTCCTGGTCCTCACTACCTAACTGTACTAGAGGGAGGCCAGAGCCCTGTTCTTTGTCCCACTCTGTGCACCCCACCCCCCACTGCCTGTCATTTTTGGTGATGTCCAGGCAAAGGGGGATGTGGTTCTAATCAGCCTTCTGCTATTCATCCTTCAATCAACTGTTCCCAGTACAGGAATAAACAGGATGTTTGGAGGCCCCAGGGAGTGTGGCCGGCCTTCCCCAGCTGTCTAAGGCTGCTGCTCTGGGAATGCCATTGGGCCTGGAGGGGGGGCTTGAGGTGAGGAGGAGCTGACTCTCCCTGTTCCAGCAATAGCATGGTCTGGACATGTTCACAGAGGCAAAAACAGATCTCGAAAGAGGGGCAGAGACCCCAGTTTGCTGATGCTTACAGCCTTGGCAACAGGTGGTGTTTTCCACTGATTGGCTCTAGAGTAGCCCTGCCCTGGGACCACCCAGTCACTTTGGGGTCAGCCCCCTGGGCAACATGTGGGCACCTTAGGCCTTGAGGAGGTGAGGAGGGCAGAGGAAAGTGTGGATGGTTCATCTAATGCCCAGAGGGCTCTTTGTATGAGGGAGGGAAAAACCGGGACCCTGAGAGACTTCCCAGTTAGAGAGGGCTTGAGTCATACCCCCACCTGATCTGGGGGCATTGACTGGAATTGCCCATTGAAATGCCCAGTCCCAATGTGCTGGGCCACCTCACTGCTCCTCCTTTGTTCTCTCTGGGAGTAGCTCCCGACCACAGAAGGGGCTGGTCAGTTCATTCTCTGTCTCCCTGGCCAAGGAGTCAGCCTGGGGAGCAGTCTGTTCTCTGCTCCTGGGAGGGTGTGTGCCTCTGCTCCTGGGAGGGTGTGTACTGGACCACTTGCTAGCTAGGGATGAGCTCCGAGGAGCAGGTTCGCTCCTCACATTGTGTCTAGTTCCCTTATCCTGCCTGGTTCCACAGGCTCGCCAGAGGTGAAGAGGAAGAGCCTGGGAGCCCCATCTGGGAGCCTGGGAGCCCTAGGAAAAGCCCTGAGGAGATGGCCAAGCACAGGCCTGAGGCCAGTGTCTTCAGGACCCCCAGTCCCAGACTGTGCCTCCAGGACAAGACATTTCCCAAAAGACACGTTTGCCGGAACCAAGACAAGCCTCGTGAAGCCAAAGCTGGTCCTCACCCTCACCCCTCTCCAACGTGGCCTCTCACCTTACTGGTAATGAATTCTTTGAGGATCACAAGGGTCCTCCTGGCCAAGGGCTTGCTTTTGACAGCATCCTGTAAAACCTTTCTAGCCTGCTTCCACCAAAGAGCTTCCACAAGGCCAGGGTTGGGGCTGGGGAGCTGGAATAAAGGTGTGGATGAGAATGTGGGGGGTCTGTAGTTCTGTTTTACAAAGTAAACCATGAGTCATGGAGCCAGGGGTACTTAGAGGCCTGAGGGGCTGGGGGTTTCTGGCTCAAGCCTCTGTTGCCTTGGGGGTCTCTGACCTTTACTGAATGCCCAGGAAGGGGAGTAGCCCCCGTGAGGGAACACAAAGCACAGCTCTCCCTCCAGCCAGGGGAGAAAGCAGAATTAAACAGAACGAGGGAACGGTGGGGTGGGGGTAGGGGCAGACAGAGAATGGGAAAGCCAGGAGGAAGGAACATGGCTTATTTTTCCATTTGGGGGAGGTCCCCTGAAGAGTGGGGTCCTTCTCCCAGTCTGGGTCTGCTCAGAGCAGTCCTTGATGGCATTCCCATTCCACAGAACTCCCTGAGCCCGAGATGATGAGGTGTGAGATTCCTTCCTCTGCTGTGAATTAGAGGCCCCGTCACTCCCCAGGCCCCTGAAGCATTTCCTTCAGAAGGCACAATTGAACTCTTTCTGGTTGTATGCTCTGTCCTTTACGGGACTTTAAAACCACAGGGTAAGATGTGTCCTGACTCGGGCAGACTTCCTCCTCCTCCTCCCCCAGAGCAGAACTTGGAGCACCCAAGACAGAGATTGGGAGAGGAGAGAGAAGCACCTACGTCCAGCTCCACTCTCCAGGACTCAGTTTCTCCTCCTGCAAAGTGCGGTTAACTGACTGTTGAACCATGTTCTCTGACACTACTCCCAGAGCCTCAGGTCTGGAGGGGACTTCATTCCAACCCAGCTCAGTAAGATGTAAAGTCTCTGGGGAAGACCCATGATCCTACCTACGCCCCAAAGTTTCACAACTGCCCCTAAGGAATGTTCTTTGGAAGGAGGATGCAGGGAAAGTAGGAGGGCATGGGCTGTAGCCCAGAGAAGCAGCCTGGGAGAATCAGAGCAAAGCTGAGGGTCTAGGACCTCTCCTCTCGAAGCCCAGGTGCCATAGCTCCCACTTCACCGAGGCCCACTGGGCTCAGTGGCATCCTGACCAGGGGCTGGAGTCTTCACTTCCAAGACTCATTGGCAGTGAGGGCGCAGGTTGGACTCCTTCTCAGCGGCTTTTTCTGACGTTGCCACAAGGAACAGGGAACGCTCCTCTCGAGTGGTTCTTGCCAAAGTCCTCGAAAGCACCAGACTTGGCATTCTTCTCCTCTCTCCTGCCTTCCCTGGGAAGCCTCCCCAGGCAGGAGGTGGGTCTCCTGGGGGCTCCGGCTGCCTCAGCTCTGGCCAGACCCCAAGGGCCTGGAGTTCCTGGAGAGCTACTGCCCACCCTGCCTCAGAGAGAGTCAGGGAATGGGTTAGAGCTGCTGCTCCTACAGGAGGGGGAAATGGTTTTAATAAACAAATATTCTAATATCCACACTTGATGCCGCAACCTCATTCTTTTTATTTGGGGGCTTTAAAGAACTCGACAATTGGCTGCTTTGTCACAACAAGTTTGTGTGTGAATCTGTGTGCTTTTCATTCAAACATAAAAAGAGTCCATTTGATTCACGGTCATGGGGAACAAGATGACTGTGGGCGACTGGAATCCACAAATTGTCCCCAAACCTCACTCTAATCCCCCATTTCAATCCGGAGCCTTTGGATCAACTCCACTAATAAGCTACCAGCGGGGGAGGGAGAGGGTGGGCCCTCCTGCCCCCTGCCCCAGCTACCCCCTCTGAAGGCGTTTCTGATGATGCCAAAAGGGGGAGAAAGTTGTTGACGGGCTGTGGGTGGTTCTGTGGGAGGGAGGTGGTGCACTCTTGGGTTCACGAATGTCCTGAAGGGAGTCTGGAGGCCAGGTTCTAATCCCAGCTGAAGTGCCTGAGGGCTTCAAAGCCCTGGGTAAGTGCCGTTCAGTCCTCCATTCCCCATTGTGGCAATGAGGAAGAATGGTCCCTTGTCCTGGCTAGCCCACTGTGGCACTGGGATGAAGGATTAGATAATGTCTGTGAAAGCCTCCATGCTTCCTTCTAAAATAGTATGAAAATGTCTTCCAGTTCCCTATGGACTCCAAGAGCCAGAGGGCTGCTCCAGGCTGTGGGTAGTTTTGTCAAGTGGGCACTCGAGAGCCTGTCCAGGCTCATTTAAATGAAAATGTGGGTCCGCTTGCCAAGAAGAAAAGGAGAGGAAAAATGGGGAAGGAAAGGAAGTCTTCGTAGCGCTCACCTTCTCTCCCATAGGAGGGAGATGGCAAAGGCAGCTGGCAGGGAGAGGTCTCCTTGCCAAAAAAAATTAGCCTCTGGCTTCCAGGGCAGAGCAGCTCAGAAAGAAAAGGCGAGGACATGGAGGTTCTCCTACCTGCTCACTCCAGAGACTAACACCTCCATGTCATCAGAAACAATGGAAAGGTGGGGAGGAAAAGGAAACAGAGGCCCCACGGAAGAATTTGCTTGAGTCTTTCACATCAATCAACAGGGGAATACTTAGGAGTCCGGGTCATGGGCTACTGAGGCACACACAAGCCGTCCCAGAAAAGGGAGTGTGCGCTTTCCATGTTCTAGGAGTATACAGAGAAGCCTGGGTCCCACACACCAAGGGTGCTCCAGGCAGATCCAGAACAGAGGCAGGACAGGCTGCCTCTCCCAGTCTGGGGATGGGGCAGAAGCTGGGTGAGCTGGGCTCTTTCTTTCCCCTCAACCATGCAACTGAACACTCAGCAGAAAAAATTCAACTCATGGCGACAAGCAGATTACAATGAGAGTCCTCCAAAATCAGGTGGGATAAATGAAGGGCGAGGGCCCTTCAGAGAAGGGCTTGGCTCTCTCTCCTTGACCCCAGAGGGCAGAACAGCAGGCAGTGAGGGGAGACAGGCTGCAGCTAGGAGCCGGCCAGAGCTTCCTTGACAATGAAAGCTGAACCAGTGTGGAAGGGGCTGCCTCTGGAGGTCAAGGGGGATGGGAGACCCTTGTTCAGGCATAGACCCTGGGCTGTGTGTGTGTGGGGGGTATTCACAGCCTGGCATAAATAGGTTTCTGACCCATTCTTTGCCCAATCTACTGGCCTGGGGAGGGAGGAACCAGGAAGGCAGCAGAGCTGACCTCATCTGAGGGAAACTGCCCCTTGCGAGTTCCAGCTGGTGCTGCTTTGACCCAGAAGGGCAGACAGAGGCAAGAAGGGAAACCAGCTTGAGTGGCCTCGGCCCTTCACAACATCAATGACCAAAGCTCTGCTAGCCATGTAGGAGTAGTGCCATCCTCCTACAGCCCACTTCTTCCTTCTTCCATTGGGCACGTCCATAATGCAGTATTGGATCTGGGATCAGGATGTTGAAGTGATCCAAGGGAGCCTGCTGGGAAAGGAGCTGCTGTGACCAAGGCAACTGCTCGTGAGCCATCCCTAGTTTGAGCACAAGCAGGCAAACTCCAGAGAAAAACCAGTGCAGGCCAGCACTTTCTGAGCACCGTTCGTGAGGCTCGCCCAAGCCTGGCTGGGCCGACAAGCCGTGTCTAGGCACAGCAGGCAGTCCTGCCAGGGCTGAGACAGGCTGGGCCCTTGGGAATGAGGAAGAAAGGGCTCCTTGGCCACTGGGGCTGGTGCCTGGACAGCAGCTCCATCCTTTGTTCCAAAGCAAAGCTACCAAAAGGGAAAGGGTTAGACAAAAGAAAAGCCCAGCTCCCCTCCCTCAGAATGGTGGCTTGTGAGAAGGGAGAAGAACACAGAGGCTCGAGGCTCGGGGGTCATGGTTCTGGTTGCTCCCTGATCTGCCTCATTTTACCGACTTGCCTGCAGGGAAGGTAAACAATTGGCAGTTGTTTACAAGGGTGGTTTAAAAGTCCCACACATGGAGCCAAGCTGGGAGTGGAGTCCTTGCTCAGAAAGGACCTTCCCTTCCAAAGGCTGCCTGTCACTGGTCCCAGGACTGAGCCTTGCAACTGGACACAACTAACAACAAACTTCCTGGTGCCCCTTCTGGCCTGGCCCTACCCTTCTCTCTGTCCCTCAGGCTCTGCCTGGAGGCCCATACTTTGGGGTGCAAGACCTCCATTCAGCTCAGCTCCTTCCTGCTCACTACAATACTCCAGAAGCAATGGGCAACACCGGCTCAGAAGGTCCATTCAGCTCTAAGTACTGTGACCAGCCCGGGCCTCCCTCCCCCCAAGGCCAACCCCAGATCTCTGCCCAGTGACATCCCCTCTCCTCCCTGGCCCAGCTTCTCAGCCCTACAAACCAGGCTACTGCTACACACTGGAGATGCAGTCACTCCCTTGTTCAAGAACACAAAATTGCTCTCTATTGCCCCTTTACGCTCTCCTCTGGCCTCCTTCCTGCTTCCTTGGCAGAGCTGGCTCCCTCGGTTTCCCCACCTTCACAGCCTCCTTGATCCACCCTTTGGGCCCCTCCTGGCCAGGCTCTCTGCCCCCACAGGCAGAAGTCTCCCTTCCCTGCCTAGACCTTGGGCATCCAGGCCTGGGCAGGACACCTCAGGCTCTTCCTTGTCCACAGGTCTTTGTTTGCTGGATCAGCACCTATCTTTGCACAATCCTCTAGGCAGTCCGAGCCCTGAATGCTTGCGTCTGAGCCTCCAAGGCTCCGCTGGTCATGGGGGCTGGGGATTTTTCTGTAGGAAGGAAGGAGCAGCTATATCCCACCTAGCCCAAGCATGCTGCCGTGCCCCAGACCTCGAGTTTACACAAGGAAAAAAAGGGAACACAAGGAGACCATTTTCCTTCTCCATAAAGTAAAACTTTAATTCTGCCTTGTTAAAAGTGCTCCTCCTGCTGCCTTGCGAGCGGCCCTCCACAATGCTCTGGGCATCCCTGTCACAAGCCGAACCAGTCAGGGACCCCCCCACGTCGGGGGTCACCTTTCTGCCTCTGCCTTTCATCCTCCATAAACTGATTTTGGATGTCATCAATGGAGCCAGCTTCAGGGCTGGGTTTTTTCTCGGGAAACAGATCTGGGAACTTGAAGGTCTGCCCGTGAGCCTAGGGAGAAATGGAATATTTGCAGCCCAACAAAAGGCGAGGCAGAGAATGGCTGGGGGGATGTGGGGGGGTGTTCAGCCCTGCATGCCTCCCCCAACCATCTCTGCGTGGCCAACCAGTAATGGGGCAGGCAGAACCCGTGGACTCAATCACCCTGAGGGCAGCAGAGGGGGGCCCCCATTCAATCAGATGGAATGATTAACAGCCCCCCCTCCCCCGCCCCTGCTGCTTGGCATGATGGACACCACAGCCATGGCAGCCGGAGCGTGTCTGGGGCCTCGGCCTCAGCTTTCATCTAGCGGCAGGAAACCGTCACTCTGGGACAAAGATCTCTCTTCATTGAGCTGCATGTATCCTGCTTGTGGCCTCATTAACGGTGTCCATTCCCGGGAGGGAGGGGGGTAGTCCTCCAGACCCCAAGTCCCACAAGCCCTTTACCCCTCCTCCCGGCACAGGACTCAGCAAAGAGCAGCCGAGAAATACGGCCGTCCACCCTGCTCCATAAATCAAGAAAGGCTTTGCAAATTAACTGGTCTTAGGTCTCTCACTGGAACTCTCAGGATAGATCAGTATCACAAAGGACCGAGCCCCTAGCTTCTGCCTCCACCCCTGGGGGTCCCCATGTCCTCAGCCCGGGACTGGGGGAAGGCGGGGGGGGGGGAGGGCAAGGAGACCCCAACTTGTGGAGCTTAGTCCTATGATAATATGATTGACACTAAATTTTAAAATTACACAATTGTTTCCTATTTCAAAAATATCACTAATTTAATAAAAAATATTTCAGTAAGATTCCTGATATTAAATACTGAACTACTTCGACATTTAAGATAGGTCAAGGGACACAAAGAAAGACCGTCTGTGTCTGGAACGGTTTAATGAGTAAAATGAGGCGACCGGCGTTTTGTCCAGAAGTTTGGGTTTGGGCTGTCGGCCAGCCCGGGACACCCTGAGAACTGAAGGTTGATAAATTCTGATCATATGGAGGGGGGTGTCAGAGCGGGGAGTGATGAAAAGCAGGGAAGGGGCATGCTCGGTAGCTAGCTTTCAGGAGGATTATCTTACACATTTCAAAACTTTTTTTTCTTTTTTAAAATACCAAAGGGCAAGAGTTTACATGCAGGGCTGATTGCCCAGAACAGGGGGATTTATGGTGGATCTATGGAGGTGATTCGTCCAGTTTTCTAAAGGGGAGGGGGATGCAAAATGACATCTTAAAATGTAAATACAAAGTTTGCAATTTATAATACTTCAGAAAAGTCAGAGAAGGTTCGGGTTGAAATTGGGGCTCGTTTCCTACTGGAGTCAAAGGCCACGTGGAAATTTAGGGTTCCTTGGGGAACTCTTCTCCTATCTAGAGAATTTAATCTTTAATTTAAAAAAAAGAAAAGAAAGGAGCCCCTGGGTCCTTTCAAAGAGAAAGGAAAAGCTGACCAGTGGAAAAGACCAGACAGGGAAAAATCAGAGCCCAGCCCCGAGGCCCCAGGACAAAGGAAAGGAGAAAGTGCTCCCAGGCCAGACTTTTCAGGGACTTCTCTGGTGTTGGTTTTTTGGGGGGATCCTTGAATAACTGAGGCATTAGGGCAAAATAACAGTTGGTAGGCCTGACGCTCATGATAGAGAATAGGGTCCTAAGCGGGTCTTTGTTCACAGTAAGATCTAGTAGTAAAAAGCCAAACACAGGGCCAAAATAAAGGCCATGGTTGTGCCCCTTCAAGTGACCCCCAGGCTGCCCCATCACTCAGGCTCCCCCTCCCCACCCCCACCCTGTTTCCAGGCTGGCCCTGTACTGTAGGAGACAGCCTGGTCCCCCAGACTGGGGGGGGGAGGCCGTTACAAATTAGGATCCAGAAGCCCTCCCGAGTGGGGCCATTAGACACACACACGGTTCCCCTGCTAAGTCTCAAGAAAAAGGAGAGCCCAAGGCAGCTGCTGACATGAGATCCCCATGGCACAGTTCAATTTTCACGACTGGGGGGGTGGGGGCCCGGGGGGACGGAGGGGCTCAGATGACTCAAAAGCCTCCCCCGAAGGGGCTGGGGGCCCCCTGGCCACAGCCAGGCTCAGCCCAGCCCCACAACGGCGGCCTTTTGCGGAGGGGCTTTCTCTGGCCCTGGGCAGGGCCGCCACACACCCATGGCTCCCAGCCCAAACACATATGTGGGCTCCGGGCAGGAGAAAGAAGGCAGTTGTTGTCTGGAAGGAGGCGAGCCTAACCCCAACTCCCCACAAAGGCGCCCCAAGCCCACACCAGCGCTGCCCAGCCCAAGAGTACTACTGCCATCTGGCGGCCAAGGGGCAGGGTCTGGGCTGGCTCTCTCCTGTTTAAACTGAAACGGAGAAATTGGAGCAAGTTGGGCTGGAAATAAATGGTGGGGTTTCTGGAGCCCCTGTCCAAAGGCATCTGGAGGGCAGAGGGTGGCTTTAAAGGCCCAAAGATGACCAAGAGGGAAGGTCAAAGATCTAGATCTCTGCCCTATCTTTCAGATCCTGATGCCAGGAGGCCAGAGGCCTGGGAGGGGGAGACCCCTTGGTTTCATTGGGTCTTTATCCGATGGTTGGGCAATTCCAGCTATCTGTGGCCCAGGGAGGCACCTGGGACTGCAGAGACAAGGAGGACCCAGACCCCGACCTAAGGGGGCTAAAGCCAAGGTCACCCAGCCTTACTCCATGCAAACTCAGGCCTCCGAGATGAGGGAGAAAGCCTGGGCGGGCAGCAGTCATTGAGGGAGCCACATGGTCAGGATTGCGACAGAGATCACTTCCGGGTGGAGGGTGTAGAAAATTGAGCAAAGGTCAGAGCCAGCACTGAGGCCCACCACCCTGGGCTCTGACCTCAGGGAGCCCCAGGCCAGAACTTCCATCTAGCCTGGACAGCCAGCCGTGGAAGGGAGGACAGACTGAGGAGCTCCCCCAGGGAAGGCCCTCAGTCCAAGCTCCATGGGCTAAGATTACTAAGGTGCACAGAGATGACCCAATCACATGCCCCTGGAAAAACTAGTCCTCTGTCTCATGGGGACCAGCAGCTCTCCCTCCAAGCTTTCGGCACACACGACTGCACGTGCACACATGCACACACGTACAGGCACCCTGGAGGTTTCTGGTGATTCCTTCACCCGATACCCATAACCTCCAGGTGGTCCGGGGCAGCCTGGGGAGCCAGGCTGAGATGGCCCCTGCCCTGCCTGACTCACCAGCTGGACATAAGCAACCTTGTAATCAGGCTGCTTGATGCGCACATTCCTGTGATCTCTCCTCTTGCTGGAACCTGTTGGAATACAGACCTTCCTTGGCTCCAAACTCCTGATTTCAGGTCCAGTTATCCCAGAAATCAGCAGTCTGTCCAGGCCCCCGCTAAGATCCTGTACCCCCATTCACTCTGTCATTTACCAACTGCGGGCATCAAGAGATGCCCTCTGCCTGGGACTCCAAGGGTACCCCCTTGGGAGTCTGATGGAGCAGAGCCTGGAGCCCCAGCACAGCCGTGGAGCTTGGGACAAAGGCTGGGAGGGGAGAGAGCCCGCCAACTCAGAAGCTGCATGGGCACCTCTTCTGAGGCTGAAGCGCCATCACCTGGTCGCCAGTGGCACAGCTGTGGAGAGGACAGCTAAAGGCCACACTCACCGTGCTGGATCCTGGTTCTCACAGCAGCCACGGGCACGTTATAGATGCTCTGGAGGTAATTCTTGAGGTCAAGTCTGGTCATTCTGCATCCCGGACAAGAGGAGATAGGAGACACTTTGAAACCAAGGACCATTCGAGGACAGCCGGCCAAAAGCCCTGCCATGGCAGCAGTGCCCCATCCCCAGAGGCTACCACTCACGTGGGGCTGTCTGGGCCCAGGGAAATCCATACAGCCTCCTGGTATCTGCCTCACCTAGCAGCTCACCACTGTGACCTGGCACCAGTAACAACATTTCCCAGGCTGGCTGCACCCCGCCTTCCCTCCTACAGCACCACATCTAGCATGCTAGGTCAGCCTGGCTGGATGTGGGGAGGCCCAGGAGCAGACAGATGCTGCTTTGTACCTGGTTGGCAGGAGCCCTCCTGGACCCGCCCATCGGGGTTGCCCAGGTCCCCACCTGGGCCCCACCCCAGCCGTAGAGAAGTGCTAAACTTGAGTTTCCAGGGGAACACTCACATTCCCCCTGTCCAGACAGAACCTTGAATCTTCCTCAGCCCACACTAAATGAGGCCAAGGAATTCCTTTGAGTTTCAGATAGAAAATCAGTCCCTTGGGGTTTTCTTGTCTCAACTGTGATTAAATCTGGGGTGAACTCCCCCTGAGGTCGAGGGTGCCCACCTGGGGGCCTGGGGATGAGCTCCCACCTCACGGCCTCTCAGGTCCTGAATGTCCAGGGACTCTGAGAAGCTTTGGATCTCTCCTGAGCCCAGGGGCCTGTCTATTGAAAGGCCAGAGGCCTGTGGTGTGGAGGTGATGATGACCACCTGGGGGCTGGCACTTTCCCCAGGGGAGGCAAAACCCCACATATCTCCACCCCAAAGACTACTCTGAGACATTTCCACAGATCAAACACCAAAGCTGTGTGGGGCCAGGCATCCACAGTGTCCCCCCTCGGAGCACTTACTCCATGGGGATTCGGAATTGCACAGTGTCTTCTGGCTGTGCCGTCCCGGGCCTCACCAGCTGGATGAAGAAGTTGGTCCGGAAGATCCGCAGCTGGGGGTTTCCTGCCTGGTACAGGGGGTACCTGCCAGAAAAACCCCAAGCTGGTTATCTGGGTGGTCAGCACCTCCAGAATGGATCTAAAAGGCCAAATTGTCTAGGGAGGCCCTCATCTACTCTGTGTCCGAGCCCTGATAACGGTTGTGCCCTCCATTAGGCACCCACTGTATATAAGGTGCCATGGGCATGATTCACTGGGAGCAGCTGGGGATGCGTCCTGGCCCTTCTGTGCCTCAGGATGCCTCCTCCTGCTGACCACTCAGGTCCAGCCTGGGCAGCGGGCTCCACAGGGGAAGGCCGGCCCTCCAGTGGCCATCCATGTCGGTGCAGTAAGGTGGTCAGCGGCCTCCCATGTTCCCCCTGGTGGCTGATGCCCACAGCGCACGAGGGCTGGCTCTGGGCAGGGGGGCGCCTTGCCCTGGGCCACCGAGTCCCCAAAGTGAACGTCTTTGGATGGTGAAGATGGCACCCCCGGCAGCAGGGAGCCCCGGCTGGCCTCCCTCGGGCTCACGGAGGCCAGTCTAAGTGGGGGGCAAGAGGAACCGTGGCCACTGAGGCAGGAGAGGGGCACCTGGACGAGGGGCACCTGAACGAGGGGGCACCTGGACGAGGGGCACCTGATCGGGAGGCACCTGGACGGGGGACACCTGATCGGGAGGCACCTGGACGGGGAACACCTGATCGGGAGGCACCTGGGCAAGGGGCACCTGGATAGGGGAGGCACCTAGATGGGGGGGCACCAGGACGAGGGGACACCTGATCGGGGGCACTTGGACGGGGGGCACCTGATCGGGAGGCACCTGGACGGAGGGCACCTGATCGGGAGGCACCTGGACGGGGGGGCACCAGGACGAGGGGACACCTGATCGGGAGGCATCTAGATGGGGGGCACCAGGACGGGGGGCACCTGATCGGGAGGCACCTGGACGGGGGGTACCAGGATGAGGGGACACCTGATCGGGAGGCACCTAGATGGGGGGCACCAGGACGGGGGGCACCTGATCGGGGGGGCACCTGATCGGGGGGCACCTGGACGAGGGGCAGGCGGCGGTCCAGGCCAGGCTCTCCCGGCCCTCGGACCCAGGCTGGGCGGACAGATGGAGACTGTGCATGCATGGACAGACGGACGCAGGGGCTCCCGAGGGCCCCGGCCCGGGCTGGGGAGGGGGACACAAGGACCCCCGCGAACGACCAGAGGCTGCGGACGACGACGTGACCGCAGACCGCCGGGACGCCGAGGCGGGGACCACGTGACCGGCGGGCGTCACTCGGCCGCAGCCCCGCCCCTCCAGCAGGGGGCGCAGCGGCCGCCCGAGGGGGGCGCGGGGCGAGGGGCGCCCGGCACGACGGCCCCGCTCCCGAGGCTGGGGCCGCGTGGGCGAGCCAGGCCTCCGTTTCCCCCTCTCCGCCTCGTACTCACAGGACGTTGCGGGCCATGACGCGCGTTCACTCTGACAGCGGCTCCCGGGACTTCCTGTCGGCGGCGGAAGCGGGGCGGAACGAGACGAGGCCCGGCCGCCGCCCCCGCGCTCGCGCCGCCGTCTGCGTCGCCCCCTGGCGGTGGGAGGCCGCGCCGCCCGCGCCCCGGCCCCGCCGGCCTTCCCTTTCCTCCTCCGCACCTTTGTCTCAGGGCCCTCCCCCGAGCGGCCGTTCCCGCCCGCAGGACGGACGCCAGGCCCCGGACTTCTTCTAGAGGGACGCCGGGCCCTCAGCGCCCAGGACCCGGGGATCCCCTGGGTTTTGTCGTGGCCTGGCCCAGCCCCCCAGCGGAGGGGTCCTGCGTTCCTTCGATCCAGCCGCAGGGTGGCTGAGAGCACCTGGGCTAGAGAAGGGCCGCAGGAACCGTGGGGGAAACTGAGGCAGGAGTTCGGAGAAGGGCCAGCCAAGCCAGGCTCCGCCCACACCCGTAGCACGGGCGGTGGCCCTCATCACCCCTTCCCCTTGGGCTGTGCCACGCGGGCAGCCTGGAGGGGAAGGGTCCCGCCTCCTGCCTCTTCCTGACTGGGTGCGGACTCTGGGAGCCCCTTGCCCCCCAGTCTGGTTTCGTGCCGGGCTGTCCCCTCGCCTGGCACGGCCCGCTGGGCACTCCCCCCAACGGCCTCCAGCTGTTCCCCACGCCTGGCTACAGCAGCGGTCACCCCGGTCCCATCAAGACCATTCCACCCCAGATCCCTCCCAGTCTCCCTGTGTGTAAGCTGCCTCGCCCTAGGAAGGCCTCGGCCTCCGCCCCGCTCAGATTCCAGCCGGCCCACTGGGACACGAATGTCACGGACAGGCTTCTACCCAATTGGGCGTCTACCCGATATGGCAGCTCTTTAATAAACTTTGTTTTTCTCCGGCTTGAGTCGAATTCATTCGGCACGACCCAGCCTGTCAGTATTTTGGGGTCCCGGGCATCCCTGAACCTCAACATTTTGGTTCTCTGACCTGTCATTCCCAGGGCCTGCGTCTCTGTGGTGCCTGGAACGCGCAGAGTGCCTAAGAAATGTTTAATGGTCAATGGGTGTCCCTGGAGCTCCTGCCGCAGTGGCCATATTCCCTCTGGGCAAACAGGCTGAACCAGGCTGAGGGTACTCAATGGGGCTCGTGGGTAGGGAAGCCTTCCCGGGGCACTGGGTGGATGAGGACTCGGAGGCTCCTGAAGCAGGTGCTGTACGCACTTGGAAACCACCAAACTCACCCAGCAGCCCTGCGGTTCTGCCCCCGGACTCTGATGAAGAGAGAGGAAGAGAGAGGCAGTCCTGGCTCCCTTACATCCCACAGATGCTCATGGCTCCACTGGTCCTCTTAGAAACAGGGCCAATCACTGCCATTTGCCCTGCCTGGGAGACTCCTCTCATAATGGGAGGAGGGGCAGAGAAGTTCCCCATCTCTTCCCTCTCCCCCCACCCTCCCGTGCCCAAAAAAAGATGGGAGAGTGGCAGGGGGGCTGTCCCAGTCCACCTCCTACCTTCCATCTCTGCCCCATGTGCCACCACCAGGGCTGATTTCTTATCTCTGCCCCCATCAGAGCTGTGCCTGCTGGCTGATATCCCCCCGCCCCAGGCTCCCAGAAGCCCCAGCTTGAGGCAGGAGGCTGAAATTGAGAGAGCTCATTGACTCTTACATCGAGGGCCAGAGCAATGTCAGTCATGCCCACTGGGTAGGGTGGATGGCAGGGCCTGGCACTGGTAGTGAAGGGAAAGGGATCATTCTTTGCCTTTTCCCCCTGCCATTTGCCTTTGAGGGCCTCAGATGCAGCCCCTTTTCCTTCCAAAGGGAACCCCTGCTGATTCATGGAGACATCCCCTCCAAGCAGCAATCTTGGACTCTGCAGCCCTCAGAGTTCCCAACCTGGAGCTGGTTCCTGCTCCCTGGCCTCCCTCTCCCTATTGGCTGGATGAGGTCAGTCTTGTGCCCACCCCATTGGGTACCCCTGGCCACCTCTCAGACAAGATGGGAGGAGACCCTCTCCTCCAGGCAGTCTCTCCTATCCCCGCCCCCAACAAATTTAGAGAACTCAACAGGGAAGGGAGTGATTTGAGCTTTATTTACAAGCCTCACAGAGGGGACCCCAAAGGTCCCTAGAGAGGGCAGCTGGCAGAGGTGGTGGGAGCTGAGGGTCCAAGGAGCAGCGGGGCATCGCGTCTGGCTGGCCTCTCCATGAGGCGCCTCCTTTTCCTCTTCAGGGGATCTCCTGGAACCCTTGAGGGAACCAGACTGGGGTAGGGGCTGAAGGCAGGGCAGGTGGGAGCCAGTGGGGACAGCGGCATCAGGAGAGAGGACAACTTGCAGGGGGAAGACCAGTCTCTGCTCTGGAGGTACTCTCTTGACTTTACTTCCAGCGGCCGCCGACCTTGCCCTTGGCACCGGCACCAGCCTTCTTGCTGCTACAAGTGGAGAATGGGAAGCCAGGTCAGCCTGGGAGGAGCCCAGATTCCTGGTACAGAGGCTACCTCCCAATCCCCCAGACTTGGTCCAATCTTGACCTTGAGCCCCTGTCCCTGGTGCTGAGCCCTCTGCTCCCTTCAGTAGGCTCCAAGGGTCACTGGGAATTGCCAGAGGCCTTTGAGGAGTTCCTTACCCTTGTCGGAAACCCAAGCCCAACAAATAACTGTCCTGGAGAGAGTAGGAGGGCCCATCCTCCCAGGTCCAGCCACAGCCCCACGTGCCAAGCAGCCTCTACTTACCTGCAACCAGGCCACACCTGGTCAGGGGTGAGTTTGTCCCTTGCCAAGCAGGTTAGTCTGAAGTTAGGGGGTCTGAGGAGGAAGGGGCTGGGAAGTAGAAAAGGGGTCAGGCATTGCCCCCCATGCTCCCTGCTCTCCTTGCCTTCCTCAAAGGCACACAGCTCCTACTTCAGTCCACGGCACTTAAGAAACTTTCATAGAATTTTAGTCCTGAGGGAGACCTTCAAAGATCACCCTGATTTTACAGACGGGTATTGTCTGTAAAGGAAAAGATTGGTCTAAGGTCCTCCAAGTCCTCCAAGTCTCCCACTGCCTGTTCTGCCTCCTGGCAATGAATGCCAGGTCTCTTTGGCATTCCAGGAGACTCAGGCAGACTCAGTGTCCTCCAGCAGAAGGTGAGGTAGCATCGATGGGTGCCTGCTGGGGAGGAGCGAGAGCGAGGGAGAGTCAAGGTCAGCCCCAGGGAGCTGCCCTCCTTGCTCCAATTTCTCATTGAGGATTGGCAAAGCCCAGTCTGTGTGTGTCCTGGACTCACAGGGGCTGTCTCCCTAAGGGATCTCATTGCCTGCCTTAGGAGGAGCTGCCGAGGCCAACACGTGGTCACACAAACACGAGTCACACCTTGCCAGCCAGTCGGCTCGCTCACACAGAGCGGTCTATGCCGA
Organism: Potorous gilbertii; assembly: GCA_028658325.1. Taxonomy (NCBI): domain Eukaryota; kingdom Metazoa; phylum Chordata; class Mammalia; order Diprotodontia; family Potoroidae; genus Potorous; species Potorous gilbertii. The sequence goes on along the minus strand of JAQQSK010002565.1, from coordinate 195,764 downwards.
CCCCTGACCTTGTACATCAGAGACAAGGGCCCAAGGTCACCTTGGGCAGGAGTCTTGGACCCTGCACCTTTGCAAACCAGAAATCTGAACTCACCCCCAAACTTGTCCCCCCTCTGCCCCATGAGCCAAATACAGGAGCTTGATGAGAAACCATGAGAAATGGGATAGGAGGATGCTGTGGTGTATGGGGAGACTGCCTGGGTTTGAGATGAAAGGTTGGGCAATGGCTTTAGATGAAAGATGATGGGGATATCAAAGGGCGTCTTCTGAGAAATCCTCTCTACTCCCTCTATGGGTGTGGAAAGAGGAGAGTTTCTTATGCCCATTTCACAGAGGGAGATACTGAAGCCTCAAAAGGGAAAGGGACTTGCCCAAGATCATATAGCAAGCTGCTGGCAGGCCATTCTTAGGAGATCACACAGCCAGTCACTGTTGAAAAAGCCTGGAGACCAAGGCTAGACAGGAGATCAAAGACTAGGGAGACCCATTGTGGTCAGTTTGAGCCTTGGCTAAGCCATCCCTGGTACCTCCATCCCTGAAGTCTGCCCTGGGCTCAGCTTGGTCTGGGCATCACAGGATACCAGGAAGGGACCCTTCTGCTCCTAGGGCCTCCAACAGGGAAGCTAGCTGGGCCCCTGGGGGCTGACTAAAGTGCCTTGAACTCTTGCCCAATGCCCCCAGATCCCCAGGGCCCCCGGGCTCTGTACACATTACAAGGGGCACAGGTCAGCCCCCGGGGAAGGTTGGGGCCCCCGCCTGCCACTCGCCCCCGCTGTCTTGCTCTCCAGCCGCCCTTGTCTCTGATGCATCCGGCCAGGAAGAGAAATGAAGCAGTTAGTCGGTAACTGCTCTTGGCACAGGGTCCCAGCCATCACTGATGCGAAAGGCTTTTCCAGGTTGATTGTCTGTGGCCGAGCTGTGCAGGGCCCTTCCTCAGAGCTGGGCTTACTCAAAGTATCTTCAGAGATGGCCTGAGCTCCTCTCCCTGTCCCCCTGGGGCTCCCTGGCTCCTTCCTATCCTCCCAATGTTGGGGATGGGGGCAGTGATGGCTGGTCCCACGAGTTAGTCTCTGGCCTCCCTGCCCAGTCTGGCCTGGCCCAGGTTCTGGGCTATGGGCTAGAGCAGGGCTAGGCTACTCACTGCTTCTGGGCCTGGTCAATCCGGCTCCTGAGGGTGGTAATCTGTAAATAACACAGATGCTAAGCTGTCACAAAGGTTGGGATAGTTCAGGAAGGGCCAGGGAGCCCAGGATCCTTGTGAATTGGTCAAGTGCATCAGAGTGTTGCAGAAACCTTGGTTGAGGCCTCTCTGAGCAGCTCAAGTTCTCCACCAGAAATCATGAGGGAGACTGAGTCTCAGAGAACAAAAATGACTTGTCCCGGGCCACAAAGAGAATGTGTGAGAGAGAGTGAGCAATAGAGCCAGATACCCTGACTCCTGGCCAAGGAGACCACATATGACACTACACTCAGAGCAACATCAGCCAGATCTGAGTCAAACTTCTCCTACCTGTAAGCCTGGAGGAAGAGAAGGGGAGGCACTGAGCACGCTGGACGGGCCTCCTGGGGATAGCCAGTCCAGTTGGCTCTGTGGAGCAGTCCTAGGCTCTTTGGAAGAGAGATACTAAAGGTGATACTGTCAGAGACCCCAGAGATCTCATCTTCCAATGATACCTCTGAATCAAGCCACAGAGGCCTTTCCAGAAGACTGGAGTTCCCACTGCTCCCAGGACAAGGGGATCATGATGTCCTCCAAGGAAGAGGAGGAGACAGGGAAATACCATGGATGAGAAGCAAGCCCCAGCTTTCCACTTGACTCACCTCTAGCTCACAATTTCCCCATCTGTAAAATGAGGAGGGGCAGAGAAAATTTCTAAGGTCCCTGAGAGCTGTGCTGCTCAGTGATCTGAGGTGACTTGGAAGGCCACTACTAGCTCCACTAGGCTTTAGGAAGCGGCAGAGTCACCGCCTCAGAGACATTTGTCCCCCAGGACAATCTCACTGTGGCTAGCCCTCTAGGGTCATGAAAGACCTGGTCACACAATCAGTGAGCTGAGGGACATCAGGAAGGGCCCCCTCCCTTCCAAACAGGGATGGTTCTTCCACACTGGTCCCAGAGAGTGGTCACAGAAGACTCCACATACTTGAAGGGAATCAGCTGAGGCAAGAAAGGTATGATGGAGTGAAGGTGAACACAGGCCAGAGACAGAGGCCAGCTTAGAAAACCTCCCCCATCTCAGTTGGGCTTGGAAGCCAGCTTCAGCCAGTGTCACCTGAAGCAAACTGGGAAGTGAACTTTCCCTACTGGAAAGGAGAGAGTTACCGACTCAGTGATGTGAAGGGGCTCCCTTGACTTGGGTGCATTGGGGCCTCTCTGATCTATCACCAGAGTGGGCAGTGGTGCTGAATCTCAGGGTTCCTTCCCTTCCTGCTCCAATTGACACCCTACACCCTGATCCTGAAGGGCTGGACAGGATTCAGGACACTGTAAGCTGAAATAAGGCTCTTTCTGTCCGAGTGGGTACTGCTTTCCCCTTCCCATTTAGGAACAGGGACACTCAGGATATAGAACTTCAAAACCAGTAGGGACCTCATTTTACAAGTGAGAAAAGTGAGACCTAGAAAGGGAAAGGACTTGGCCAACACGCCACAGCTTACCAGCCGCACAGCTAACGGGGGGGCGCCAAACTAAGGAGACTGAGGGGACGCATTCCTGCCCTTGGAGCAGAGCGGGGCTGGAGTATTCATTCTGCCATCATATCTGCGGTCCCTTCCCCATCCAAGGGAAAGGAAATGCAGCACTTCACTGAATGGATTGAAGGGAAGTGGGCTTCAGCAGAAAACCAAGGGTCTTTGGGAAGGCAGATGTAGCCTGCTCATGTTGGAATCAACAGCCCTAGCTGAGAAGCAACAACAGTCACCCTCTCGATAGATCCATCAGCATGGAGGACAGGGGGAGAGGGAATGCCAGTGGGCACAGACCGGGGCATCGAAATTCCAGTGGGCACAGGGGATTGGAAGGGCAGGCAAGTCAAGGCCAGGGGAGACCAAAGCGCGAATTCTCCATGCCAAGCTCCTGCCTGGCCTGGGAAAACTGGCCAGCGAACCTGCTCTCTCCCTCCACCTTGTGGCTGAAAGAAGAATAGCAGTCATGGTATGAGCGGAAGCACAGGGGTCAGGATGGAGATGGTGCCCTTGTGGGTGGGGGTCTAGGATCAACTCCAGCTTCACCAAACGTTGAGTCACCTAAGCTCGTGGCCATCTAGGAGCACGACACTTACCTCTTCCCAACTGGCATGAGTTGCCAGGGGCAGCGGGCTCTGGCCATGGCGGGAGGACTAGGTCAGTGCTGCTAAATCAGTCCTACAGCCTGGTCTGGACACTCACCTTCCATTCCCTGGCCCCAATCCCCTCCCCCATGCCCTCTGGGACTAGCCACACACCTGGAAAGGCCAGGCAGCTGTGAATCTCCTGGGCTGGGCACTCAGCCCCTTACCCGATGCCATGTTGGTGTAGGACTCTCATGTGGCAGCTCTGTCCCAGATCCGCCAGAATTCAGGAGGTGCCAGGGAGTACTGAACTGGATGGAGAGTAAAGGGGGAGGAGGAGGGAGGCCCATGGTGACCTCAGTCATGCCTCCAGGCTCCCTCTTTACCTGCCTCGTGCCCATTGCGTGCCAGCATCCGCAAGGACCTAGAATCTCACCATGCATGAAATGGCCAGCAGCCTAGCCCATGGCAGACTCTTGGTACTTACAACTTGGCCAACATCTCCACCCTGGCACGTACAGTCATGATCTAGGAAGATGGAGAGGGTTATGTCAGGAGGGGCCCTTGGGGTGGGCTCTGCAGGACCCAGAGATGGAGGGAACACCAGAAAATGGGCTAAGCCTCAGTGCCTCCAGAGCCTCATCCAGCTGTTCTGACACTGACTTGGCAGGTGAGAATGTGGCCTCCTCATTGGATGGTAGAGAGGGGCTCTGAGTCCTGGGCAGAAGTGCCACCTGAGGCTGGACTCTAGGAGATCCTATCAAACTAGCACAGTTGGTGGATGGCTGGCAATGGACCTCAGGCCCAGCTGAGCTCAGCACAGAGGGGTTCACCAACAATCCTGCCACTTGCACTATGAAGCTTTGGCCAGAGAATAACCCTCCAGGCTTTCTTCTGAGTTGGAGAGAGCTGGGGGTCTGTACATGCAGAGGGGCTCCACCTCGAGAGTGGCATTTCAAAGCAGATTCTCAATGTGATTGAAGTTTTGAGGAAGGGGGTTCAGTGCACAAGGGCAGTTCTGGAGGAAAGGTTATGAGCCCAGCCCAGGCCCATGGGAACTTATGCCCTACTTCCACAGTCAGGACAATGAGGGTAAGGGCCTTTGGTTCATCTCAAAGCTGGAACGGTTTGCTGAGCAAATGAACATTGTAAATAAGCCAGTCAGGCCAGGGGGCAATGGTTAACCTCCTGTTTACCAGTGTCATTTGCAGCAAATGTGCTGAGGGCAGCTGATCCTTATCTGGGGGTCAAAACAGGGTCCTGAGGGGAATTTCTGCCTTCCTTTCTTTTTCTGTCTTTCCTTCTCTTTCTTTTCCTCTCTTTCCTTTCTTTCATTCTCTCTTTCCCTTCTTCCTTCCTCCCTCCCTCCTTCTCTTTCTTTCTTTCTTTCTTTCTTCTAGAATACAGCCATTTCACTAGCTCACTGGTTTTCCCATAGCCACCCAAACTGTGAGAGTGGGGAAAGGGGATCTTTGTTCTCCTTGGCCCCAGAGGCTAGAGCCAGGAAGGTATGAGGTAGGAGGAACTCTGAGGAGCCTAATTTCAGATCAGTTTCTTCCTACCAATCTTGTTTGCCTAAGGGTGGAGTGGATGGGCTCCATCCTCATTGTACAAGTCCCCAAGCAGTCCTTAGCAAGGAAAGTGTAGCTGGACATCTTGAACCAGGACCACTTGAACATTCTCAGAGTCAGTGTGTATCTTAGCCTTGATCATCTCTGAACAGGACAAGGGGGAGATTGAACTGGGGCTTATGCTAACCCTGGTCATGGTGCAGCCCTTGGGGTCTGAGCTATGACTCTTAGGGAGGGGAAGACACAAGCTTGCCTCATGATGTCCCAGCTTTTGGGGAGGTTGTGAACAGGGTCTTTCTAGAGAGAAAGGCTTAGATACCTAGACCTTAGCTCAGGGAGTGACTTTGTTGCCCCTTCCCACATTGCTTGAGGTTCAGTTTAAGGAACCTAGGCTCCCAGGAACAGCAGAAATATGGGCACAAAATAGCCCTGGGTACCAGCTTATTATGAGAGGACAAGCACGTGCCACCACAGGCTCCTTCCACAGAGGCTGCTCCATCTACATCCAGAGGCCTGGGCTCAAATGGATGGCAGGGCATGCTACATGAGAGAAAAACTGGAGAAGGTCCAAAGGCAGGGATTGAGGGGGCCAGGGCTTGGGAACAGTTCCAGAAAGAGGGTCTTTCAAAGGAGCCGGGAATGTTTGCATTAGAAGACAGAAGACCTTGGTCGGGAGGGGGATCAGCCCTGTGATGGCCAAATATTTGAAGGGCTGTGACGTGGGTGAGGGATCAGGGATGTTTGGTGGGGCCCCAGAGTAGGGGGCAGGGGGAAGGACACAGGCAGATTTCAGCTTGATACCAGAGAACTTTCTACATGGAACCACTCAAAAACAGAACAAGTTAGATTGGGAGAGGGAGGCCCTTGTTACTGGAGGTTCTGCCCAGGTTAGGTTCCTGGCAATGTCTCTTGGGTGAGGAGGGTGGACTTTGTGAACAACTTTAGGACTCTGTGAAGTGCAGACAAGTATGGCCTCTGGGAAGAGATGGAAAAGAATCCCTCTGTGAAAGGTCATGCCAGGAACCCAGCTAACAGCAAAGGGGCCTGTCTGGAAGGCACAATGTAAGTCATACCTGAAAAACCAAGCTTCAGTGGCCAAGGTAAAGGCCTGGCAACCAGCAGCACCTGGCAGAGAAGGCTGGCCAAGGTGGTTACTGGCCAAGGTGGGCACCAGTTGCCCCTCAGCAGCCCCAGGAGGCTGCCTGCAGCCTCTATGTGCTGGTCAAGGCCAGCCCTGGGCCAGTCCTGGCTGAAGAGCCCAGGGGGCTGCCCAGAGGCCCCGGGCATGGTCACTCACCTCATACTTCTGCCTCTTCAGTTTCTCTCCAAACTCAAACTTGTCAGTCTCCAGCTGATAGAGTGTATCCCACAGCTCCTTGGCCTTGTCCCTGGGAGGTGGAGATGCACACACACAAAGCCTCAGGGACAGCTGAGCCACAGGGGTATGGCAGAGTACCCCCAACTGAACCTTACTCAGAGCAGGTGGAAAGAGAAGCCTCAAGAACTATGGGAAGGAGGGATCCTTTAGAAGGAGGGGCACAACAAGTCTGGCCTCTGACCAGTTATAGGCATACAAGGTGGCAGAGTAGGAGGGGATCTGGCTCAGGTGGTCATGGGCCAGGGCCAGGAGGCAAGCCCGTGGCTTTGGGGCTCAGGTCAGTCATCACTGCCTCAGCCCCTCTGCCTGACATTCAAGGCCCCTCTCCAGTCCGAACTGACCATCCATTTGCTCCCCTCTGTCCAGACCCTCTCATGTGCCTGAACTCCCCAGGCTCATTCTCACTCCCATGGATTTGCTCAAGGTACAGCCCCTGGTCAGGAATTCCTTCCTTTCTTCCCCTAGGAAGGCCCCACTATTTGCCACCATCTGGGGTGGCTTCTGGGACCCGGTGATGTCTCCTTTTTCTGAGGTCATTCCTACCAGCAGCCCATACAGTTAGGACCGTAACACCAGCAGTACTGGACTGTTGAAAGGGCCATTCATAGTCAATCAGTATTTGCCTCTCAGATCTACTATTGATAGATCTACTATTGATAGACTGTATGAGTGTAATCAAGTCCCTTGTCCTCCCTGGCCCTCTGTTTACTCATCTATAAAATTGAGTGGACTAGATTATGCTCCTGGTTCTAAATGTCACGGTTGTCTCTGGCAGCTGCAGATGTGAGGCCCCCCTGATACACGTGTGTGTGCACACACGCACACGCATACACACGCGCACCTCAGCTTGTCATCTCCCAGGTGATCAATGTTGAGTGGCTTGCGCCTCTCGGCCAGGACCTTCTTCTTCATCTCGCGGGCAGTCTGTTTCTTACCTCTCTTCTGGTCAGCCTGCAGAGGAGAAGGGGAGTCTAGCCACTAGGGTCTGCCTCCTGGGAGCCCCTCCCTCCTCCTGGAAGGAGGCCACAGGAGCCTTACTTGCCTTGGCCAGGTAGCTGCTGTATGAGGCTCCCATGGAAGACAGTGCCTTCTTCTTCTTCAGGTCATCCTCAGCCCTTCTTTTCGCCTCTTCTTCCTCTCGCCGGGCCTTCTCCTCCTGCGGGGACGTTCAGTAAGCAGGATTGGGACCCCTGATCAGGACCCTGGACAGCACCAGCCAATCTGGCTGAGCTAGTGCCTTGGCATGTCTGCCAGCCTCCTGCACCAACCGCCTGCATCCACTCTGGAGTCACAGAGCCAGGAGGAAAATTCTTACCCTGCCTCCTGCCAAGACCCTTCTCCCTCTCTGGGCCTCAGTTTTCTCTTCTGCCAAGGGAGGAGATTGGAGTGGGTAACCCTCTAAAGGACTTTCTAGCTCTCCCATTCTAGGATCCCTTACCCAAAGCAAGAGCCTCCTTCTCTGCTAGAATACTACCCCACCTCCACAGCCACCAGCACACACACCTGACTTCCCCAGAGCTGTACTGGTTGTTAAGGATCAGTGAATCAATGGCACAAAATGAAAGTACAGGAAAGAGCCGTAAGCAGAGATTCTGGTGCCTCATGGGAAGGGTAGGCACAGAGACCCCATGGATGTCCTCCGGGAAAGCTGAGACACCCTAGGACAGTCTGCCTCACCTGGGGGCAGTTATGTTGCATAAGGGGAAGCTGGGCCCAAGAATGTCTGGTCTCACCCCATGACCACAGCCCAACCAGTAACGGATTCCAGAGGTGAGGAAAGCTCTGGGTCCTGAGGATAGTAATGGTGCTGGCAGGGGAGGAGGGGAGCTCCATAGACACAGGAACCAGCAGGCAGCAGCAACCTGGGGCTGGCAGTGCCATGCTACATGTACTCTGTTGAGGTGGAAGATGCCATGGGGCTCAGATGGATCCTGGGGAGGACTTGTAGCTCCTGGGGCATGGTGCTACACCTTAGTTCTGGCTCTTGGGAGGATACTGAGGGTCACAGGGGTGAGGTGGGAGAAGGCCAGGGCTGGGGTGTAGGCAACCCCAGTCCAGAGCAGGGACTCACAGCCAGTCTATTCTGCCGCTCTCGCTCCTTCTCAGCCCGGATCCTCTGCTGGTCGGCCCTCTCAGCTCTGCGCTTCTCCTGTTGGGAGCACGGAAAGAAGGCTGGGATGCTTCAGGCTGGGCCCTGAGCCACAAGGCCCTGTGTCCACCCTCATCTAGAACCTAGACTCACGATCCTCTCCTTGAGGGCAATCAGCTCCTCTTCCTCCTTCTTCCGGGCTTCAAAGTGACTGTCGATTAGGGCCTGAAGCTCAATCAGGTCTTTATTCTGTCGCTTCTTCTGGATGTCCTAGGGAACCATACAGAGAGGTCAGAGGTCAATCAGACCCTCCTCACCTGCGTTTGTAAGCCTTGTCCTTCCCTCACACCCACCACACACATCCCCCTCCTCCACGAAACCTTCCCTGATGACTCCCACTCAGAATAGACTCAAGCAAGCCGGTAATTCTAAGGCAGACTTTCCGGTCTAGGTGCCCACTGAGGGCAGCTCACTCCCTCCTCATTCTGTGGGAGAGCTCTGCCTACTAGAAGCCAATTTCTCCCAGGAGAATGTGAACTTGAAAGTAGGGCTTGGGATGCTCTGGCTTTGCCTTTGGAAGGCCAGCACCTCCCCAGTGATGCTGCATTCACCTGAACTTTTAATTGGCACCTCATTCGGCCCCCACTCTCTGGGACCAAGCAGAACCCATCATCCTCTCCTCCCCAGGACAGGTTGTCATGGCCCTACTGCTCCCTTCCCCAGGCTACTCGGGGCACTGAGGGGCTGAAGGCCTTTGCTAGCTGGGCGGCCCTTCTCAGGCTGCTGCCAGCTTTGCTTTCTGGCTGATCTTCACAGCCTTTGCCGTCGGAGATTCTTTTCTCCAGGTCAGTCTTTGTCTTTTCTAACCTGCCCTTCCCTGTGTCCAGAAATGCCCTCTCCCCATCACAGTCAGCATCAGAGACTACAGAACCCATACCCAGGTTTTAGTTCTACAACTTTCTGTCACACACCCCAAGGAACAACTTTCAAGACTGCAGGAACTTTCTGTGCTGCAAAATGATGGGCTACTGAGTGGTCAAGACTAATAAAGAAAGGAGGAAGGGAGAATTAGAAAGAAATAAAAAGAGGAAGAAAAGGAGGGAGGGAGGGCAGGAGGGAGGAAAGGAGGGAGGAAACAAGAACAGGAATTTGAAAGGGCATAAACCAAGAAGGACAGAGAGAGGAAGATCATAAAATGAATGACAAAGGAGGATGAAAACATGGTGGTGGAAAGGGAGAGAAGGAAGAAAATTTCAGATTTCATAATGGAAGTTCCCACTCCAGGCTGGGTAAGAATTGAAGAAGAATGAAAACCCTGCTGCTGGGCCCAGAGACATCCACATGGGGTTTCAGGAGGAGGGGCAGGGGAGTCCCCCTGCTCTCAACTGCTCTGGCTGCAGAAGGACCCCAGAGCCCTGCACACCCCAGATGGCAGAGGAGCCAGGGGGACTAAGACCCAGAAACACTTACATCAAAATCGACTTTCTCTCCTTCCGGGATCTTAGGAGCAGTGAGTCTGTGAGAAAGAGGAGAGTGAGAAGACCTCTCATCATCTTTGCAGCATCAGTCAGTTTTCTTCCTGAGCCTCATTTTCCCCACTTGCACAGGGAGGGTCCGAGCTCTCAGCCTCCTTGAATGGCCGCCTTCTGCACCTCTGATTGTGTCCAGCAGAGGGCACAAGAGACAGTAATAACTCAGGCCTATCTCCAATGTCTCTTAAAATCACCGAATGTAAGAATGTTAGTACTGGGAGAAGGAGTGAGAAGTCTAGAACGCAGAACCTAGAACATCAGGCCTGGGTAGGGTCTTGAAAATTAAAGAGCTGGGGGAGGGGGCACTTCAGAGACTGTCTAGCTCAGCTCCTCCTCTGATGAAGCGGTTCAGTCAGTGCAAGTCCAAGGCTGTCTGCGCCCCACACCACATTGCCTGACACTCCACCTGACCACTTCTTTCTCTCTCTCCAAGCCTCATTTTCCCCAGCTGACTGTGAAGGGACCTGAACAGCCTCCCATTCAACCCATAAGTAAGGAAGCAGGAATTCCTACTGAGGTGTCGATTGCCAAGAACTTGGGGCATTGGATTCGCTTCCTTACTTTCCCATTGTGCTTTCCCATCCTTACTCCCCGACCCTGAGTATAATGTGCCCACTTTTCAAATGCTTCCAGAGAGGCTTCATGACATCCCCACCCGCCACTCACTGGTCTTCTCTCCCCTCTGATCCTCACAAGGCCTAGACTCCTGGACCCTCCTGTCCTTGGCCCCCTCCTGGAGGGTTGTTGCAGCTCATTGGAGTCCTGTGTATGCCAGGACATCAGGACTGAGCCTCAGGCCCCTGCCCACACTGCCCACAGCCCCTCTCATCTGTATCTGCCTGGACCTTCCTTTCCTCAAGCCTGGTAGACTTCCTCTACTCCACCATCTGCTACCGGTACCCTCTCCTCTGCCCAGGTTTCCCTTCCTCCCTCCTTGGTCCTAATGCCTCGACCAGTTCAGTATCACCCAGTCAAACCCCTCAGCCTATCGCCAATCCCAGAGCCAAGAGCATGCCCATCCTGAGATTCCTCTGACCCTAAACTAGCCCTCCTCAGCCTCTTGTGGTCCCATTGTTTGTGAAAAGCCTTTCCTGATTTCTCGTCAAGACCCCCATACCTACCCCCACCCCCTCAGCTGAGAAAACAACGGCTGCTTGCCTGTTCCTCCTCTCAGAAGCCCCTTTCACCTATTATATTCTTCTCATTCTTTCTTTCCTCTAGGCTCCTGGGGGCTTTCCATCCTCCCCAAGGCAAACCCTTCTAGACACACCTCTCTGAGGAAGGGATGGCTGTCTACACCTTCTCCTCCCATTCCATCTTCTCGGGCAGGTTATCCCCTCTTGCATCCCCCACCATCTCAAATTCTTACCCTCTCATCCTTGGCAGGCTACTAATGCCAATCTTACCAGCCGTCATGGGTATGACAACCATTTCCATGTGGATGATGCCCAGATCTGTCCATTCAGACCTATCTCTCCTCTGGCCTTCTCTCTCCTCACATCATTCATTGCCCACTGGACATTTTGGCCTGGATGTCCCATAGAACCCTCTGAACCCATGAGTCCTAGCCAGAACTAGTAAGCTTCTCCTCAGAAAGCCACTGTGCAGGGAATACCTTTTCTCTAACAAGGCATTGTCCCAGAGCTCCAGTCTCCCACCCTGGCCTCCTGCTGGACTGTCCATCTCCCTCAGCTCGCACAGCCAACCTGCTCCCAAGCCATGCCCAGCCCCTCTCCCTGACTGCTCTCCATGCCCAAGTGGACATCGCCCTGGCTGGGCTCCATTGCCATCATCTCTCTCTACTCTGCTATCCATCCTTTTCACAACCACCAGAGGATCTTCCTAAAGTATGGGTCTATCAGGCTCCTCTCTGCCTCATTAAACCCCAGGGGTTCCCCATCCCCCAACCTGTTCTCTCGGCACCATCAAGCTGTTGGTGCTGTGTCTCCAGTCTTCTTTTCTAGGCCTCTCTAGGTGACTTTCTTTAGCCACATGGACTTTCTTGCTTTCCCTGCCTCTGAGATGCTGGGCCAGGACCATCCTACCCCCACAGTGGCTGAACATAGAGAGGCTGGAGCACTTGAGTTCACCTGGGTGATCCTGGGCCAGTGCCTTCACCCCTTGAGTGCTCCTGGGCTCCCTCTGTGATGCCATGAAGGTATCTGCCTGCCTCAGTAGAAGGATTTCTTCACCATGGGTTCCCTGTGCCCCTTGACAGCATGGCAGTTTCTATCACTATCCACAGCCCACTGTGTGATGCCTGATGCACTGTAAACCCTTAATGAATGTGACAGACACAGCTGATTTCTCAGTTCACGAAGCGCTGGGCAGAGAGTCAGACGTTCTGAGTTCAAATGTGACCACAGATATTTCCTAGCTGTCGGACCTGGGCAAGTCACTTCACCTTGTTTACCTCAGTTTCCTCATCTGTAAAATGAGCTGGAAAAGGAAATAGTGAATCTCTCCAGTATCTTTGCCAAGAAAACTCCAAAATGGGGTCACAAAGAGTCAGATACAACAGAAAGGACTGACCGACAGCAGCAACTGTTGTTAGCATTCACACATCCTCACATACTGTCAGTTTCCTGGGTTGCCTTTATCACACCATTGTCTTAGCTTGTGGCCCACTAAAATCCCCAGATCTTTTTTAGACAAATTCCTATTGATACACAACCCTCTGGTCCTCTGCTTAGATAGTTGATTTTTTAAAATTCAGATATAAAACTTCAGTTTTTTCATCCAGACTTATGGCTTCACCAATCTAGAGAAGACTCAGTGTGCAGGCTCCTTCCTGTATATCACATCAGCACCCATTTTATGATCCAGCATCTCACAGCCTTGAAGCCCAAGAATAAAATACAATATTTATTCCTGTACCTGAGTCTTAGGGGGTTTGGCTCAGTTGTCTAGCCTGTCCAGATCATTAGGCTACGACTTTGTTCTCCTTCCATGCCCAGCATCACCTGTACAGCAACTCATCTCTGCCTTTGTCCAAGCCATTCACAAAAGTGGTACCTGGTACTGGATTCAGACTTCCTGCACTGAATTTACCTCTCAGAGCCTCAGTTTTCTAATCTGCAAAATGGCACTAGAAACTGGAGTAGTAACTAGCCCTTGGGACTGTTGGAAGTCTCAGGGAGAGGAACCTTCCTCTGGAGGAATCTGGTTATGCCCCACCTCCCTTCCTATGCCCACTCCCAACAGGCCCCCCCTAAGGAGGCTCCACTCACTTTGGCCGGGGCTTCTCTTCTGCTCCCAGAACACCAGCAAGTGACCATCAGAAAAACAAGGCGGGGTGGTGTGGGGAGAGAGAGAGAGAGAGAGAGGGAGAGAGAGAGAGAGAGAGAGAGAGAGAGAGAGAGAGAGAGAGAGAGTGAGCGAATCTGGGCACAGGACTTGAGGAGGGCTCAAAGGCCAAAGAGGAGCAGTCTGGAAATGCTGCCCCCATCAAGTTGGCAATACAGTTTGCCCTTCCCCTACTGTCCATGAGGTCTGGGCAGGAGGCAGCCCAGATCCTCAGGGACCACTTCCAGAGAGGCTTCCCAGGTTCATACCTTACCCCAATCAGTGCCTTCTTGACTACTCACTTGTCTGCGTGTGGGTGGGAGACCCCACTCCATTCCTCCTCCTTGGGAAAGGGCCTAGCTTAGATGCGGCTGCCACCTCCCCCACAAGGCTACCTTTCTTTCTCTCTAGTGTCTCCCCTCCAGTGCCCCCATTCCTAGAGTGATAGGCTCAATTCCTTCACAGCTATTGTCTCCTAGTGCTCAGAGCCTGGGGGACAAGGAGAGAGGATGGTTTTAAGTGAAATGAGGTGTGAGGGGGAGGGTGGTGGGGCCAGTAGGCTGGGCTCTCTCTGCAAGATTGTATTATCTCCTCCCACCCAGTTCTCCAATGCCACCTCTCTCTGCTGCTCAGAAACAGGGTCCAGCTCTATCACTATGGCATGATGCTTAGATTACACTCTGGGATAGCCCAGCTTGAGAAGGTGGGCTAGCCAAGGACAGGGAGGGGAGAGGAGGCCACTGTTGACCAACAAGCTGCCTCAAAGAGGAGGGAAAGGAACCAGCAAAAAAACAAGGCTACCCTTCTTCTGCTAAAGATCCAGCCAGCCAAGAGCAGAGGGGATTGGCCCTGCTACTGCACAGGCCCGTGGTCCCCTGGCCTCCATCCCACTGTCCTCAGAGACTCTAGTCACACCCTCCCTTCCTCTTTCTCTCTATCACCCTCAGCCCAGAGCTATAGAGCTCACCAACCCTCCCTCTCTTCCTCACCTCCCTCACACACATATACACAGATGTGCCCACACATACATAGGGAAGGGTTCATAAGCAAGATGACGGTATCAGGATGGTGGAACCCAGTTCCAAAAGCAGCTGAGGAGGAAGGAAGCAAGAGTAGGGCCTTGGAAAGAGACTGGGTCACCTCTGATCCAGAAATGTCCAGCACAGAATCCCTTCATTCTTCCTCTGCACATTGAAGGGGCAGAGATAGAATGAGGTGCAGAGCAGGAAGGAAGGAAGGAAGGAAAGAGAGAAAGAAGGAGGAAGGAAGGAAGGAAAGAAGGAAGGAGGAAGGAAGGTAGGAAGGAAGAAAAAAAGGAGAAAAGAGGAAGGAAGGAAGGAAAGAAAGAAAGAAAGAAAGAAAGAAGGAGGAAGGAAGGAGGAAGGAAAGAAGCCAGGCCCAGGTCCCCATCCCTGAACTGCTCCCAGGGCCACCAGCACTCTCTTGGGATCAAGGACCTTCTCTCTGGCCACCAGCCTCAGCAACCCTAGCAACCCCTCCATCCTGCCCTCTTCCTGGAGCCTCACCTCCCTACACAGGTCATCTCCCACCTGGCACCAGCAGACTCACTGCCTGCTCAGCAAGGAAGGTGAAAGGATTCTGTCAGCAGACTCTCAGGGAGGGCAGAGGGCATCTCAGCTCCTGCCCAGCAGGCCAGACCAGGCAGGCAGCCCCAAGCAGCCTCAAGGTTTCAGGAACTTCTGTGGCCCAAGGCCCCACAAGATCCAAGGGCATAGAAAGAAGGGCAAGGAGGAAAGACAGAGCCCAGCTCACTCCTGGAATTCAGGGCCCACTGCATGCTCCCTGAGGGTGGTCTGTCTGTGACTGCTCAGCAATCTGCGGGAGGCTGCTGGGCAGGGCAGAGAAGGGACAGATAACAGGCAGTGGTGTAGGCCGGGAGGGAAGAGTCGGCTGTGGCCACCGCATAAGCAACCTTACCTTCCTCGTAATCCTCCTGCTCATCCTCCGCGGCATCTTCACAAAGGCAAGCACATGCAAGAGAAGAGCAAGTGCCCGAAGCACCAGAGCCGTTAGACAGGCAGAGTGTGGGCACCAAAGGGCACGGGCATACACAAGAGGTGCTGGGAGCCGACCCAGCGCTCCTTGCTCTCCATCCTGCACCCTGACGGCTTCCTTCTATGTCTCCCTTTCTTCCACAGCACTGGGGTGAGGGACTGGGTTGGGTCTGGAGGTGGTTGAGTGAGGGCTGAGCCCTCTGTCCTCAGGACTTTGAGAAGGTGGAAGAAGGAAAACCCTGTTGCCTGATGGGCTTCCAGCCTGGCCCCAACCTCCCTTGGAGGCAAGAATCCAGACTCACACACTGACTGGTAGGATCAGAGCAAGGACTGGCCATTCTGATTCAGAAGCCCTCCCATTCTGCAAACCTGGCTGGCTTGGCATGGGAACCAGGCTTTGTACCCCTTTGAAAATGCCAGGCTCTCCAAATTTCTAAAATCTAAGTCCTTCCACTGTGCAGCTCCCTGCTAGGGAGGGATGAATGCCTCACACATGCAGGTGTGGCCAGCCTTCCAACTCTGGCCTCTACCACCTTCTACCATTTCTGCCACAGACTGAAGGGCACCTTCAGCAGGATTCAGCTATCTAGTTCAGGCCCCTGGATTCCAGACTGTCCATGTACAAAGGAAATGAGGAGCCAGGACTGGCAGGGACCAGGTTGGGGCAACCTAGGCAGGTGGACCACCTAGCCCCATCCTGGTCATGTGAGCCAGGGACCTGCCCAAGTTCACCCAGAGTCAAGACTAGAAGCAGGGTACCCTGACTCTGGGCTCCCCTCTCTGCCTACCCTGGGCTTAGGCGGTGCCTCCTCAAAGGATAGTTTGTAATGGAACAGTGAGTACTTTTGTCTGCATAGCCACACTGGAGCTGTGCAGACTCAGGAAGTGTCTGCACATGGGCCCCCTTGTTCCAAGGATCCAGGCCAGATTTCATTTGTCCTGGGCACATCCAGCCTGTGGTAGCCAGGTGGTAAGGCTTGCCTGGATGCATTGGCACAAATGGTCGGGCAGGTGTCATATATAGCACAGAGTGCATCCCATGAGCCTTAGGGGAACACGGCAAACGTGAGCTGCCCTGGCCCACCAAGCTTCTGCTTTCTCTTTTTGACCTCCCTCTTTTCTCCCACCCCCCCAACTCTACGGGCTGACCTCACTTTTCATAACACATGGGTAAGCCTGGGCAAGTCAACTGAATCTTTGGACATAGAGATTCTTAGAGGTCGACCATTTCCTAGGCTCATTGACCACTCATGTTACAGCCAAAGAAGTGAAGGGAATGTCCAAAGACTCTAAACTCAATGTTCTTTCCACAGTTCCAAAGGCAGTGACCTCAGAGGGCTGAAGCCTCGATTCTAACTGACAGTGGCTGTCTTTCATGGTCCTATTAACCCTTGGAGCCAACTGAGGAAAGCAGAAATTGTGACTCTTCCCTGTGATGAGTTAGTTTGAAGTGAAGCCCATCTGTACCTTGTCCAAAAGAAGAGAAGAACCTTGGGGGTAGGAGTGAGTGGGGGTGAGGAAAGGCCAGAGGGGAGGAAGAAGGGGAGAGACCTGGCAAACTCTCTAAACTGCCCTGGGGCCTGGGGTGGGGGGAGACAGGGAGGAGGCTCTCCATCCTCAGAGATTAGGGAGTGCCAGCTGTTGGGGCAAACTAGCCAGTGAGCAGGTCCAGCAGGGATGGAGGTCTGGGAGCAGGTACTCAGCCTTATTCCCAAAGGAGCCAGGCACTCGCCCTACAGGCTCCTTAGGGGCCTGGGGATGAATGTGGGAGCCCTGAGTCCTCTAGGGGAAGGGAAGTGGATGGGGTAGGGCAGGGCCCTGGCAGGGCCAGCCTGTAGCTGGAGCAGCCTTGCTCCATGATACTGCTCCACACCATGCATGGCAAGCGGGTCTCAATCAGGTCTGGCCCAGGGTAGCATCAAGGCAGCTGACAGCGCAAAGGCAGTAGCACATTGTGAGGGCTGCAGCCACCATCCTCAGCCTATGCTTCAGCAGCGGGAGAGGGATCCTGGGCCCTCCCCTCTGAGCCTCACCCTCCATCATTCATCCTCTCAGGGAAGCATCACCCTTTGCTGACTCCTCAAAGAATATCTCAGCCAGAAAGGGCCTTAAAAGTGCCTTGTGTGGCCTGCTCTTCTAGATTGGGAAGGGAGACTGCTGAAGGACAATGAGCCTTCTCCCAAAGTCATGCATTGGCCAGATGGAACCAGGAGTCAAACCCAGGTCCACATAGGCTGGTGCCTTGATCACTGCATCCCAAAACTCAGTGAGGGGGAGTCTGTTTGTAAGAGACACCACTAGGATGGACTTCAGTAGCTGAGAGGTGTAGACTGGGCAGAGCCAGGGGCCTGGGGCAACTCTTTGCCTCACATAGGCACTTGTGCCAGCTTCTACTGGCTCTGTGGTACCAGGGCCCAAAGGCAGAAGAAGTGGGACAGTCAAAAACCAGACAGCCAAAGTCCACTTTGGGAAGAGGGAGCTCCTGTGTTCATGTGCCATCCCACTAGCCCTGGTCCTGATCTCCATTATCCCTGATCGAGGGTGCCCTGGTAAAGAGTTGAGGAGCTACCTGGCCCCCTAGGCCTCTTCCCCAGGCTCCACAGCTCCTCTCCCTTGCCCTGAGGCTGCCACTCTGCTTTGGGGAACCACCTCCCTTTCCTTTTTCTGCTTCTCCCTTCTCTGGAGTTCTCTCTGGACAGTGACGCTAGTTCCCTCTCCTTCCTTTCCTTCCCAGGCCCTCCCCGAGGCATCCTGCCTCAAGCTCCTTCAGCATGAGTGCCCTACAGACACCCACTGGAAGAACCCAGGAAGGGACATGGTCCTTTCTCATCTTCTTGTCAGGAAGCCACCCTCCCCCAAGACAAGCCCACATGGAAAAAGGGGGGAACCAAAATCAGGGGAAGCCATTGGCCAACACATACCTTCTTGAACTTCCTCTGTGGAAGGTGCATCACGGAGGCAGGCCAAGCAGAAGGAAAGAAAGAGCAGAGTGGTGAAAATCCCAGGAGAGAGGAAGAGAAAGAAAGAGAGACAGAGACAGAGAGACAGTCAGAGAAAGACAGAGAGTCAAAGAGGAGAGGCAGAAAGACAAAGAAAGAGAAAGTCAAAGAGAGACAGAGATAGAAAGACAGAGACAGTTAGAGAAGGACAGAGAGACAGAGTCAAAGAGAGAAAGGAAAAAAGACAGAGAAAGTCAAAGACAAAGTCAGAGACATAGGGATAGATCTAGAGAGAGGCCAAAGGGAGGAGGGAGGGGTCAGGCCGCGGAGAAAGAGCCCAGAGCACCCCACGACCACACAAGGCCAGACAAGTCCTTGGTCCTTGATCTGGCTCCCTCTTGTTCCTTCTCTTGGGTCACCCAGAGCTCCCCATACACGCTCACTCACGCAGACCCACATGCACCCACACCAGCTGTGGGAGACTGAAGTCATGTTGCATACCTGGTTCATGGACTTCATGGGTGAGAAGAGTCCCAGAACAAGAGGAGACACCCACCGCCGGGGGTAAGGGAGGGAAGGAGGGAGAGGAAGGGTTTAAATGAGAAAAAGGCTGGTTAATGGAAAAGGGTAACTGAGTCACACGGTCAGGAGAATCACAAGCAGCCTCCCGGGGAGGCAGAAGCAGTGGAGAGACAAGCCTCCAACCACAGGAGGTGTCCGGTGCTGCCCAAGTGCCCACAGGGCCTCCCCTCACCCCCTTGCCATGCACAGAACCTGGCACATGGAGGTTGGGGCCCCAACCCCCAGGCTTTTGAAAACTGTTGCCTAGTTTAAGGCAGAGTCCTGTGGTCAGGGAACATGGTAGGTAGCCTCAGAATCAAACCCTTACCAACAGAAGAACATGATGGAGTAGGGATGCCTTAGAGAATGGGCCAGTGCCCACATCAGACCTTGTCGGCCCTGAGAGTGGCAGCCCCAGGCACCCCTAAGCTCTGGCCCCTGGGGTAGGGTCCATGCTAGGCCAATCCCCTCCTCTTCCATATGGGAGAGATGAGGCCCGGGAAGAGGAAGGCCTTGGATCAATGTCACACGGCTGACATCCTTGGTCATGTTTTTGGTCCCATTTGTCAGGATTGTTTTTGTCTGGGGCATCAGCACATAAGGGGCTGCAAGGGTAGGGAGGCTCCTCTAAGCCCAAGTTAAGCAGTTAGTTAGCCCATGGGCACTTACAGGCAGGACTGGGAGTTTGTTAATGGGGGGGAGCCTGGGGGGCACTAGGATTTGGGCTCCTGTTCCTTCCTTTCACCCCACTCAGAATTCCTGCTGCTCTGAGGCTCTGACCAGACAAGATGGAATTCTTCTGTCATGATTGCCCACATACCTGGTTCATGAACTTCTCAGGGTGGGAAGGACCATGCAACAGGAGACCAAAACCCCGGAGAGGCGAGGGTCCCAGTAGGGTCCCGCACATTCCAGATGGAGGTGCCCGGCCACAGGCAGCAGCAAGGGCACACAGGAAGGGAGGGAGGTCAGGATGGTGAGGAGAGACAGTCAGAGAAGCTGGTAAGAATCATGCCAGTTGGTTGGTCAGATCCCTGCCTCTCCTAGAGCTAACTTTCCCTTGTGACAGCCTGGACTCCTCAGGCAGCACTGCCTGGCTATGGGAAAGGCAGGCAGGGACCTGGTACACTGGACTCACTGTCCTGTTAGACAGGATTGAGCTGGATTTCTGGGCTGATGTTTTTGGGGAGCCCTCCTCTCACCTAAATTGTCAGGTCAGTGGGGAGAGACTCATTTTTACCAATGAGGAAACAGGCTAGGGGGTATGGCTTCCCCACAGCAGAGCCAGGACAAGAGTCTGGCGACCCTTTATTAAATGATATCCCCCATGTGATGTCTCCATGAGTAATGGAACATGCCTCAGACATCAAAATCAACAGAGGAGGCAGCCAGGCCTGTCAACTCCTCAGTGGCCATGGGGCCTGAGGCTTCTGCTGAAAAGGGACCCTGGTGAGTACTGAGTCCATCTCCTTTTTACAGATGGAGAAATTGAGGCTCCTAGGGGAAATTACTTGGCCAAGGTCATGCTACAAGTAGATGGTATATTTCTTAGAATTCCGTTTACTCCTTATCTCCCAAACTGGATTAATAGGGCCTCTCTGTGCCAAAGGGATCATCTCCCTAGCTCTGTCTGCCTTCAGGTTGAGTGGATAACTGAGCACTGTCTATATTCAGAAAACCCCGTTGTCTGTAGCAGTTGACATTTTGTCCCCCTGCCCCAGACTTCCCTGTGGTCATGCAGTGGCTATTACTGGTGACTGGTCATTAGTTATTTACTCAGGGGGCCATATGCCATAGACATAATCCTTGTGGTTCCTGCTTGTCTTACAGGAGATCTGACCTCACCTGGCCCTGGCCCTGCTCCCACCTTGGAATTCCCAGACATGCTTGGGGCCCCACACTTGGGATTCCAAAGTCATGGGTCCATACCTTCCTCATGGACTTCTGCAGGTGGGAGGCACCAGGGAACCGGGCAGGGCAGCAAGGAGGAGAAAGGAGAAGGTTAGTGTGAGGGATAGAGCTGAAGTCACTGGCACCAAAGGGCAAGGGGGAGGGAGAGAAGCAAGGGGAGGTTGGGTCAGAGTGGGAGCTGAGGTCAGAGGAGATGGACAGGGTGCCTGGAGGCAGGAGGCTGGGGCAGAGGAGAGGAGCCAGCCAAGCACCAGGCAAGGCCTGTTTCCTTCCCTTCTGCCCAACTGCCGAGGGTACCCTGCATGGCCCACTTACCTTCTTCCTGGGCTTCTGAAAGTAGGATGGAAGCCAGAGCGGGAGACCACCATGGGAGGCAAGAAAGGGGAAACGTTAGAACTGCCCACTTTATGGGCACTTGGGGTTTGGGGTAAGCATCAGGCAGTTAGAAGGAAAAGACATTTAGAAGGATGGATGAATGGAATAGAAACCCCAACCCGACAGCAGGAGGAAATGCCATTGTTCATCCAGGTGTCTAACTGAGGAAAGTCACAAGCTGAGTTGAGCTGGGAGTTGAGAGAACCAGCTTTGTCGCATTGGTGGGGGGTCTTGGGTACAACTTTTCTTTTTATGCCTCAGTTTTCCCCTTTGTAAAGTGAGAGGGTTGAGTTTGACAGTCTCTCAGGGCCCCTGTCACTGGGAGAGAGGAGATATTTGTCCAGTCTTCCTAGGTCCCTCACCTCTGGGCTTTCAGTTGTCTCCCGGGTGCTGGGCAGAGAGATCCCCTCTCATCCTTAGCAGGGAGACTAGCACCCAGGCAGAAGCTATCTCTAAGATCTAGGCATTCCCAGGCAGGGTTCCCTGGGACAGAGCAAAGCTGGAGACCCCAACCCAAGCTTGGAAAGCCTCAGGTCCTCAGACAAGTCAAAGGCACACTCCCCAGAAGGCCCATGGTCCAAAGGAGGGAACAGCTGCAAAACATCCCTGACATCTATAATAGGCTTTAAGGAAGGTGAGAATACCCCTGAGGGCATTCCAGACTCACTAGAACCCTCTGAGTAATGTAGGGTATAACAGAAATTAATATTCCCATTTTAAGATGAAGACACTGAGGCCAGGGTCATGGATTTACAGCTAGAGGGGACCTTAGAGTCTGGTCTCCCTATTTTACACATAAGGGAACTGAGGCACACAGATGATACAGTGGTTTGCCCACAAGATCCTAGAGTCACAGACGTAGAGTTGGAAAGGACCTCCCCATTTTGCAGATGAGCAAATAGAGACCCAAACAGATGCATGCCTTGTCTAAGGTCACACGTTAATGAGTGTCAGGCAGCATCAGAGCTGAGGTCGCTTCTGGAGTCCTCCTCCTATCTTTCCATGTTTTCTTGCATGCCAATGCATGGGGGTCTGCATGGCTGTGAGCTGGCTGCTTTGACACCTTGGATCTATACCAGGAAGCAGGGGGGGAGGTATCCTTGGAGGAGGTAAATTATGGGTGACTGCCATTTTACAGAACTGACTGGATAGACCTGCTGTGGAGGGGAGAACAAACCTGGAATTGGAACCCGGAGTTCCTCACTACCAGTTCAATGTTCCTACCATTGTCAGAGGTTGCTGGGGACACTCAGTCAACCCCCGGTCACTTCCCCAGCCCATGGTCCTCAGGCTCACTTTGTCCCGGGGATGCAACTCACAAGGCAGGGCTTCTGACAGAAGGGACCTGAGAGTGGATGTGGTGGAGGCTCTAGGGAGTGGACAGAACCTAACAGAACCTTGATGCCTGGCCTCTATCCTCTGCCTGTGACTGAGGTTCCATGAGGCGCCCAGTGCCCAGAGCCACATACATAGATGCTACCTAGATAGTGTTGACTGGGGCCTTCAAAGACAAGACGGTCCTCCTCCAAGGCCCCACCTCCAGCTCAGATGCCCACATTGGTCCTTTTGTATCAGGGAGGAGAAAGGACTTTCCTTTGGGATTTTGCAAATCTTTCTAAGGCGTTTTAGCTGTTTTGTTGCTGGATGGGGTGGGGGTGGGGGGAGTGCACTACATGAAGATGGTCCGGTAGCCCTAAATGATCTTTCTGTCTTGTAGATACGGCCCCCAGGGGCACCTAGAATGTGTCAGGGTCAGAGAAGGAAGGCTCCAGTGGAGACAGTCGGGTTTTCAGGTGCTCAGGGAAGGCAGGGGATTGTGTTAATTCGTTAGGGTGTGACTCCCAGGCATGGATATGAATGACGGGGATGATTTCATTCATGGATATTAATTGAAGTGATGGAGGTTTAATTAAGAGAGGCTAATGAAGATTAGGCATTCATTGACATTAATAAGAGAGATTAATCAGAGGAGGCAGGAGGGTTAGTGGTGAGGAGAAAACCTATATTTCATCACAACGATGAAATATTCATTGAGGAGGAGGAAGAGCTACAGGCAAGAGAAGAAAGATGGAAAGATGGCCAAGAGAGGAAGACCGGAGCCCAGAGGGGCAAGGCTTCCCCATTACCTTCCTCTTCGTACTCTTCTGCATTGGGATAAAAACAAGAGAAGGGCCAGGTTAGCTGGTGACTGGTCTGCCCTGGGCGAGGGAGGAAGGATGGGAAGGACAGATGGACCTCCCAGGGCTCGATGGACTGGGGACAGGGGGCACAAGGGCTGAGACCCTCAGAGGAGAAGCAGAGCCACCCTTGAACCAGTCTTCCTTGGTCCTAAAGGGTGGAGGATAGAGACACCGGGGTGGGACTCAGCCTCCGAGGGCCCTGCTTTAGCAAACTCACTGTACGTAGGAATCCAGGCTTATCAAACACATCAATTGGGAACACCTCAGAGTATCTGTAGTGGTTGGATTCAGCCCCTCCAGGCTTGTGACCCTAAGTGCCCCCACCCTGCCCACATGCACCCCTGGAAGATGGGGGTCTGGGCACAATGTGGTGAAACTTTGCCCAAAACTAAACCATAAGTCACCGTTCAAGCAAACCTCTCTCCCCTGATTGTGGCTGAATATCCCACCCCAGAAAGGCAATGAAAAGGCACATTGGAGACTTACCCTCAACCTGTTCACTGTCAGGGAAAAGAAATAGGGAGAGGCTGGTCAGTGGGGAAGTTCTGAGTTTCTCAGTAGGATCATCAGTTACAAAGAAGATCTCAGCCCTCCTCCCACTCCAAGTCCTGCTCCCCCCACTGGCTTGGCTTCCATCAAAGCTCTGGTTTCCATTTAAAATGACTAAGTCCACTGGGAAGACTTCTGTCTGATGGGTAAAAATGAGTCTCAAGTGCCCCCCAGCCCAGGGTGAGGAATCAAACAGGCAGGGCTGTGTACTCACACTTCCTCGTCAGACATAGTGGTGGTGGGAGGTTTCTGGAAAGAGAGAGAGATACAAAGGGGGAGGCAGGAGAGGAGAGGGAGAGAAAGAGGGAAGAGAAACAGAGGGGGCAGAAGGGAAAGGAGAAAGCACAGACATTGGTCAAGGTTTGCCTGACTTTTCAGCCGCACCTAAGCATCCTTCCCAAGGGTGAACACTTCAGAAGGTTCAGGGCAAGGCTGTTACCAGACAGGCACATGGGCTCCCTCCCCAGACACCCAGGGAGGATGCCCTCTGCAGCCTGATACCCAGACCTCAGTCACTGCTCCATAGACTCCCTAGGGATTCTCCATGCCCCTTCTCCCTGGCCAGGTACAAGTGCCCCAGGTACAAGAGTCCCGCACTGAACATCCTGCTGCTCACTTACAACCTGAGTAGTCTAACTCCTCCCCCATCCCACCCCCACCTATGCCCAGTTTGTGCTGAGCCTTTGGGGGAACTCTCAGACTCAGGGAACATGCATAGACAACAAGCACTTTATGGGTCATCAGGCATCCCCCATGCCAAGAAAGAAGAAGGAGGAAGAGAAACCATTGAACACATTTAGGGTTAATGCTGAGTTGGAATCCCAACTGTGTGGTGCTGGGTAGGTCACTCAATCTCTTTGGACCCCAGTCTCATACTCTGTCAATTTGAGGGGATTGGACAGGAGAGTCTCCTAAAGACCCCCAGCTCCCAAGCTATGATCTCAGATGCTACTTGAAGATCCCAAGGAGAGGGAGCCCCCCTGGTCTGGAGGCAGTTCCCTCCACTTTGAGGGGGCTGTATTCATTAATAAGCTGGGCCCAGAGCTTACTAGGTAGAAACTCTGTTTCCTCATCTGTACAATAGGGCTACTATTTTCCCCAAAGTTGGTGGTGAGACTAAAGGTTCTCAATTCAGGAGGATAGATTCTGTTTGGAAAGTGGCCTCTCAGCAACTGGGGCAGCATCTGATGCCTAGACCCATTTTCTGAACTCAGATTGCTTCCTTGAGATACAAATACCCCAAGGGGAGAGGGAAAGACACCTCTAGTGTCTTTGGGACCATGGGCCAGGAGGTTGGTGATGTGGTGAGGATGGTAGCCTCTGGGAACCATCAAGCTGGGAGTCATTTGGGGATTCTGAGGCAATGTCTCTTTCTTTCTTTTTCTTTTTTCTTTAAAAAAATTCTTTGTAACATGGGATGGCTCTCAGGGAGAGGGGAGCGAGAAAATTTAGTTGATAGAAAAACAAAAGATAACACTGAAGATTTTTTTTTTTTTTAAAAAGATGAAATTGGCCTTTGCCTTTCTGTCACTTTTACCCACTGCTGCTTCCCGGGTCCTATGATCTCTGTCAGTATCTTGCAGCCTCCAGTATAGACAGACACAGCTCTGGAAATATGGAAGAAATATGTATTCCTTCTTTCTAGAAACAACATTAAGTACCTACTATATGTAGAACCCTGTGCTAGTCCCTGAGAATTGGCAAAGTTTTGATCTAAGTCAAAAGGGCTCCCACCTTGGCAAGGAAATAGGGTGTAAGTATAGACAACCATGCTATACAGTCAGAGAATGATAGCTGATAACCGCTGACCCAGGGACCAAGGACCGAGATGGTTTTGATGGAGACTAAGCCTTTCTGCCACCCATCAGAGGGCCCGTTGTGGCCCAAGGGGCAGACTCAAAGGGATGTCTTGGTTTCCTTAGCCCAGCTGGCCTGCTGTCACTCAGACAGGAGCTAGTTGCCCAGCCCCAGCAGCATCAATGATGGCTATTTATAAAGGATTCCTGCAGGGGCCAAGGAGGCCCCATCCTTTCTTGAAGATTATGCTAGCCTCCGAAATTAGCCAAGGAAGCTTCTCGGCCTGAAACTCAAGAAGTCCAAGTGTGTCCTTCCTCGGGTAGCTAGGGAGAGGGCTCCAGAAGGTCAGCCTCCTGTCCCTGTGGCTAAGAATAATTCCTCTGGCCCTGGCCGGACCCTTAAAAGGGCCTAAACTCCATCACAGGGCTCTGGGTCTGAGAGGGCAGTGAGTCTGGGCTTCTGACACCCTGCCTGGAGGGCTCCCTGGAAACAGAGGCCTGGAGAATTGACTTGAGTAGGCCTTGAAGGCAAAACTAACATCCTAACTCTGCTCCTGCTGGTCGGAGAAATTTGAGGGAACAAGAAATCTGTCACCTCCCATCCTATCTCTCAGCATCTAGAAGAGAAGAAAGCCCAGAACTGCAAGGCCTTTCCCAGCCTCGGGCTTAGAACCTTCACAGTTTAACCTAGAGCAAGCTCTTTTCTCCTGTGGCCCTCAGTTTCCTCCCCTATGTTATCTAGACCAGATGTTACACTAGATCCCTGTGTGCCTAGACATGAGGCTCCAGATTCTAAGCTCTCCCCCCTACCTCTCCCAGTGCCAATTCTCTGTCTGGGGAGTCAGGCCAGCAGAAATATCTGCTGCTTACTATCTGTGGGACCTCAGGCACATCACCCCGACTCTTCAATGGAAGTGGTTGGACCCGGTGACCTTTGAGATCCTTCCAGCCCAGAGTCCCCTGGTCTATATTTAAATGAGAGGACAAAGGCCATGGGGTGGAATGACACACAACTAGGCCCCTGGCAAAAGCTAACAAACAGTCTGCTCCCCACTCTCTCCTTGGGAGCAAGGGCATTTGTTAACTGACTGACTGATGTACCATGTGCCTAGGAATTGGGTGGGGGAAGGGAAGTGGGTTGAGTATGTTGTTAGAAGGAGACCCCTTGACTGGCTCAGGGCAGATCCTTTCTTCAATCACAGAAAGTTGGAGGCTGTCCTAGATATCGGCTGCTTATATAGCCTCCCCTCCTCCCACCCCTGCCTCCAGGCAAGAATGTCTAAGCTACAGAATTAAAAGAATCCCTAAAAAGTGCTGATGAGTTCACTACTTATTGGTGTTAAGTTAGTCCATTTATGGGCTGTTCGGAACTTCCTTATATTGAGTCACTGTCCGGAGCCCGCGGAAACCAAAAATAACATTGATGAAGAGGGAGATCAGGGCTACAGCAGCCTCCCACCCTGCCATGGGTCAACCTCCCTTTTACAGATGAGGAAAAAGGGAAATGGTCCACATATCAGGGCCTCTTTAAGGGTGGAGTGGTGGTTCTGCTCCTACCCGGGCAGAGCCTTCCCAGCCCCAGGGCAGAGGTGGAGGGGCCTGGAGGGTGGGACATGGGGGTGGAGAACTGGGGCAGGGACCAAGGAAGGGTTCCCCAAGCCATTGCCTCCAGCAGGTGCACCCTGAAAAGACCCTTCCTTTTCTTCCCCTGCCCCTGTCAGGCAGGAGACTCAGGACCTGGAGTGCAGATGGGGAAACTGAGTCGTGGGGAGAGCAAATGGGATGTGGGACTCAGTGCCCAAAAACAAGTTCTCTCCAGCTCCTTCTTTTTCTCTGATACCATCCTCCTCTGTTCCTCTCTGTCTCACTGTCTCTGTCTATCTCTCTGTCTTTGTGTATGTCTCCCTGTCTCTCTCTGTCTCTCTCTCCTTCTTCTTCTCTGTCTTTCTGTCTTTGTCTCTGTCCTCCTCTGCCTCTCCTTTTCTCTGTCTCTGCCTCTGCCTTCCTCTGTCTCTCAGTCTCTCTCTCTCTGTCTTTCCCTGTCTCTGTCTCTCTTTTTCTCTCTCTGACCCTGTCTCTGTCTCTGTCTCCTCAATCTGTTCCTGGCCCTAAAATCATCTTCTTTCACAGATGCAGGGGAGCTTGCAGCCCAGGGATCCCATAATTAAAAGGTGAGGGGTAGAGCTGAGGCTAGAACTCAGTTTCTCTGGGATCCTTCCTTTCTGAGATCTGACCTCCAATCCTAGGCAGGCTTCTTTGCCTATGCCCCCCTACCCCGCCCTATCAGTCACTTATCCTGAGGGCGAGGGGCGGAAGAGAAATGGGCACCATCTGTGCCTCCCATGTCTTAGCAGCTGAGAATGCTACCATTACCTCCCAGGGAGGGAGAGATCAGAGCCTGGGAAGGGAAACAACCCTGGTCTGCTGAGACAGATGCTGCTTTCTTTACACGGGGCCCAAGATAAAGAAAGGGAGGGAAGGCAGGGAGAAGAGCCAGGGCCCGCACCCTCCCTGTGTTGCTAAGACAAGGCCTTCAGTGCTTCAGGCCTCCAATTCCCCATCTAAAGCTCCTGCCTCGGCTCCTGGCATAGTGAGAGCCCTAAGGAGAGCAGAGGATTTACTGGGGTCCCTGGTACTCCTAGGGACTTAGCACAGGGCAACATGGTCCTGGGGATGGCACCAGGAGATGAACAGGGGGAGCTGGCTTGGGAATGCCCCTAGTTCCTTCCTCAGAACTCCATGCTAAGCATGGGGTGGGGATGGTATAGGAGACTGGAGACTTGGGAGGAGCCCCAACCACTGCCTTCCACTGCCTTCACTTGGCTAAGGTGGGTGGGGCCCTCTGCCAGCTGCCCCTGCCCATCAAGCCTCACCCTCTGGAAAGAGCCCCCAATATCTTCAGAGCTTCCTTCTTAGGTGTAGGACCTAGGGCCAAGAGCAGGATCGGACAAAGGGAATAAATTTGGACCCATTTCTTCTGATATGGGCCTGGCTGGAACTTTGACCTTCACTCCAGGTCTATACAACAGGTGCCCCTCACCCTGACCCTGGGCCCAACCTCCAGCAGCCCTCAGCTCTCCCCTGCCATTGTTTCTCTTACAGTGCTGGGGAATCTGGGGATGGAGAAAGGGGAATTAGCTGGGCCATTCCAGCCTCAATCTTGTGCCCTCACCTCCCCTCTCCCCGAGGTCACGGAGCCAGCAGGTCCACAAGCAACCAGGACATCTCAGCACCACAGAGTGTTAGGCCCAGAAAGGCCCTGGGAGGCTGGCCTCTTGGCTCTCCCTGGGAGACCACCCTTCTGCCCCATAAACCCTAAACCCCTGCCCCTCTCTGCTCTGGAGTGCCATCCATGGTTCAAGGACCATGGCCAGGCAGCCCTAGCCTCCCTGACCCCTGAGCCAACTCAAGGTAGTCAGATGCAGAGCTAGACTCAAGCAGGGTCTTTTCCAAGGCTCCATCTCATCTGCCTGAGAGGCCCCACCTAACATGCCATCATCCTACTGACCTGGAGATAAGCCTGCAGAGAAGGGGAGCCCAAAGGAGCAAAGCCGCCTGCTGGCACTGTCACCACCCTGAGCCCTCCTACCCCTACTTATAGTGACATCTGATCTTGCCCCAAAGCCTATTGGGTAGCCAGGGGGCAAAGTGAGGGAGGCAAGGGCCCTCCCAGTCTTGGGGGCCAGACCAAGTATAGATGCAGCTGTCTCCAGAGTCTGAGAAGGAAGGGACATGTTTGGAGAAGAGAGGACCCCTGTCTTTGCCCCCACCCCCATCCAGAAAAGGATATGTTTCTAAATTTACCCCTCAATCAGGCCAGCAGAATCTCATGGGACAGGCTGAGGTGGAGGAGGGGGCTGGTAGGACATTGTGTCCCCAGGGACCCTGCTGGGGTGTCCTGTTCTCCCCATCACAGACTCCCACGTACCAGGGAACCCCTACCCTATCCTTCTTGCCACCTGCCCCAAGCATTCAGCACGGAGGTGGGCAACAACTTTCCTTCCCCTCGACCCTGGCATGGTATCCACTCTGGAGAAGTGCTCTCAGTCCCTTTGGGACCCAGTCCAAGTGGGGTCTGTCCTAAATCTGGACTCCAGATGGCGCTGTTCCTCTGGTGACGGCTCCGCCTTCCACCAGGGAGGAAAACCTGATAAAAACCGATGCTGCAAGACCCTGGACAAGTCACAACCTCTCTGAGTACCATAGCATGAGCTTGGACCTCCCCATTAAAGCGAAGAGAAAGCCAACCCCATAAGTGAGTCATAGACTCTCTGGACTTCAGCTTGGGCTCAGTGATTTCTAGAATTCCATCCAGCTCTAAGGACCCTGTGATTAGCTGATCCAGACTAAGCTGAGAAGAGTGGGGGAGGAAGGGGAAGGTGATGGAGGAGACAAGTTAAAGAAATGCCTCAGACATGAAGAGGAAATCCACAACTCGGATCCAGGACTCAATTTCCCCACCTGTAAGATGAGATTGACCTTCATGCTACCCAAAGTCTCTCCCAGTTTTCAACCTTCATGGAATCCCAGTATCTAAGAGCCAGCAGGGACCCTGATGGTCATCTAGTCTAAGCAATAACTGAAGGAAAATCCCCTCTCTTCCATCCTCCCCATGCCTCTTATTCAATGTTGGGATGGTTCAAACTGTCTGGAAGATCTTCCTGGTGTCAGGCCTAAGGCATCCTCTTTGTGCCTCCAGTCTAGCTCTGACCTCTGGGGACAGATAGAACAATGATGCCTTCTTCACTCACCCCAAGCCCCTGAGGACAGAGGCTCCAAGGCCCTCTGAGTCCTCCATTCCCCAGCTGAGCAATCTCAATTCCTTCCATTGGGTCTCATTTGGTGTGGCTGCCAGCCTTCCCCTGACACACTCCAACCGTCAATGTCCATCCTAAACCCTTTGCCCCTGGAGCTGGCTGTGGTCCTCCAGAGTTGTCAGCCTCCATATCCCACCAGTGACCCAGGATTTTCCCTAGTCAAGTCTCTCTCATCCTGTCCTTGGGAGGTTGGTTTTTTGAACCCAAGTGTAAGCCTTGATATTTATGTCTGGGGATTGTCACTTTGTTGGGTTTGGTGCAACCTCCAGGCTTCCTCTCGGCCTACTCTCCCCTGTCATGTCTGCCATGACTGGCCCACTTCCTCTTCTATCTATCATTCCTAGAGGACATCCCCCCCAGAACACTCTTTGTGTGTCAGTCATCAGAAATGCGTGGGGCTTCACGTCATCCCCTCTGATCTCCTCATTACTTTTTAGGTCACTTCCTGGAGGTGGGATGGTGGTCTCCTGAGATCCACAGGCCTCCAGCAACATGTCGGGAGCATTGGTGCTAAAATGATGGGGTTTTGTCCTAGTCAGTTGGGCCACATGGGTTCCCAAGGATGACTCAGTCACTCATCCATCTATACGACCTGTCCCAGATCTATGGATTGACTTTGTGCCAGAGATGAACATATGGGTCAGCCTGCCAAATGCGTGTCACAGGCTGGACCAGAGGTTTTCCTTGTGTGGAAGGATGTGCCCTCTAATGGGCTGCTGCCTCTGTAATGCTCCAGGATATTAACATCCACAAACTGGATGTGTCAAATTGCTGTACACCCTCCTTTGCAAACAGGCACCGCCTCTACTTCATGCCTTAACGGACATGAGGAAGAGGTGGATGAAAAGGATTCTACCAGTGGCATCATTAACTCATCAATAAAAAGTATTTATGAAGCCCTGCTATGTGCCAGGCACTGTGCTGAGGATACAAAACAAAAACTGGTCCCTGCCTTCAGGAAGCTTCCAGTCTCCTGGGGGAGAACAGGCCAACTCTGCACCAACAAACCCTCTCTCCCTCTTTGTCTGTCTCTTCCTATCTACCTTCTTTCTTTCTCTTCTCTGTGTCTCCCTCTCTATGTCCCTTCTTTTTTCTCTCCTCTTTGTCTCTCTCTCCCCCCATCCCTCCCTTCCTCTCTTTCTTTCTGTTCTCTCTCTCTGTATACATGCATGTATACATACACACACACACAGACACACAAAGTACACACTTAGTGGATACAAGACAATCTCACCAGGTAAGGTGCTACCATCTCCATTTGAGCAAAACCTTGGAGGAAGCCAGGATTTCCAAAGGGCAGAAGTGAGGTGAGCATTCCAAAAAAGGGACCAACTAGTCCCAAGTCCTCATTCTACAGATGTGCAAACTGAGACCCAGAGAGGGTCTCCATGACCCTCCACAGGGAGCCTGAGGAAAGGGACTCACCAAAAACTGGAGGGACCTGGGGAGCAAAGGGCACCTGAGCCAAGCCCACCAAAGACTGAGAACTCTGGAATGGCTATGAGGAGGGAGGGCCAGAGCACCAGGGAGGTGAAGTAGCCTTCAGGGCTACACAGAGGCAGAGGGGGCCCATGGGGTGAGGACTTCAAATGCCAGGCAGGTGACTCATTGACACTTGAAGCTTCACGAGCAAGCATCTCATGACCAGTCTGAGCCTTCAAGAACTTAGCAGCTATGTGGATGATGGGAAGAGACTAGAGGCAGGGAGGCTGGAGGGAGAGGTAACAAGCTAGGGTGGAGGCTGTGGGTGGAGGGGAACATGTGAGATGGCTGCCTGACTGTCTCTAGGACTTGAAGGATGGGAAGCCAAGGACGATCAGGAAGTTGGGAGCTGAGTGACTGAGAAGGAAGGGAGAAGCAAGGCTGTTGTTGGGGAGGAAGTCACGAATCTCATTTCAGCGTGCTGAGTCTGAATTGCCTCCTGGACATCTGGCACAGGAGTCTGGGGGCAGAAGCAATAGAAGCCAGAGCTTTTGGTGACCATTAGATACAGAGAGCCTCTGGCGTGTGCTGGGCACATAACATTTTACTTGATGGAATTGGAAGATCATCATTGGGCTATTTGGATTTGAGTCATTCCCATAGGGAGGATCATGGGGGTGGGGTAGGGAGAGAGCTGATGATCAGGGAGAGAGCTGGGAACCTTGGTGGGCATCTCAGATGCAGGAGGAGGCTTATCCGTATCTCTGCAAGAGCAGCCCAGCAAGGGCAGGTGATGCAGAGCTGTGCCTGAGGTACGTGGTCTGGCACAAGACTGGACATTGCCTCACCCTGTCCCAGAGGCTAAGACTCAAGACAGCTCTGGCTTATTGATTCATTTCAGTCATGTCTATGACCCCATTTAGGGTTTTCTTGGCAGAGCTACTGGAGGGATTTGCCACTTCCTTCTCCAGATCATTTTACAGAGGCAGAAATTGAGGCAAAGAGGGTGAAATGACTTGCCCAGGGTCACACAGCTAGGAAGTATCTCAGGCCATATTTGAATTAAGGTTCTCCTGACTCCAGGACCAGCGCTCTCAGCTGTACCACCCGGCTGCCCTAGTTCTTACTTAATAAGATTATTAATACTTTGGCCCAAGACAAATTGGAACAAAGCTGCTGGAAGGGAGAGGGTAGGCCCTGAAGGAAGGGACTGGGCAGGACAGGATGTGGGGCAAA
Source organism: Potorous gilbertii (assembly GCA_028658325.1). Classification (NCBI taxonomy): domain Eukaryota; kingdom Metazoa; phylum Chordata; class Mammalia; order Diprotodontia; family Potoroidae; genus Potorous; species Potorous gilbertii. Next base: position 162,839 of record JAQQSK010002565.1, on the reverse strand, counting down.
GACTCAAAGGAGGAAGTAGAACAGCGGAGGCCTCCAGGCCTCCCCAGGACATTGGCTGGGCAGGCAGGCAGCTCCAGGGGTACAATCCTTGCTTCAGGCCTCTTTGTGACTGTGCAGCCTTCTGGCAGACTCTTGCCTCCAGACCCTTCTAATGAGCACTGCTGGTTCTTAAGCAGGACCTGGGCCCTTGACTGGGCTCCCAGGAAGATTCTGTCCAGACATTTGCTGAATCTAACAATGAGGATCCATCACCTCCTCTAGGACATTAAGGTTTGCTGAGTGCTAGCCTCCCAAGGTCCATGAGGTGAGCTGAGGTTGCCTAGCCCTTCCCACTGGGCAAAGACTCTCAAACCTGGAGATCTCATTTTTGGAAGAAGCTGGCAGCCTGCAGACCCTCTGAACAGAAGTGGTACCTTCGAATAGCCCCCAGGGTACACGGACCAAGTCCCCAAAAGTTCATCTGCCCACCAGCCCTGCTGTTAAGCCCTTGGGGGCTCTGCCCAAGCAAGACCTGTTCTTTAGGACAGAGAGGGGGCTGTATGGGCTCTGGGGAGCTGGGCATCAGTAATGGCCTCTGCTGGCCAGCAGAGGAGGCTAGCCTTCCACTCAGGCTGGTCCTGGAGGCAGGTGGACCCCTGAAACCTAGCCCAGGGCCCTGGGAAAGCACTGAGCTGGAGCCAGCTAGCGCTGAGGTCAGAAGGGATGGAGGGAAGTTTTATTTTGGGCATCGACAACCGCAGATGTGGGCACTCAAGGAGAGCGAGCAGGGAAGGACAGAACCGGGAGGGACTGGACGTGGTCCTCCTCCGTCACATCCGCACAGCCAGGTAACCAAGGCCGTGCACCCCTGGGGATGTGGGCTGATCTCAAGGCAGTGGCAAGGGGGCTGGGAAGCTCTAAGGGTTGGGTTCTTCCACTACTGAGGCCCACTGGGTGCCTAGGGGTGGGGCAAGGAGACTCACTCAATTGGAGACAATCTAAGCCCTGGGGTGATGGGGTCATGAGCAGAGTCTTAGTCAGAGCACCCAGTCAGGCTTCCCCAAGGAGGCCAGAGGCAGAAAGGGGACAGGGGGTGGCCACCAGGAAGAGCCCCTTGTTCAGGCTAACGCTGCCTGGTTGGGAGCCAGGCTTGGCATAGAGCCCAGTGACCACTTGTTTCTTCCAGAGGCTAACCTCTTGCTTGCAGAGGGGTGGGACCTTCTCAAATGCCAGGACCCCTAAGGCACGTCCCAGGCCCTTCTGTCCCCTGGGCCTCAGAGGCCCTTACAGTAGAGCTGAGCTGGGCCAGGAAAGAAGACTAACTCTGAGAGGCTGACTCAGCTCAAGGCCTGGCCCTGCCAGGATCCTGGGTCGGCCTCCTCCCTTGCTCTGGGGCACTGCCAGCCCAGCTCTGACCTGAGATGGCCAGAGGAAGGGGAAGGGGCAGCAGGCCTTCCATCGCCAAGGTGTGGGCCTTGTGCACTGTCTGCCCTCACAGCATGGGCCCTCCCCCCACTTAGGTCCTTGCCCCATCTAGCACTTAAATATGCCTTTGGGGTTACAAAGACATGTTCCAAATGTCCCATTGGTTCCTCACAACCCTGGCAAGTAGGTGCTGCTATTATTCTGACTTGATAGATAGAGAAACTGAGGCTGGATTTGGTGAGTGTCTGAGGCCAGACTGACATTGTCTCCTAAGTCCAGCCCTCTGTCCACCTTCCCACATCCAGGACAGCAGGCAGACCCCAAGTAACCCCTTTTCCCATTCCAGGAAGGACCATCACATGACTGAGAATGAGATGTAGGGCTCTCAGTTTGCTCTCTTCATTTAAGAGGGAAGAGACCAGTCTGAGTCTCCTCCAGGGTCTACCCAGCCATCTTCCCACAGAGGAGTCCATCAGACACTAACCCCATAGAACCACCAGAGGGTCAGGGCTTGGAAGAGTGTGCTAAGAGGCAGAGGGCCCACACCTCAGGGGTTCACATCCCTTCCAGTTCTCCTGGCTAGTGACCAATGTGGCCCATGTATCAAGTAATTGGGGGCCATGGTGGACAAGAAATGAACCCAGACCCGTTCACCTCCCTAGGCTTGGGGGTACATGCCTAGGTGTCTAGGGGCATGTGCTGTGGTATTTGGGGGTCCATGCCAGGGTCTGGGGGCATATATCATATTGTTACTACATAGTAACCAGCTCTGCCCAGAATTTAAGGTTGGTTGAGAGTGGCATCAGGAACTCATTCCCTGTGCCACAGATGATCAGCAAGAAGAGTAGGGCCCAGGCTTCTGCAGAGATTGGGGGCCATCAGTGGGATCTAGAACTCACCCAGGGCCAGCCCCGTTATAACCAACTCTGGTCCTTTATTAAGCACTTAAAAAATACCCAGAGATCCAAGAAGCAGGACAGAGGGGAGAGCAGAAGCAGGAAGGGGCTTGGCAAGAGATGGGAGTCCTTAGCATATCCCGTCCTGGGACCTTGTCTGGGTTGGCTAGGGTGGCCTCAGAACCCATATGCAGGGCAAACTTTGGCTGTCTTGGCCTTTCAGTAGGGAGGAGAGTGACTCCCCCCAAACGCAGAGAAGGTAGCCGAGGATTTTAGACCTGTCTCTCTGCCGCCCAGCCCCAACACAGAATCAGAGGAGCCAGAGGAGAGAGCAGAGAAAGTGCAAGGGACAGAGACACACCACAGTCAAGTAAGAAATGAATTTAAAAATCTGGTTGAAAAGAGATCCTCTGCAAAGAGTAGGGGAGGGGACCTCAGGCCATTCTGTAGCAGAAGAACCACAGGCAAGGTGGCTGGGGGCTCCCCTTCAGAGTAGAAGCAGCTTCCGTCCAGGATAAAGGCATCTGGGGTCTGAAGTTCAGCTGAAAGACAGAAGAGGGGAGGGGAGGAGGCCCATTACTCTCTTAGACTTTGGAGGCCTGAGAAGCCAGGGATGTTCTGGGCAGATGGGCAGGGGGTGCCCACATGTGGATCTTCTCAGGTGTGACCTTGTACTGAGGCTTCTCCCTCTCACTCGATCCTCACAACAGCCCATGTGAAGGGAAGGTGGGGTGGTGATTATTCACCCCACTGCACAAATAGAGAAATTAAGGCCCTACATACACATTGGTGTCTCCTCCATCCCTGGCCAGCCATCTGCCTCCTCAACCCCCATTCACAGTCCTACCTTTGATCTGACCCTCATCCAAAGCTGTCCAGAACCCTCTCACTCCTCTGTGACTATACCCTTCCATCCTGCCATCTCACCCTTGGCCTTCTCTCAGTGTCCAGTCCCTTCACTGCTCAGTGCTCAGATGCCATCATCTCCCTGCTCTGGACTTTCCTTCCTTCACAGTCAACTCTCTGCAGTTGATTAATCCAACCAAACACTACCAGGTCCCCTTGCTTCCCTGTCCCGTGTCCTACGCCAGTTGCCCCCCACCATCCACCTTCTCTGTTCCTACACACAAACTGCAGCACATTCCTGGAAAGAGCGAGGGCAGCATATTCTCCTTAAGTGAATATGGTTAAGCTCAGCAGCCCCTCACTCTGCAGAGCCTCACTCCAGCCTTCCCCCTGCCCCACCGGGCTCTTTCCAACTTCCATCTGAGCAGAGGTCCTCCAAGTCATCAGTGGGCTCTTCTCCCCTTTTCTGCACCTCAAAGTCCTTGATATTGACCCTCCTGCCTCCCCCTTCCTTGCTCATGTCCCTTGATGACCTTATCCGTCCCCATGACTTCAGTTGCCAGCCCCATACAGAGGCTGGCCCAATCTCTGTGTGGCCACACTTTGCTCACTAGGGGACATCTCCAAGTGTTGTCCAGTGGACATGTCAAAAACAGACAGACTCCATCCTCCCCAAGCTGCCTAACTCTCCCATTTCTGACAACCGCACTGCTGTATTTGCCATCCTCACAAGCTCAGAGTCCTCCTGGGCTCTTTCCTCCCCCGGTTCACCTGGGACTGAGCCTTGTCAGTCCCATCACTCCAGGCTGTGGGCTCCCAACACAGTAGGCAGGTCCATGTATGGGGCCCAGCTGGGTCCGACAAGGGAGGGGCTCAGAGACCCGGCATCTCCCAGGGACCTCACAGTGCTACTTCCTCACAGGGGACAGAAATGCTCATCACTGCCCAGATGCCCCATGAACCAGGAAGCCCCTATCCTCCAACTCTGCCCCCACCCCTCCTGCCCAAGCCAGGCAAGGACAATCTTCGGCTTCAGAAACTCCTCAAGAAGGCAGCTAAGAAGAAGGCCAACGTGACCACTCTCCAGTCCAGCTCCTTCCGGGCCTCTCTGTCCCCAGTGAGCGAGGCAAGCCATGACCAGGACGTGGTGCCCCAGCCTTGTCCAAAGACCCCTGGAGCCACAGCCCCTCCAGTCCCGCCAGTCCCCCTGACTTTGCCGGCCCCACCAATCCTACCAAGCCCCCTGGCTCTCCCCAAACCTCCTCAGACTCTGGTCCCAGCGGCCCACTCACCCTATAAGCCTGTCATCCAGCATGTGCCCTCCCCCTTGCAGAAGAAATCCTTCTCCTTCAATCTGACGGAGCAGAGGAGCCTGGCTGAGCACTTCAGGATGACCACCCCCCAATTTGGAGGCCCAGGTTCAGATGCCCTCAAGTCCCCAGGTAGCTTTGCTCCCATCTCAGCCCCAAAGGAAGTGACCCACATCAGTCGGGTACACATCCATGTGCGGCCTGTGCCATCACCTCGATCTCCAGCTCCTGAAGTCAACCTCACTGTGGGCAGCTGGGGGAATGGAGAGCAAGCCCCACCCAGGACCGACCCCCAGGAATGGCCTGGGGAGTGGGAGCACGGGGTGGGGACCACCCACCATCAGCCCTCACCCACACCTCAGATCCCAGTGGCTCATATCCAGCCTCTGATCCCCAGTGCCCAGGTAACAGGTCCCGGCCCAGAGCCATCTTCTACCACCAGTCTCTCCTCCAGCATGGAGGCTGCAGCTCCCAAACAGGTCAGTACTAAAATCTTGGTCCCCACCAATCCCACTCACAGGTCTCCAGGGCCATCCCAGCACAGTTCCCTCCCCAGAACCCCTTCAGCAAAAGCTGAGCCACCTCCTGTGCCCCCCAAGCCCAACACTGCATACCCCAAGGTAACTGCTGCTTCTGACCTCAAGCAGCAACCTCCAGGGCCCTCCAGCCCCGCTAGGGCCTCCTCCCCAGAACTTCTGGTCTCTTCCAAGCTGAACCCTGCCCCAGGCAGGGAAGTTCCTAAAGCAGTCCCAACCCCTGTTCTGAGAACCCGCTTCAGTGGCTGGACTCGACTCAAGAAACAACTGATTGTGGTCCCTGAAGTGCCACTCTTCCCTGAGCCTGAGGGTGCTGAGACGCAGCCAGAGCAGGCCAGTAAGGCGCCCCGTGAGCCTGCCACGAGCCCCTCGGCCCCGCGGCCCCTGGTCTCTCGCGCCACCAAGATGTGGGATGCGGTCCTCTATCATATGTCTGTGGCCAAGGGTGGCAACCAGCCAGAGGACACCAAGGCACCATCAGGAGGGCTCCTGGGGCGTGGCAGTTTCTTGCCCTTCTTGCACCGCCCTCGATTTGATGCCAGGAAACTCCGGGAGATGGCTGCCCAGCCCCCTGCCAAGGTCAACACTGTCCTGGGGGCGAGCCTGAGGCCCAGCCTGGCACCTAAGAACTTTAATCGGACTGCAGCCTGTTGGCAGCTCAAGTGAGTCTGACTTTCACCTTCCCTGTCTGTGCCCCCACACCTGAGCTCTCCTGGGGCACAGGGCTGAACCTCCTCTCCCAGGGGGTCATCCAGGGCCGGAGGCTTGGCAGCTGCAAAGTAGAAATGGGCAGTGTGGTCTGGGTGTTTCCCATAGGCCAGGCCTCAGTCCCCTCCCAGGTCCTTTGGCTTGCAATTGTAGAAACATCCATCCATGCTCACTGGCACTATCTCTCCATGGAGCCAGGAATCAGGGACTGGCTAGCCATGTTTCCCAGGGATGGCACCTCTTCACTAACTCAGGAACTTGGGGCAAGTTCCTCCCACTCTGTGGGCATCCTCACTCCACCCCTGACAAAATAAGATGAAGGAACTGAACTGCACAGTCTCAAGGCTCCTATCCAGTCAATGGGCTGAAGCCTGAAAGCAGAAAGCTCCATGGGGCCCTTCAGGATCCTCGGCCATCCCCCATCCAGGAATCAAGCCTGGGCTCTCCTGGCTACTCCCCTAGAATTCATGTCAAGGTCCAGCCTCTAGGAACCCTAAGAGAGCCTCAAGAACTCAGGACTAAGTCTTAGAGGATCAAGGCCCTTCGGGCCAATGAGAATGGCTCCTAGGAGGCCATCTCTGCAACACCTAGTGGCTATAGGCCACTCCCCTGTACCTTGCTGGTCCAGCTTCCTCCCAAATCCCCCCTGCAGCAGTAAGTATGGAGTCTACAAGACCAGCTAAGGACTGATGCTGACATGCCAGGTTCCAAGAGCATTGAAGAGACACTGCCAGAGAAAGCATTTAACGCAAGGAAGTCAATGCTCTTCTTAGCGCCAGCGGCAGCTCAAGCAGGTCCCAAGGGTTGGCCCACTGGGAGGTTCTGAGCTCCCTCAGTGACCCACCTGTGACTCTCCTCCTTCCCCCTCCCTCCAGGGAACTCAGGCAGTGCCTTAGCTTGGTCTCTCAGCCTGTGCTAAGGTCTCTGGTGGGAAGACCAGAGGGTAGAGGCAAAGTAAGGATAAACTGGCAGCTGGAAGGGGAGGCCAGGGGTGAGAGGCTTGGGGGCAGGAAGCCTGGTGCTAGCCCCTGGGGGTGTGCCCCCTCATGGAAACTGCAAAGGGCAGCCCAGGCAGTGGCACCTGCTTCAGAGAGCCTGAGTCTTGAGAAAGGAGAACCCTGAGAATTTCTGCTGGACTCGAGGATGAGGAAGGTGTTGACTAATCGGAAGCCAAAAGGGGCCCAGACAGAAGTGGACCTGTCATAGCCAGGAGTGGGGGAAGCATCGTTTGGGGGCAAGGCTGTGGACAGAGTCTGGAGGAGGCACAGGCCCTGTCAGCAAGACAAGCCAAGGCTGGGTATGAAGCAGGGCTAGAGGGAACCTGGTAAAGAGGAAGGAGGGGCTAGTGTGGGCTGGAGGCATCAGGAAGACTTCCTGGAGATGAGATGAGGTGAGAGGATGTGAGAATGGAATGGGAAGAGCCTCAGAGGTGGGTCAGAGGCAGTGAGCAGGAAGGAGGCTGGTCAGGCTGGGAAGGAGGGTGTTGGGGGCACCGTAGGAGGCATCTACACCAACAAGAACCCTGAAATAGTTGTCCCAAGGAGCCTATTAGGGTCAGACCAGTACTGAGGTAGGAAGCTGGGTAGGTAGAGGGCATGAGGATGGCATCCCAACTCCAACCCTTAGCTCTGTGAGGGTCCTGATGGATCCCAAAAGGCTGCAGGGCCCTCGTTCTGTAGGTAGAGGGCCAACCTGAGTCCACTTCCTGGTGGGCAGCACTGTCAGCTCCTCCAGAGTATCCCTGCCAGAGGAACCTCGCAGAGGGGAGGGGACTCTCTGGGTTCTTCTCTGGGCAGATGGGAAGCAGCAGCTGATGCTTGGGGGAGAGGGAGAGCAGCAATGTTGGACCCTAACCCTAATCTCCAGGTAAGGAAATTGAGGCCCAGAGAGGGAAAGGAAGGGCCTTATACAGGGGGCTAAATGAGAGGCCAAGGTAGGATTAAGGTCTTTCTGACTCTCGGCAAGCAATGGAGGAGTGCTGGGAAGCCATGGGGCACCCCTGGGTGCCCATTAGCTCAGTAGGATGAGGGGGTCGGGAGGAACCTCAGGACAGCATGTAGCATTCAAGTAACAGACAGGTTGATGACTTGGGGGAGGCCCCAGGCAGTGCCAGTAATACAGCTCCCCAGATGGCAGTCACATAAGGCACGGCCAAGTGGAAGCTGGCTGGGTCGGCAGGAGGGAGGGGCGTTTCATCCCCTCCCATCCACCCCCTCAGCCACTCCAGGAAGGGCCTGGTGGGAGAAGAGAGAAGATAGCTTGGGAGCCAAACCAGAGGGGACACTAGATTCCAGACTTGGCTGTCCTTATGTCCTAGGTCTGCAAAGCTCCCTTCCCCCAGGGTCCTCAAGGTGACAGAAATGGGGCAGGAAATGAGGCATCTGGCAAGAAGACACAGGGTCCACAGGCTCACGTCCCTCTTGCCATCGCCACAGGGCAAGCCTTTCTGAGATGCCAGTGGATAGAAGGGAAGTCCCCAAGGTGGACCCAGCAGTGACCCCGAGGGCACCCTAGAGTCCAGGAGACTTGACAGGGCCCCAGAGCCCCCAAGCCGAGAGGAAGGAACCCCAAGAGGTGCCTATGCTTGGAAAAGAACAGAGGGGTTCACATATGAGGAGCTAGGCCAAGCTCCCAGACCCCAGGAGCCTAGAATGTGGGCAGAGGAAACTCAGGCCTTCCTCCTCCCCACCCAGGGAAGGGGGAGCCTTCTCTGTGCCAAGCACTTCGCCAACATGATCTCATGTGATCCTCACAACAGCCCTGGTGGATAGAGACATTTTACAGTTGAGGAAACAGACAGAACGCAGTTAAGTGATTTGTCCTGGGTTACTGAGAGAGTAAATGTCTGAAGCTGGATTTGAATTCAGCCCTTCCTGACTCCAGGCCCAGCATCCTACCCACTGTGTCCCCTAGCTGCCTCTTGGGTAGTGGGGAAGGTAGGGGCAGGGGGTACAGAGTAGCCCTAGGGCTCCCCAGTGTTCATAGCACATTGTATGAGACCCTGGAAGGATCCTAGAAACCTATTAAACTGAAGTTAAGAGATGGCAGGAAGAGACAGGGATGCAGAGAGGGTCACAGAGCCTGGGAAAGGCTGAGCAGAGATGAGAAGCCCAGATTCCTGGCTTCGGTATCAGACCAGAAGCCCAGATGGGTGGCTGGGAAAGCCCCTGACCCAGGAGGGCACAGACTTAGGGAGGATGAGCAGCCAAGGGGCCTCAGCAGAGTCAGGGCTGGGGAGGTGGGAGGGGCACAGTGAACAGGCCCCTGGAAAGGGAGGTGATGACTGGGAATAAATGTTTATGGCCAATGTTTATGGGAAGCTTCTTTCCCCACTGGACGTATGTGTATATGCATATGTGCATGATTGTGTGTGTGTATGTGTGTGAATGAGTACACATGGAGGGGGGCTTGCCATTCCTCCCAGCACCCTGCCTCCTCCTGCCTCTGTAGTACTGGGTTCTGGGATTATCGTTCTGTGTGGCCAGTCACTATTGCTTGATGACTGGGGCCAAAGATCTGAACTGGTCAGTGACGGTAGTCCCCAGGATTGGGATCAGAATTCAAGAAAGGAGGGAAAGAGATCACTAGGGGAAGGCACCTCCCAGGTGGGGGACATGATGCCCTCTTGGGGGCCTGGGTCTGGGCAGGGCTGACCTGGGGGAACAATGTGTCCCATCTCCCCATTTGAGAAACTTGGCAGCACACTGACCTCTTCCCTCCTCTGGCCTTCCCCCTACCCCACTTCAGCCTGATGCATGCACTGCTGAGATTGCCAACAGGCCTGCCTTTCTCCACCGCCCCTCATGCCCTCATCTCTGTATCCCTGAGCCCAGAACAAGTCTTCAGAGGTTCCCTATCACCCAGTGATGTCCACATTCCTACTCCTTGACTTGGCATTTGAGACCTCCAGGGGTTTTCGCTTTCCTGATCTTCTCTACTTTCTATCCAGAGAAGGTCTCCCTAACCCAAGAGCCTACCCTGTGCTTGCCTACCACACCTGCCCTTTACCCTCAAAGCCACCCAATCCTCAGTGGCTGAACTTCTGCCTTACCATCCTCCTTCCATGTTCCCTGGGATGCTGGGGGGTGCTTCACCCCTCTCTGAGGTCATCCTGAGATTGTTGGGCTCCTCTCACCCCCCATAGAGGCCTATCAGCAGGGTGTGCTGACCTTCCACTGCTGCTGCCTACCCTGGGGGGTCCCTGACCACTGAGCCATCTTCTGATGCCCACCAAGGAGCCAGGAATGCCCTGACTTCTGGTTCATCAATCACTGTGAACTGACCTTGTCAGAGCCCTGCTGGCTTCTGAGTGAGGGGTCAGTGAGTGGAGCCTGCCAAATGGCTTCTCTCTCCCTGTGCCATGGCCTCCCGGTGCCATAACCACCCTCCCCCCCCAGTGCCATGGCCTCCAGCTCTGCTCCAGGCACTCACCAGAGGAACAGCTGGCTGCTGACTGCGCTATGGAGAGTCATCTATCAGCACCTTCTCGTACTTGCCATGCCCAGTAGCCACAAACTTATACCGCTTTCCAGAAGGGGTACTCTGTAAAGACAGGGAAGCAGTCAGAGGGCAGTCCCACATGCACCCTTCTCTTGTCCTGTCCCTGGTTCTTATTTCTGTCTCTTCACCTCCTTTTCCAATCTGGTTCAAGCCACGAGAACCTGGAGCCAAGAGGGCCGCGGCTACAGGCAGAACCAAAGACAGCCTCGTCCAACTCCAGCATTTTACAGATGGGAAAACAAGGGCAGTGACTTGGCCAAGGTGACACAGTGAGAAGCCTTTCATCTCGAGCTCTCTACCTGACCCTCCCCCATGCACTGTCGCTAGCTCTGTGGGATGATTTTGGCCCCAGTGGGTCTGTGGCCTCCCCCCTCCCCCCGCCCCTACCCTACCAGCCCCGGTCTTCCAACTGACCTCCCCACATCCTGGCTCTGATCCAGCCTTCGTCTTCCTAGAGCCCTGGTCTGACTCCATGCACAAGGGTCAGACAGGAAGGTTGCCACCTGGGACCAGATTTCTGGGACATCTCACACATACACACACACACATACTCACACTCGTACACCCAGACACACTCACACACTATATATACATATACACACATGTACACTCATACACACACATATACTCACACATTACATACTCCCATGCATGTACACTCACACATACTCACATGCATACATACATACCCATATACTCACACATACACTCATACACATATATGTATACACACTCACATGCATATACATATACTCACACACATACACACTCTCATGCACATACACTCACACTCACATGCATACATACATACACATTTACTCACACATACACAACCACACACATACATATACACTCATACACATAAATGTATACATACTCACATACATACACATATGCACACACATATATACATTCACATATACTCATATAAATACACATATTCACACACACATACACACACTCATATACATACACATATACTCACACACATACACTCACACACTCACATGTGGACTTGTGTAACACAGACTGTCCTCGGGGAGCCTCATCTCTGGGTAGGGAGGGCTGAAGCCTGCCAGCCTCTCCCCTAAATGCCCCCCCACCCCCCAAGTAAGTACCTTGACAGTGGATGAAGTTTTGCTGCCCCCTTTGTGCTCCCAGAAACTTCTTTTGCTCATGTCTCCAGCCACAATATCCTGGAAAGGACGAGGGAGCTGAGATGAGCCCCTGCCTCCTCTGAATCCTTCAGCCTTCATCCAAGTTTCAGCATCATGTACCTTGTGCATAGCTTCACTCATGTTGCTCTTCTGCTCAAGAACTTTGTCTAGATCCCTACTGTCCAGCACACTGAGGTCAGATACCTCTGCCTAACACTCAAGGTTCACAGTCAGGTGCCATTCAAGCTTTCCACCCTTGTCCTGCAGTACTCCCTTCCGTGAAGGCTTCATTCTGGCCCAGGTAAACTCTGACTCTGTCCTCTCCCACTCCTGTGCCCTTGCTCAGGCCATGCCCTGTAACTCAACACTACCTCCTCCTCCAGGAAGCCCTCCCTGATGCTGCCATCCTGAGGGTGCCTCATTCCACAGAAGGGACATCTCCTAGTCTGGAAGATCTGAGAGGGCAGAGGGCAGCATCCTGTGGTATACCCTTCCCTTTGCTGACGGGACCTTGCTTCCCACAGCTGGGAGAGGAGGAAGAAAGGGTGCCTACCTTGCATGGAGTGGTCTTGGCTGAAGATTGAGCCAAAAGCTCCCCAGTCTCCCACAGGTTTTTGGAGTTGGCTACGGTCATGGTGGGCATCTCAACCGAGGGCTGTCGGGTCAGCTTCGGGGTCTTGCAAGCAGTCTGCAGGGCAGATGGAGATGGGAGCAGGTAGCACGCACACAAACACACACACATATGCTCACACATGCACATAGATGCCTGTACAACCTCAGCAGAGTCAGATGCTGAGCTCCTCAAGGGAGGACAAAGGGAGGGACATAGGCAGAGGGGCATCTACAAAGTACCTGAGCAGAACTGAGTATACCAGCATGGGAGGCAGGGGACTTGAATCTGGCCTCAAAACCCCCACCTGTGTAATCCCTTCAGAGGCACCCACCCCAAGACTCCTTTGTGGCTCCAGATCTGTGATCTTCTCAGGGAGACAAGTATCCTGTCCATACCATCCCCCACCCGAGGCTTCCCTCTTGTGGGGGTTCAGGAGGTGAGAGGGAGGTGGCTGCTATCCCCATGAGAATCTCAATGAAAGAAGACTGGCATGGGATTGGGCTCAGGCAAGCCTTCCCAATCGGGACCAGATGAAACATTGATCAAGACCTATTCATCATCTCTGAGCTGGGTGGAGCTAGCCCTCTGGCTAGTCATGCCCGTGCTGGGCAGCTCTCACTGAGAGGAAGACTGCCCTGATCTCTAGCCATAAGTGACTTCTTTACCCCAGCCCTGATGCCTCTAATTCCCTTCTTTGCGGCCAAGCAGGGCAAGGCTGTCCCTTTTTCTCTAGCAGGCCTTCCTTCAAATAACTGACCCTGTCTCACCTGAGAATTCTCTTTAACCAAGGAATGCCCAGATGGCATGAATTCAAAATCCTTGCCCACCTGGCCAGATGGATGCCTCTGCCCTTAGGGCACATGGCCAGTTGGCACTCCTTATCATCTTGGATTCCCTTATTTCACTGCCACCTCCGGGCAGAGCCAGTAGCCCGGAGGGCAGCCCAGGGGCCAGAGTATGCCCTTACCTCAATAGCCTGAGTATACTGTTCCAGCCGGTCATCAATCTTGGCCACGGGCAGGGCAGGCTCGGACTTCTTCACGCTGTTACTAGGGGACAAGGTTGAGAAGCTCAGAGCCGAGGTCATCCAAGACTCAGTCTCCCTTCTCAGGCCTTGGTAGCTCCAAGGTGGTCTGAGTTTCCCCAAAGTCACCCAACTCCTCAGGCACATCCCCCTGGCACACCCCAGGGCACAGTTACCTCTTCTTTATGGAACGGTTCAGGGACTCAGTTCTGTCGATGAGCTGGAAGGGGGAAAGTTAGAAAGGAGGAGGGGCAAAGGTCAGTGTCAAGGCCGTGGGGGAGAGGGAGATAGACCCTTTGCCCCCATCTTCCCCCTGAGGCCTGAAACCCACACAAATGCCTGCAAGGTCCTTCCAGACTAGAAGACACTGTCATCTAGGATAGTGACCTCATTTTCTTTCAGGGGAAACTGAGGCCCAAAGCAGGGAAGTGATCTAAGGTTTCCTAGGTAGCTAACAATAGGGCTGAATGAAAGGCTCCTCACTCCTACCTCCAGTTTCCACTGGCCCCCAGCATCTCCACCAGCCCTTGAGGTCCAGGCCTCTCCCTCTTTAGTGCACCAGCCCCTGTTACTGCCTGTCCCTTGGGCATCTCCAGCTGGATATCCAAGATGGAGCCCACTATATGGCCCTCCAAATTCCAGGCCTCCTCCTGCTGTCCCATTTTGTCTAGGGCACTTTCAGTCCAACCACTGAGATTTATAAGCTCAGTGTTCCCCGCCCCCGCCCCACCTCATCCCAGAGAGGAGGCTGCTGGAGAGAGCCCAGGACCAAGAATCCATACCCCACCAACTGGACAGGTCATGCCACCTCTGCCCCCTCGGCTTCCTCATCTGTAAAATGAGGATAATAACCACACCTCCATCACTGTGGAGATCAAACGATATCATTTTTGTAGTGTCTTACAAACCTTAGATTGCTGCCTATATGTTGGCCAGTATGATGATGTCCAGTCAGATACTCAACCTTCATGTCTGCCTCTCAGCATCTTCCGATATGCCTCGTTCTCTCCCCTGCCCCTGCTCCCACACTGGCACAGGCCCTCATCCTCACACATATATGTATGTGTAAAGTGGAAAGATTTGTTTGTATGTGGTCTCCCCTATGTGTGAACTCCCCAAGGACAGGGATCCTATGTTTGCTTTGCTTTAGGTCCCTTAAATGCTGGCTGATGGATTAAAACCTGGTAGTGAATTTTCCTATAGAGGAAGTCACAGGGCTCTACCACCTCCTCATGCTCCCACCACCAACCCTCAGTATGGTGAAGTTTTCTGAAAGTAAAGTTCTCCTGCCTCAGGTAGGGTGACCTAGTGGATAGTGCCATGGCTTGGAATCAGATCTCATCCTGACACTTAGAAGTTATGTGACCTTGAGAAAGTCACTTCACATCTGTAACTCTCAGCTTCCCCATCTATAAAATAGGTATAAGCCAAGATGACCTGAAATGACATCTCACTTCTGGAGCATCCTGGCTAATAATCAATTCCAGGTGCCCCAGGCACCTCCCCCAGGACTAAGTCACAGAAATGATGTTAATCTGTCTTAGCAGAGGGAATTTCCTCCCTGGGAGTTTCCTCTACCAAAAAGAGACACAGTCATCAATTTCCTCGGTGCATCTCAGAGCCACCTTGAGGCTCTGACAGGATAGGGGTAAACGATACTCTGCAAGGTCAGAACATCCTTTGGGGCATCCCTATTAATGGACACTGACTTTTTAATCAAAGGCACAGAGATGTGCACAATGTACAAGCCAACAGGGATGGCAACTACAAAACTAGTACATGCAGGGCTCCAATGAACAGGAAGAAATTAGGAAGGAAACAGGGAGGGAAGCCTTATTTGAGATGACTGTCTGGGAAAGCCAGAAGGCACTTCGGCATAAAGTTGGCACCACATGCTACAGTAACAAATCCTCTCAATATAAAAGGCTATATTGTATTTTAAAATGAGAAAGTTAACTTTCAGAGTTGCAGATAGAGTAACAATTTAAAGCCAAGGTTGTGAGGTGATTTAAAAAAAAATGAAAAGGGATAGCTAGGTGGTGTAGTGGATATTATATCGGCCCTGGAGTCAGGAGGACGAGTTCAAATTTGGCCTCAAACACTTAACACTTACTAGCTGTGTGGCCCTGGGCCAGTCATTTTACCCCAACTGCCTCGAAAAAAACAATAAAAAAATTTCAAAAGAAAAAAAGTAAGACTACAATAAAAAAGGAAGCTAGAAATTGAGGGACTTTGTTAAATCAGTCTTGGTGACTGTGAAGGAGAGCTTAACATTATCAAAGGAGGGAGGGGGAAAATGTCCAGAAAGATGGCCTGAGACCAAAGGGGAATTTTAAAGATATTTCTATATGAACCAACTCAGGTCAGAGTCCAACTGAGGACATAAGGCCCAGAGATGGTCAGTAACTTGTCCGAGGTCCCAGAGCACCGGCATACAGCAAGCACATGATTAATGTTTGCTGACTGGACGCAGCTGCTAAGAACCTGAGGGGGCTCCAGAAATGGCAGTAATTCCCATCCCAGATCCAGGGAAGTCTTAATGTTGGCACTTCAATTCCACCCAACATGGGGGCAGCAGGACTGGGAGCTTCTTAGCCCCACACAGACTAATGTTATAAGTTGTTATTAGTGTTGCTTTTTATAGAATATGCTAATATTCTCTCCCTTTTATGGTAAGGATGAGAAAACTGAAGCAGGCACAGCTTAAGCGACCTGCCCAGTTGGCAAGTGTCTGAGGTCGGATTTGAACTCAGGTCCAACATTTTATCCAGATGAGGAAACTGCGATTCAGAAATGACAAGACTGGCATAATGAGTGGAAGTCCTGGGAGGGCCTGAAATGTTGGTCCCAGATGAGAAAAAGGGGCCTACCTTGGTGGTGGGACTGAGGGGTGGTGGCTCCTGTTCTTCCCTGGTCTCTGACTGCCTCTCTATCTCCTCCACATTAGCGGTCCTTGGTGATACCTTTCTGTCCTGGAGACAGAGAGGACAGGTGTGGGAGAGAGGCATTTAGAAAACCAGCTTCTACCTGGGGCTTATAACCATGCCCCTCTTGTCGACCTAAGTCAGATGTCATCCCTCAGCCCCTGTGGAAGGGATGAGGCATCATCTTTCCCCTGGGCAGAGTTTTATTAGCCCCTGTGGGGGGAGCTCTGCAGCAGCAGGCTGGCCCCCAGCCCCACGGAAGCCCACCCTGCACCTCGGGCTGGGTTGGGGCTGTATGAACCCTGAGTTCTGGTCCAGCTCTCCAATTATGCAACACTGGGACCAATTCCATCTGAAGGAAGTCAGAAACTGCAGCATCTCAGAGCTGGAAGGATCCTCCACAACCTCTCCCATTATCAATCCTCCTATTTAACAGCCAGGGAAACTGAGGCACAAACTGGGGAAAGGGACCTAGTCAGTCAATGGGAGATCTGAGATGGGAATGTGCAGGTCATGGCCCCCAAACTGCCACCATAATCAGGTCAAACCACTGAACCCTCCCCAAGACTGAAAAGTCTCTGGCTAGGTCAGAAAATAGACCAGGAAGACCAGACCTTGCATCTCCCACTTCCAGGGCAGTTATCACAAGATGCATGCAAAGTGCCTGGATGTCAGCTTTGAAAGACAATCCAGCTGGGGGAGAGGAGTGGAGAGGAGCCTCACCATGACCATGGGCAGAAACTCCCCCAGGGACACACTGAGGCTGTGATGTGAAAGGGGTGAAGCTTGCCCAGGATGTGCATGCTGGGCAAACAGTGAGAAAGGATAGCGCAATGACCCTCATTCAACTCAGTCACTTCTGTTCTCCTGAAGACATGGAGTGCTACTACCCCCTCTGAATCTGAGCACTCTGGTCAGAGCCCTAGTCACCCCAGCCTAGGTACAGCCTGGAAACCAAGCTACAGGGCTATAAACAGGAGCAAACAGGAACACTGAAGGGATGGGGGGGGGGTGACACATCAGGACAAGGATTACAGGGAGAAAGAGGGATAGGGTAGGACACAGCTCCTCACTGACCTCCTTCCCTGCTCCCTCCCATTCAGCTCCTGCTGTACCTCAGTCCCTGCCTGCACCTGCAGAAGGCCCCCCACGAGGTCTCTCATGGCCTCGGCCTCCTCAGGTGTGGCTGCTGGATCTAGGCAGAGCTGGCTCAGGCTGGCTTTGGTTTGGCTCAGGTGAGAGTCATCCTCGTCCTCCTCCTCATAGGAGCGATGCAAGGACCTGCCCAGAGAAAGGGCAGGTTCAGCAAATGACACACAGCTCCCTGCCCTGGTCCCAGCAGGCCCCTCCAGCCTGAGCAATAACCAGGGACTATGTGACCCTGGACAAGTCACTTGTCTGTGAAATAGGGACAATCACATGGCACTTTTTGCCTCTCAAGGTCCTTAGAGAGAAAATACTTTGCCAACTTTAAAGCCCCTAGAGAACTGAGAGCCCCAGTTGCAGGCTAGACCCTGCCCCTTGTCAGGAGGTCAGCCTGAAGTACTATCCCCAGGGCAGTAAGAACTCCTGAGGCCTGGACTTGGGGACTGGGTGGGGTGCAAGGATCAGGCTTACAGTCAGAGGAGCTGCCACCAGGGGGATGCGCTGTTCCCCCAGCTGCAGGTAGTGATCCTCCCATCATAGGGCCCAGATGAACACTCAGTGAGATGCTGTGGGAAAGCCAATGGCCTGGGGTCCCCCCCGCTCCAATCTGTAACCGGTTCAGGGCTCCCACACATCATGCCAAGAGCCCAATTCCACCCACGCCTGGACAGGACAGAGGCGGCTATTGAGCCAAAGGGTAATCTGAGGCAGAGAGGGCCAGTCTGGGTGACTCAGAGGCTCCAGGCCCTGGGAAGAGGCACAAGCCAGGACTGTGTTCTCATCTTACCCAGGAGCAAGAACAAGGTCAGGCTGGCTGCCTTGGAGCAGAGGTTCAAAGGCCTCAAGTAAGACAGAGATCATTGAACAGGCCTGGGTGGGTGGAATCCTTTTTGCCCCCAAGACTCTTTGGGCACAGATCTGCTTGGAAGTCTCTGGAAGAGGCTCTGGGGATCCCCAGGGGACTTCTGGTTCCTCCTGCCATGCGTCCAGATGGAGCAACCCCAGGGCCATGCTTGAGGTCACGCCAGCTTTGGGCATCCTCCATCTGCTTTTCATACTTCCCAACACCCCCAAATTCAATGGCTCCCACTTTCTCCCCTTCTTTCCCTGGTCCCTTTCTCTGCCCTCCTGGCCCCCCCACTTTGAGCTCTTTTCCCTTTCCCCCTTCTCCTTTTGTCCTCTATCTCTCTCCTTTCTTGCAGCCCTCAGGGATCTCCCTGATTTCTGGCCACCTCTAGGAGCCCCACCCACATGCCCCACCCCAAGCAAGTCTTCAGTCTGTGTGCCCTGCTCAACATTATCCCATGTGTATGTGTAGCCTCCCTAAGGCAGGCTATGACCTGGGCACTGATAGTGCCCCGTTAGTGCCCCAGCTAGCCCTAGAGCATGGGAGTGTGAGCTTGCCAAGGAAGGACCTTGGCCTCCTTTCCCTTTCCCCCTTCCCTCTCCCTTCTCTCCTCTCTGTCCTCCTTCTCTCCTCCTCCACATTAGGATCAAACGCTGTCCTGGCAAAGACTGGAAAACTGCTGGTCCGGCATGTCTGTGAAGATCGTGTGCCCCACTACTCTCCCCTGCCCAGCTGGATGTTTTTCCAAGGCCCTGGGCTGAGCTGAAAGAGGCCTGCCCAACACTCACCCCTCAGTTCTGTCCTCATATTCTGGGCTTTCTTCTTGAGAGGTCTCTCTACCATCCAGGCTCCCATCTGGACCCCATCTCTGCTTCCTCTGCTCCACCTTCTGGGACCAGTCACTGAAGCCCTCATCTTCTTCCAGCTCCATGGGCTTCAGAGCTAGGCTAAAGATGTCAAGAGAAGGGGGAAGTTGGAAGTGGGCATTTCAAGCAAGGCAGACAGGCTCCTTCTGGCCTCAGACCCTATGCGATGGGGCCCCGTCTTCCCCCAGCCTGGGTACCAGGGGCCCAGTGTCCACCGTGGAGCTGGCCTAGAATCTCCCCAGGCCTCTCAGTCTTCACTTGATGACCTGGGGTGAAGGGAGCAGGGGAGAGGGGTAGAGAGCACAGTGTACAAGAGTACTCAGGATAGGAGTCAGACACCTAGGGAGTGAGGCGGGACTCCAGTCCTAACTGACTGGGCACCACCCCAGGTAGGTCCCGGCAATGGATGGCAGATGGTCAAGCTGAACCTAACTCCTCCTCTGCTCCTGATTGTCCCTCTGGGTGCAGTCTCAATTTCCCTGCAGAATGAGGTACTGTGGTTCTAGCCTACCACCTGCAGACCACCCCATCACCCCATCACCACATTCTCACTGGGCAGCCCTGGTGGTTGGCCTTTGAGAATTCTTTATGTCAAGCTGATGGCAGCCACCTTACAGTTTCCATTTGCTCAGTTGAACCCCAATCAGTTGGACAAACTGGCACCCAAGGATGGTCCTGGGCTTGCTTGACATGGGCACAGGTAACTAGAAGCCCAGGACTGACCAAGACAAAGGGGGGCCTCCATAGACTGGGGTGGGAGGGCAGGGAAGGGGAGGAGGTAACAGCCTAAAAAGGGCCTTGAAGGTTCTGGTGACTCCCTCAGACAACCATGGCAGATGGAAGAGGTGGCCATTTGGGGAAGGCCACACTCAAAGCTAAATCACAAAGGGAACCAGGGATTCTCAGAGGTGTTCTGAGGAGGGAGGACAGTCCAGGCATGGGATACAGTCAATTTAAAGTCATTAAGGTAGGAAAAGGAAAGTCATCTATGTATGTAAGAGCTGGACAGAGTAGAGGAAGGGGAGCAGTGTACAATGCTGGAATGGTCACTGGAGTCAGGTCATAAAGAACTTTGAGTGACAAGAAAGTTTGTATTTTATCCTGGAGTCCCATTTTACAGATGAGGAAACTGAGGCTGAGAGAAGGGTCACATCTGAGAAATGTTGGAGGCTGGATTTGAACTCAAACCTTCCTGCCTCAAGGTCATGCTCTTCCCTGTGCCACCCCAAGGGGAGCAGGGAGCGGACAGGAGGGAATCAAGGGAGTTTTATCAGTAGGGAATGAGTGACCCAGTAGGGGAGGGGTTGGAAGCCACTGCAAAGTCCAGGTGAGGGAACCAGGTAGGGTGTGAGTGACAGTGGCAGCCAAGGGACAAGGTTATGGATACTAGAGATGCTGTGAAGCAGAGCCAGCAAGGGCTGGAGAGGACAGAGGGATGGCTGTGCCCTTGGCAGACACAGGGAACTGGGGAAGAAGGGAGACTTTGGGGCTTTGGTCTGGTGCCTCTGGGGTAACCAGCTACAGACCCACCCACCTCACTCTGGAAAACATCATGAAATCATGCCCAAGGTTTCTCTTCTGCTGGGTCAGCTGTTTTCCTGTCACAGGGCCTCCAGGTCCTAGTCTCCAGGCACCAGCTTCCTGAGGGTCTGCGTCCCCCTCTTCAGATTGGAAAACTACTGCCAGGTGGTGTGTGTGTGTGTATGTGTATGTGTGTGTGTGTGAGAGTATATGTGTGTGTGTTTGGGGGTGCTGTTCCCTATATGGGGTCTAATCCCAGATAATTTATCTTCCATCTAGAGTTGGGAACTGAGGTGGATAAAGGGAGATGAGGCATAAGTGTGTGGGCCACCCCAGCCCAGGAGGGCCAGGGAGGGAAGGGGAGTCAGGCCCATGGAAGCACCTAGCAAGAGGTCAGCCCCTAACCCTCTGGGATGGTCATCCCAGCTGGTTTGGAAAATGGGGGAAACCAGAGGGAGGGAGTGGGAGAGGGTGAGACTATTTAAAAACAACCGGTTTTCCAGGCACCAAAGGCCTATTTCCAGGGACCCCACCCACCTAGTATGACTCACCCCTAAGAGAAGAGGAAGGCCAGGGCTTCAGTGGGGTCAGGGGCTTAGGACGTGGGCTGGGGCCCTGATGTGTATCTGGGAGATGCTGAGGCCCTGGACCCTGTGAGTCAGCACCCACAGGGGATGATGGGAACTGGGAAGACTGAAAAGTCCCTCCCTCACCCCCACAGCTGCCCCTCAGACCTGGCCCTTCCCATGACTCCTAGGCTTAGGCTCCCTAGGACCTTGAGAAGAGGGAGCTGTGGCTGGCTCACACAGAGCTGGTCTTTCTGGACAGCATGCCCAGCTCTCTGTTCCCACAATAATTACTGCTTGACTTGCCAAGTACCAAGAGACCTGTGGGCAGGACTCTAACCAATAAGGACACTGAGACTGGAGGTACCCTAGGTGGGCAAATGGCCAAGCCTGGTGAAGCCAGGCCTCAGAGGCCACACCTAGTGGTCTCCCTACTCTGTGGTTCGGACACAGGAACGGGATGCCATAAAAAGTACTCTCCTCAAGGGCCATGCCTTTAGGTCAGTCACTGCAGGGAAGCCCCACCACACCAGATGACCTGCTGGGCTCCTTTCCCAGGTGAGAAGCAAATACTCTGGGCATTCTCAGTCAGTCAGCCCACCCTCCGCATGGGAGCCAAAGGAGTCATCCTGGGGCACAGGAAAGAGCAGCCTCTGACACGTGGGAGATGTGTGACTCTGGGGGAAGTGCCTGCACAGCTCCCTGCCTCAGTTTCTTTATCTGTAACATGAGAACTCCCAGGAGTTGTGAGGATCAAGGGAAATCCTGTTTACATTGTGCTTTGCAAACCTCTAAGGGCAAACAAATTCAAGCTTTTATTAGAAAAAGGAGAATCTTTCAAAATTCACAGTGTGTGCGTGCATGTGTGTGGTTGGGGGAGGGGAAGGTGCTAATCTGGAGTCAGTTACAGGACCTGGGGGACTTTGGGATGGTAACTCTCTCTCTCTCTCTCTGGGTAATATCCCCCTGGGTGATATAAGGACCTTCGTAGTCACCAGGACCAATGCCCTCCTTCTATAGACAAGGGAACTGTGTTCCAAAGGGGTGAGGTGACTTGTGTAGGGTCACACAGCTCGTCTGAGTCAGAGGCAGGAAGTGAGTTGCCAAGTTCTGTGGCCCTCGGGCCCCAGGACAGTGCCATGATGGAATGAGGGAGACAAGGACCAGCATTGATACAACTTTTATGATGTTCTATATCTCATTTTGCCCTCACAACTTGGGAGAGGGGCTGCTGGGGAAACTGAGGCAGACTTCTCCAGGGTCACACAGCTAGGAAGTGTCTGAGACTGGATTTGAACTCAGGGTTTCCTGAGCCCAGACCTAGGGCTTGGTCACTTAAAACAACTCCCAATGTCCCAAGATTGACTCAATCTGGGGGGCAGAGACGGGGCCTCTTACAGCTTCTCCTGCTCCGGCTGCTCAGGTTCCATCTCCAGGCAGGAGCTGGTTCCGCCAACCCCATCCTCACTCTGGGACCGAAGCTGTCTCTCCCGTTCCCTCCGGCGACGCTCTCTTGCTGCCTCCTCTTCATCCTCCACACTCCACTGGGTGGTGAGTCTGGCAAGGGGACAGAAAGTGGGGGGTATGATTCTGGGGTGACAACTGGGGGACATCCAGAGGAAGGTGGCAGCCCAAGCTGAGCCTGGGATGTGAGACAAGGCACCTCCTGACCAGGGAGGCTCAGTCCAGCTCTGCCTGGCCCCAGAGACCAGAACCAGGCACCACAGGAGACCTTCTCAATGGCTGAGCATCCCGATGACAGGGGAAGATCACCCTCATGGTCATGGAAAAGGATGGATCCTGTCTGTATCCTGGCACCTTTGGGTGCCAGGAAGCCTGAGGACCCTTCCCAGAATGAATCACACTTTTCAATGTACACAATCAGGTGTGTGAGATGGCACAGGAAACCAAAGGTCAGAGCCAAGAACCTACTCCCCATACACACAGGTATCAGGTTAAGACCACTTTGCCCCGTATGGGGTTCAGGGACTTTCTGACATCCTTGCTAGGTCAAAGGTAAGAACCAAAGACCAGGCAGAAACAGAGGAGGCATGGGAGGGAGGTCAGGACCGGGGCCCAAACCCAAACCAACTGAGCACCAGAGAGTGGGCAGCTTCCTCAGATCTGGCCTGGGAAGCGGAGGAGGGGAGGGGGCCGAGATTTTCAGAACTCAGCATCTGAGGTCCTGGCGAGTCTCGGCCAGATGCAGCAGCAGCAGCACCCACCCCCACGTCTTGCACAAGATAAAGCCACATTCTGGCCTGGCCCAGTCACTGATAACAGAAACTTCATCTGGCTGGGGCTTAGAGGCTCTGTCCTCCCCCTGAGGCCAGAAGAGTCAGCACATCTGCTGGGTCCAGAGGAGGCAGAGAAGAGTGTCCCTAATGGACCTCCTGATCTCTGCCCCCACCCCCACCTTCCAGCCACTCTTTCCCCTTCTGCAAATGGGGAAATGGAGGCTCAGCCATAGAAGCAGGAAGGTACTGATGCCAGTCCTGTCCACCTCCAGAGCCCTTTGTAAGATCTGAAGGACTCTCCCATCCAATATTCCACTCCTGCCTTATAGCAAAGGGCAGAATTTATCTTGATCACTCAGAGGGTGGGAAACAGAAGGCCAGACAGTAATTAAACTGGTTCTCTTGGCCCCAGGGTAGAAGGGGCAGAAATGCCAGCCTGCAGGTCTGCTGGTAGTGAGCTCCCCGTGAGGAGCCCAGGATGCAGAAGGAAGGAAGGCCAGAGATGCTTCCCCTCCTCCTCCACCTCCACAGGCCTCTCCCTGGGTCCTGCCAGTGAGTCCCTCCTCCCAGGCCAAGGCCCCCAGCGTAGCCCTGTCCCTGCCCCTGCCCTGTGAGGCACACATGAAGACATGCATGTGCAGATATACTCAGGGCCCCCAGGGATAGGGACTCACACATACACACATCTGCACAAGTGCTTTGGGCCACACCCCAAGGAATGTCTCCTCCTCCCCCTCCCCCCTCTCATATTGACTGTTTTCCCCCTTGTTTCCAGGACAACACTTGTCTTTGGGGCTGGCCCTGATCCAAGGTGTGTTCCTTCCTCTTCTCTTTTTTAAAAGAAAGAAATAGAGATGAAGTCATGGATCCCTTGGGGGGGACCCCAGCTAATTCCCCCTTCCCCCTCTTTCACTTCTGCCTGGGCCTGGACCTGGGCCACCAAGCTGGGAAAGGTGATATGTGCTCCTGACTCCAGTCGGAGTTCTGGGGTGCAGGGAGGCCTCACATCTGGGTCCCCAGAAAGGCTGGGCCCCTGCTGGGCCTCCCCCTCTCCATGCCTCCCGCCTTCTCTACTTCCCCTGCCTGTGATGACCTCATGAGCTCACTATTCCTCCACCAGGCTCTGGGAATGAGAGGGGAGGCTAACAAGGCGGGGAGGGGGAGCTGGCCTGGGAAGGACTCCCTGCACCCCCTTGCTGTCTCCCTGGTCCTTCACTTGCTGCCTCAGGCTGACACTGCCTTGGTCCGTGGTGAAGTCCACATAAGATTTAGACTATTTCCTAGAGGAAGACTGGGAACCCCCAGGAGTGACTGAGTGACCCTTTTAGGGCCTTTTTGGGTGCTGGGGGGAGTGGGCAGAAAGGGACCAGGACCACTGCCCTTGTGCTGCCAGGTGAGTGATCCCAGCATGGGCAGCCACAGGAGGCCAGATGGTCTGCGAGGGGCAGGTCCATGATATTAGCTGGATGCCGACATGGGGTGACCTCTGGCTGGCTGGTACCAAGCCAGGGGAGCTGGGGATGAAGCAGGATGAGGAGGGAAGATGATGGGGAGCCCCCTGGCACCTGAGCATGAACTGAGCCATGAGGTCTAGGTCTGAGACTCCAGGTCCTTCAGGAAACCAGGGCTGGCCCAGCTGTGAGCAGGGAGCAAAGGGGCCAGGACCAGGCAAGGGGACCAGCAGGAAATGAAAGAGGGGAGGGCTGGGCCTGCAAGCTGAGATCTGGCCACAGCTGGCTCTCAAGATGGACAGGAGCCCATGTAGCCTTCCCCACTCTGCTCCACTGCCTCCTCCCTAATCTCCTGCTTCAGGCCTCTCTGAAGGCCCAGTGGCTCCCTATTACCTTGAGCCCACCACAGATGCTTTCAGCCTCCCTTTCCAGGCTCTCCCACATTCCCTGGATACACTGTCCATGACAGACACCCTATCTCCCACTGCCGAGCCTTTGCCCAATGTTCCCCATGCCTGGAGAACAGCCCGTCTTCACTGCCCCCTCTAAGAATTCCTATTTTTCCCCAAAGCTCAGAAGAAACATCATTTCTTCCATGAGTCCCTTCCTTATCTCCCAACCGCTAAAGCTACCTTCAAAAGAAAAAGGCCTTGAATGTCAAGAGGAGCTGACTCTCAATGACCTTTAAGGTCTTGACAGTTACAGACCAATGAGCTTGACTTTGTCTACCCCTCTATGTGCCCGAGTTTCCTTATTTGTAAAATGAAAGTGATGATTCCTGTAGTCCTCACCTCCCAGGCTGGCAGGTCAGGACCCCTCGTCCAGTCATTATCCTACCCATGGTTTCTGTCTCTGGTATAAAAGAAACCTCTCAGACTCCTGAAAGCCATAGGGAAGTGGCACCACTTCAGAGGCAGCCCTTACCACGCTGGGACAGCTTTCAT
This sequence comes from Potorous gilbertii, assembly GCA_028658325.1. Classification (NCBI taxonomy): domain Eukaryota; kingdom Metazoa; phylum Chordata; class Mammalia; order Diprotodontia; family Potoroidae; genus Potorous; species Potorous gilbertii. Next base: position 137,343 of record JAQQSK010002565.1, on the reverse strand, counting down.
TGCTAGGAAATCTCTTGGCGTCAAATCTAATTCAATCCAATGGTATGTGTCAGGCCTGATGTCAAGCCCTGGGGACAGAAAGACAAATCATCCTGATCCTGAGGAGCTTGAGACACCTCCCCAAAGGTCAGCCCCGAGCATCTCTAGGCCAGATCCTACTGACCATCTCACTGCCCATCCTCCAGCCTCAGCATAGGGAGCCCCTGAAGTCTCCTGAAGGCTGCAAGCTTGGCTAGCTTCTACCACAGTGGAAGGCATTGAGGTCCAACCTCCAGCGATGGTCTGCTCCAGCCTGGCGCATCACCACAGAGTTGGTCACTAGATGAGCCCACCTCTCTGAGCCTTGCCCTCTTCTGTACTCCAGGGCTGACCCCTGGGACCAAGCAGAACAAGTCTGGTCCTTCTTTTTCCTCCAGGGCAGACCTTTAGCCTCATGTGCCTTGGGGCAACCTCACCAGGTGGATACCCCCAGTTCCTTCCATGCACTCAGATTAAATGGAGAGAAGTCCAACCCCAGGAACCTCCAGGTAGATGGGATGGTCCAGTGGGGCTTCCATCACCAGGCCCCCAGCCTGAACCCTTGTTCAAATAAGATGGCAGTTGGTGAGGAGAGGCTCTTAGCTATGACCCCAAAGCCCTGACAGGCAGTGACTGGGGGCCAGTGGGGGAGCTGCAGGTCCCTACTGACAGGCTGTCAAAGGTCAGACAGTGACCTGAGAGGCAGAGCCCCCAGAGTACACACACATCTCCTCCAGCGAAGACCAGGGAGTCCTCACTACACTGCCTAAGGATAGAGAATTCAGTCATTACAGCGAGGGACTGGTTCCCCTGCAGAACTGCCCAGAAGGTCAGGCAGAAGCCCCTAGGTCATGAAAAAGGGGGCTGCTGGACATCGTACAGGCCAATATTTCTGCAGTCTCACAGTATAACCAGAACCAATGGAAGCTTCAGGTCCCTAAGTCCTAAGGCCTCTCAGCTCCCCAGGACTGGCAGCACCTAGTGCCCTCAGACCAGGACAGTGTAGAACCCAGGGGCTCCCCAACACTGCTCTGAGATACTTGAAGAATAAAAGACCAGGGTGCCCAATCCTTGGAAGGAGTGGTCAGCACAGAAACTGGGGGGACATAGGCCAGGATCAAGCCTGGCTGACCATCACATCCCAAAGGGCAATGAGGGAGCTGGCCAAGAATGAAAGCTGGAGAGGATTAAAAAATGATTACAGACCTAGGTTCTCTCTGCAAAAAGCAGGGAGTGATTCCCCTACAATTTCAACCAATGACTCCAAGAGAAAAAAGAGATTTTCCACAAGGGTTGCATGAATACCTAGTAGAAGTGAAGCAAAAAGTGAAACAAAAACTGGAGAGAAAGATGGAAGGGAAGTACATTACTTAGAAAAGTGGCACATCTTACTCAAGAAATGGAATCCCAGAACACTAGAGCAGACCAATAGAAATTCTTGACTCTATGAGAAAGATTAGAATAAAATTTTAAAAACTGGAAAAAGAAACAGAAGAAAATGTCAGATGCCTGATAATCTAAAATGATGCAGAAAACAGGTCAAGCAGAGGACTTTCTCAAAAACCAAGATTAAAAAATCTGGACACTATTTCAAAAGAAGTCAAAACTGCTCAGATAAATGAGTATCAGAGCATTGACAGAAAAGAGAGACACTATCAACCAATCACCTCCTGCAAAAAAAAAAAAAAAACCAAGGAGAAAAGTCCTGGAAATGTGGAAACCAAAGTCTAGAACTTCAATGACAAAGAAAAAATACTGCAAGCATCCAGAAAAACGAAACTTGGCAACTTTTTCTACAATAAATGAGGTATCTGAGAATACAATATTCCAAAAGGTTATGTATGTGTGTGAATGAGTGTGTGTGTGAGTGTGTGTATGAGTGTGTGTGTGTGTGTGTGTGTGTGTGTGTGTGTGTGTAGACATAGAATGATAAATATGAATACATGTATATATACACCTTGAAAAGCTAAGGAAAACCCTACAAGGGGAAAATAAACCATTAATGCAACAGGGGATTTTGAAGCATTCCTGATGAAAAGACCTGAACTGAACAAGGACTTTGAAATACAAATACAAGAGTTCAGAGAAACTAGAAAGGGAATTTCATTCTAGCAGTTGGAAGGTGCTGTACAGTGATATAGTGCTAACATTCTAATAGGGGAAGAGGAAACAAGTTTCTCTTTAGAACCTTAATATCTTCAAAGGATATTGAGGGAGATGAATGAGGAAATAGAGGTCTTGAGGTGGACTAGCTCAGTTCTGTTTTTTTAAAGAGAAGGGAGGGTTAAAGGAATATGCTAATGCAGAAAGAATGTTATTTCTCATCACTGAGGGGTGGAAGAGGAGAATAAAGTCAGGGACAAATGGGAAAGGGGAACAGGTATCTGATGAACCTCTCTCTTATCTGAAATAAACAAATATACACGGACACATAGACACACACACACAGACATACACAGACAGACACAGAAGCACACACAGACACAGACGCACACGCGTGCGCACACACAGACAGACACACACATACACATACACACTCTGCAAAACTTAATGCAACAGCACTCAGGGGAGGGAAGAGTCCAAATCAAGGCCCTGTTCTGATTCTCAAGAGGAATAAAGCAAATGAAGGAACCATGTAGAAGCCAAGGAAGTGCCACCCATCGGGAGGGGAAAGGGTGAGCGCATGACACAGAGGGATGCTGAGGAGCCTGGAGAAGTACAAAAGCAGCCCAGGCAGGACACCCAGACACAGGGAAAGGGGCAGGACTGGAGGAGGTTTCATGCAATTCGACTATAAAGAAGAAAACTGGTGACTGCCAGCCCCAGCCCGGCCTGAGGAGGAGGGATGGTCCAGGGTCCAAGAGGCAGGCATTCACACTCAGGGACAGCCTGTGGCTTTCTAGGGTTTCATTTTGCTTGTTACTCCGGGGTTTTCTTCTTCAGTTTTTTTTTTTTAATAGAGGGACAGGGGAAGGGGAGTGATACAGAAACCAGAGCAAAGACCATTGTAACAAATCCTGAAACATATAGAAGGATGCTTCATGAGTCAGTCAGTCAGCAAACACTTAGTAAGCACTCATTATGTCTGTGTAAGGCCCTGTCCTATGAGTAGGAAACTCAGAAAGCAAGAAAGGCTGGAATTTAGCACATCCTTGCCTGTTAGCTTGTTTGTTAAAGTGTGTGGTATGAGGAGGAGGTCCACGGCTGCCAAGACTCCTTTTTGTGATCCACTGCATCTATCAAAATGCTCTTGAGGGGAATTAATTTTCAAATTTAAAAAACATACTTAATTATTTTTTCAAAAGGAGAAACCTTGTGCAGTTTGAAACTCATAACAGCCCTAGGAGGGAGGTGGGGCAGGGAGGATTAACCCTATTTTACAGACATGGAAACTGAGGCCTCACAGATGATTTGTCAAAGTTGTGGCCCAGAGCATTGACCTGGGTATGTGCGCTGTGCAGACACACAGACACAAGGTGCCTCCCAGGGAGTCACTGAGGTAGGAGGGCCCTCACAGCGTGGGAGAGATGCTGGGAAGACAGAGATGGTCTTTGAAAGAGAGGGGCCCAGCCACCCAAAAGCTCGGATGAGTTCAAAGCTGGCTTCAGTGTGACCCTGGGCAAGTCACTCAACCTCTACCTCCATTTCCTCATCTGTAAACTGGGGAATAATCGCACTCACCTCCTGACATGGTGATGAGGGTCAAGTGAATTAACATGTAACATTAAGTGCTGTTGCAAACTTTCAAGTGCTCTCTAAGGGTCATTATCATGTATATACCAATATGCTCCTCTTCCTAATAGACAAGCCTTCAAACAGCTGAAGGAAGGCCTGACTAGTGGTCTCCCCAAGGCCAACCCACTTCCCACCCTCCAGGCAGGCCCCAGGTATCTGAAATCTGCTTCCTCTTCTAAGATCCTCAAAGTAGGGGAAGCCTAGGAAGCCCTAGAAGGTTAGGTGAAGGTTAAGGGATTTAGCCAAGGTCACACATGCTGCCCAGGTTCAAGATGAGACCAGAGTCCACCTATCTTCTCCAGGTCAACACTGGAAAGGAGTAGGAATCCCTGAAATTCCATGTCCCACCATCATAGTCTCGGGGAAGGGCCTTGGGCATTCTCCCCCTTCCCAGTCACCCTGGCTCACAACCGAAGGGTCATTATTCTCAATCCTTCACTCCTGCAAAAGAGTCACAGTGAATAAGAATAATGAAAATAAACTGACATCCATGTAGTGCTTGAGATATGCAAAGACAGAGCTTTACAAAACTATCTAATTTTATTTTCACAACAACCTTGTGAGTTATTCCCATTCAGAAGATGAAGACACCAAGCCTAAGAGGTTTAGTGTCTCATCTAGTTTAATAGTAGGTAAAGGTCTGTGACAGGATTTGAACTCAGATTTTCCTACCACCTGGCCACCACATCCAATCTAGTGACAAGTCCTGTAGTTTTCACCTTCCCAGCATCTCTTGAATCTGCCCCCTCCTCTCTTCTGACCCTGCCCCCAACTCATCCCCTGATACCTGAACTACTGTAATAATCTGTGGGAGAGTCTGCCACTCAGCCACCAAAGTGATTTTCCTAGAAGGCGGGTCCTACTATGTCACCCTGTCCTTCAATTCCATAAACTTCTGTGTTTCCCTATGAGGTCCTCTGTATGGTACCTAAAACTTCACTATTTGATTTGAGTCTACCTTTGCAAGCTCATTGTGCATCACTTCTCCCCTTCACCTATTCTATTGTCCAGCCCAACAGTTCTACTTACCTGTTTGTCACACAAGACAACATCTCTCATCTCCACATCTTTGCATTAGCCATCCTTCAAGTCTAGAAAACACTCCCTCCTCATTTCTGCTTCTTAGAAACAAATCTTCTAGAGTGGTCTTTCCAGATCCCTTCCATTGCATTAGAAAAGAAAGACTAAGAACCAGTCACTGGAATGTGGGTGAGAGGAAAAGAAAAGGATCCCATGACTGAAAGCAAAGTACACCCAGTCTAGAGAGCAGATGCTCACCACATTCCTTCTTTGAATGCAGATGCTGATCACACTTCATTGCCAAGAGGGTATGGCGAACAAAGAGATGAGAACATATGAGAGTAAAGAGACTAAACTGGAAGGAAACACACCATGAGTAGTCATGACTAAATGTGAATGGCATAGCCTTGCTCATAAAAAAAGAAGTTGGAAGGAAGAATGGATTAGAAAACAGACTCCCACAATGTGTCATTTGCAAGAAACACACTTGAAACATCATGATTCATGTACAATTAAAATGAGAGGCTAGAGCAAAGTCCATCATGCTTCAGATGAACTCCAAAAAGTAGGGGCAGCAGTTAAGGCATCAACAAAAAGACCGAAAAAAGAGAACCATCAAGAAAGAAACTATCTTATGCCAAGATACAGGGAACAATAATTCAGCCTTCAGTATTTTACACATATTCATCAAATGACATAGCATCTAAATACTTAAAGGAAAAGCTAAACAGGTTACAGGGAGATAAACAGTCAAACTATATCTAATAACTGGGGACCTCAATGTACCCATTTCATACCTAGACCAATTTAACAAAAGAAATAAACAAGAAAGTTAAGAGCCTGAATAAAATGTTAGAATGAGATCTCTGATGATTTTTGAATGGGAATAATTAGGAAGGAGTATGCATGTATTTCTCAGCTATAGATGGCATCTTTACAAAAAGAGGCTATGTCTTAATGCATCAAAACCTTACAAACGGAGAAAAGCACAAATGGGATGCATACTTTGACCACAATTATAAAACAAAACTAAATCCAATTAAGGGTCATTTTTAAGAGGATTAAGTGAGACTAAGTTAATCCTAAAGAATTAGGGGGTCAAAGAACAAATACCTAACAATAAATAGTTGCATTAAAGATAGTAATCACAACAAGATGGTATTCCAAGACTTGGCAGACAGAGCTTGATCCCCACAGTGGCCTGCGCTGCCTCCCTCCACCCTCCAATTACCTTGGGTTATTTTCTAACTCCTTGTGTATACACAGACACTCCTGGAAATTCATGGGGGGTCCTTAATAAATGGCTGCTGGCTAAGTGATTCCCTGGATTTTCCAAACACTCTACCCAAGTAAATTCAGTATTTGCTGAGAACTATTCTAGCCTCACTAGGCAGCCAGGTGAAAAGAGTGGACAGAGCACTGGGCCTGGAATTAGGAAGACCTGAGTTCAAATCCAGCCTCAGTTTCCTCATCTGTACAATGGGTGACATAATAGAACCTATCCCTGAGGACTATCATGAGAATCAAACGAAATGTTTGTAAAGCATGTCTGGCATATAATGGACACTATATAACTGCTAGAGATTATAATATTAGATTACTATGTGGAGGAGATGGAAGAGGCCAGACCTTAATGCTCAAGGAATAAGAACCTGTTTTTGCCCTCTTCCAGGGAGTGAAATGACTTTCCCGGGGTCACATAGCTAATAAGTGTCTGAGGCAGAAGCTAAAACAGGTCTGTCTTCCTCCCTCCCTTCCTTCCTTCATCCTTTCTTCCAATCCTCCACCTTTGTCAACCATCCCCTCTGCAGCTTTACCTTGCTCTAACCTTTGCCCTCAGCCCTCACCAAACTATGACCCATGCTCTTTAGGGGCCCAGAACCCAAGGCCCTATCTCCCAGGAGATGTCCCTGAAGGTCCCAGATCTCACTCTTGGAGTTGCTTCCCCCATGTAGACTAAATGGGAAGGAAGGAAGGAAGGAAGGAAGGAAGGCAAGAATCAAACACTTTACAAAGATCAGATCATTTGGTCCTCACCACCAACCTTGGAGGTGGGTGCTATCATCATTGCCTCCTTACAAATGAAGAAACTGAGGAAGCCAGATGTGAAGTGACTTGCCCAGGGTCCCACAATTAGATTGGACTTGAAATCAGGTCTTTGTGACTCCAGGCTCATAGTGTTCTATGCACTAGCTTGCCTCTTAATGGCAAAGCTGAGATTAGAACTCAGGTCTCCTGGCTACCAGACCAGAGCCATTGAGTCCTTGCCTTGAGGATTCTGGTGCTTCACAGCAGCCCTTCCTGGGTTCTGAGTTTATGAAGGTGGTTGCCCCAATGCCCTCAGTGGGCAGGTGGCACTGGATAAGGCAACTAACTTCGCTTGTGGTTGGCACCTCCCTTGCCCCTAGGGCTGCCATCCAGGCCAAGCACCTGGGTCTCCCCTTACTCCAGCTTTTCTCACAGGTGCATCAGCACAGGACTAGGTACTCTGGGCTGCTGAAGCTGGAATGAAAGCAGACTGATCACAGTAAGTACTTAAACGTTTGTTGAATTGGACTTCTTAATGGCCAGATCCTTTCAGACATCTTAAACTGGAGGTCCAGTAGATATCTGAAACTTAACATGTCCAAAATGGAACTCATCTTTCCTCCTAACCCTTCCTGCCCTCTCTTACCTTTCCTACTACTGTAGAGTGCAGCCCCCTCTCCCAGTCCCTCAGGCTCCTAACCTGGGAGTCATCCTGGCCTTCTTATTCTTTCTCACCTTAAGATCCAAATACAGTGCCAAGGTCTGTGGCTTTCACCTCTGCAGTACCTCTGGTCAGTTTTACCTCTCTGTTGCACCTCTGGTTAATTATCTCTCTGCTGCTCCTCTGGTCAATCTCACCTCTGCAGTGTCTCCCCAACAGGCCCTTTCTCTCCTCTTAACACTGCCCCCATCCTGTTGCAGACTCTTATCACCTCACACATGGGCTGTTGCAACAGTGACTGAGGGATCTGCCTGCCTCAAGTCTCTCACCACTCCAGTCCATCATTCAGGCACCAAAGCGATTTTTCTAAAACCTGGGACTGACCATGTCACCCCCTATTCAATAAAGTCTGTTGGCTCCCTATTACTTCCAGAACCAAATATAAAACCCTATTCAGTATTCAAGGTCCTATACAACCTAGCTCCCTCTTACCTATCTAGGCTTCTGACAATTTCCTCTTCCCCACATGTGATCCAGTGACCCATGACCCTCCATCTCTGGATCCTGAGCTGCCACACCTCGAGTCCTTTCCCTGATCATCTCGGGGCTTCCCTGGCTTGCTTCAGGTCCCAACTAAGATCTCACCTTCTCCAGGAAGCTTTCCTGACCCCCTTTCCACTGCCTTTGTCCCCAGTTTATCTTGTATGTGTTTATCCCTCATTTTTAAAGAAGACCATGACATCACATTGCATCCTGGGTCATCTCCAGTTGTCCTGATGTTGGCTCAGGAGAAGAAAGTGATATTGGTGACCTTGCACAGCCCTCCCTCATTCAAATCCAGGTCAACTGCAAGTCATGTCACCACCTCCCTGATGTCATGGTCCTCTTCAAGAACAAAGGACAAACACAACACAACAACAATCTTGTGTGCATCTTGTACATGCACATCTCTTTTCACACAGTTTCCCCCCTTTAGACTGAACTCTTTGAAGGCAAGGTCTGCTTCTGTCTTCCTTTTTATCCCCAGTACTCAACATTGAGAATGGACAGAGCCTTGACAACCACAGATACTTACTATTGCCTACCCGTTGATGGGGGGAGGGGAAGTTTGAGAGGGAGTCTGGGGAACTGAGCCTCAGAGCAAAGGCTCTGGGATTTGGATGCCAGGGTCCTGGTGCAATGCCAGGGGTCCACCAACAGCTTTCCAGCCCAGGGGGTCCTTCCAGGAGCCCAGTATGAAGAAATCTGGATTCTCAAGGCTGACCAGGGACCTGAGGAGTTCACTCTTCCTAGCTGTGAGCTACTAGGCTGTTAGGCTTGGTTTCCTCACCTGTAAAATGGGTCAAGGAAAAAGGAAAGGAAACAAGCATTATAAATTTGTCTGGAGTGACTGAGGCAGCAAGGAGGCATAGTGGATAGATATGGGGCTTGGATGAGGAAGATGGGAGTTCAGATTTGGCCTCAGACACTTCCTAGCTGTGTCACCTTGGGCAGTTTTCTTATTGGTAGAATGAGTTCAGTGTCTGCCAAGAAAAGCCCAAACAGGGATCTTGATTGAACTCCAACAATTTGGGTGACTGAATGGTGCCTAAGCAAACTTTCCAGGAGCCCACAAATGTGTCAGTCCCTTTAGGCCCCCTAGAGCCTGAGCTTTGGGTGGTACTGGTTGAAGTGGGGGAGGTGTAGGGACTGGATCAGGAAAAACAGAAGAGCTGAATATGTAGATTACAGAGCCATTTGCCTAGAAGAGATCATCCACCCTATAGGAGAGATGAGATCACCCAGGAAAGGCAGAGAAAGGGAAGGGGCCCAGGATGAGCCCTTAGGGCAGCCTTGACTAAATAGGGAGGTAGAGGGATGGATGATCCCAGAGATAAGAGAGGCCCCGAAGGAGCAAACAGACAGGTAGGAAACCAGGCTGAAGAGTCCCAGAACCCAGGGGAGAAGGGTTCCAGCACCCAGACCCACTTTACAAATGTCTGTGATGGAGTCCCTTTAACTGGGAAGCCAGCCCAACACACTGACCAGTAGACTGGAAGGCTGACTCCCGATATCATTTATAAAAAATGCAGCGGCAGAAGGGGAGAGGGGGGAGTCCTAGGGTTTCCTGTGTATCTTGGCCCATCACTGTGGGTTTCTGTGGATTTGCTGCTTCTCTATCTACGTGAGCACATGTAGCTCTAGGCCAATCTCCATCCTGCCAGCCTTGGCAAAACCGCAGGTGGGCACTGTCACACACACACACACACCCTCCCCAATCAAGGGAAGCTGGGATCCTAAAGGAGAGCTGTCTCCCCCAGTTTGAGCTCTGGTTCAGGCCCCAGTTATGAGCTTCCCCAAGATTAGACTGAAGGGTCCCTGTGCTATTGGCCAATCCCTCTTTGGCCTGAATCTCTGGGGATGCTTTGCCCATCCTACGACCCAAGCCCAAGGGCATGGGCTCCATCCTGGTCTACTTAGTCAATCAAACTGCCCACTCTATTCCTGGTACCAGACAAGTGGAGAGAGTCACACCAAACTGTCAGAGACCCTGAAGATCAACCCTTTATTTACAGATGGGGAAACTGAACCTGAAAGGCAGGGATGCAGTCAAGTTAGTGCTGGGCCAGGAAGCTGGATCTCAAACATACTGACTCCTAGCCTAGGACTAGTAGGATGCCTCCAGCACCAATGACTGAATCTAAGTTTAGCTGCTGGCCCTATTTATCACCAAGTTCCCTCTATTCTTGGATCTTCAATCTGCCCATCTAGCAAATGGGCTTGGAGATGCCATGGATGGGCCCTGCCTTCAAAGAGGACTGGCTGGATTGGGGGGCTCAGGGCTGAAGAAGGCAGCAACAGCCATATGACTCTGAGTCCAAGAAGCCCCCTTCACCCTGAGAGGCAGGAATGAAGTGGCTTTAAGGGCTGGTCTGCACTCCTCTCTTCCCTGGCAGGGGTGGACCCCAAAGCTGGGCTCAGGCTCTGCCTGCTAACCCCCTGGCAGCCCCCATCTGGCCTCCCCATAGTCAGAGTACAGCAGTAAGAGGTGGGGGTGGGGGGCAAACCTCCAGATGGAGGAAAGTGGAGTGGGGGCTGGAATGTTGAGCCCCACTCTCATTCCTCCCCCCAGACTTCCTGACACTGCCAAGGAGAACAGAGGCTGGGAGAGCTCCTGACTGCCTCTGCAAAAGCTATCAGGAGCTTGTTCCCTGGCCCTTGTGGGCTTTCAAGGCGAGTGTCAATGTGTCTGTCCATGGGGTGGATGTGGGGGGGAGGGAGAGGGTCTTCGTGGAGAGGGATACTAGGTCTAATGTGGGGGGGGCGCGTTCAGAACGAGGAGAGGGACTGCCCTCCCCCACTCCCAATCTTCTCAACCCCTGGCTGGCTCCCTGCCTTGTCACCTCCCGGGGCCCTTGGGTCCCCCAGCACTGGGACAACCCTCACACCTAGCCAGGGGACTCAATGTCCTCCTACCTCAGCAGGTTCTGTAAGCCCTGTTTGCTGGAGTGTCTCCTCAGGAGCGCCCCGCTGCTGCTGCCGCCGCCGTTCATCGTGCCCCTGGGCACTGCGGGGCTGCCAGCCCTCGGAACGGAGGAGGGGGCGCCTGCTACGGCCGAATCTGCTGCCCACCCCTCTCTCTCCTCTCTTATTCTTCTCTCTCTCTCTCTCTCTCTCTCTCTCTCTCTCTCTCTCTCTCTCCCTCCCTCCCTCCCTCCTCTCGCGTTCCCTCTCTCCAGGAAGTTCAGCAGCTCCTTTTGTTTGCCTCCAACCCCTTTTCCTCTCCACCCCCCCAACCTCGGTCTGCCCCCTCCCCTTCTCTCTCCTCCCCCTCCTCCTGTCCCTCCTCCCCCTCTTCTCTACACTAGTCCGAAAGGTCCGAGAACAGAAATGGGGGCGGGGTTCGGAAGCGAACCCACAGACCCACTTTCTGCCTTTGCTTCTCGACCTGTCCCGGGGTCTCTCCCTTTGTCTCCTCCCTGCCCCCCCACCTCCCCCCCCAGCCTCTCAGGCTCTCTCACTGCCTTTCTCCTTTCCCCGGTTCTCCATTGTCTCTTTGTTTTCCCTCTACCTCACCCGTTATCACCTGAGGCCCCTCCCTGCCTAGATGACTGAGCGAGACAGGGGTAGGGGGAAGGGAGCACCCCGTAGGCCACCTGAATAGTGCGGGGAGGGAGAGAGACCCCCGCCTAGGTTTAGCCCCTGAAGGGACTCTCTCCCAGCACCACCTCTCCGGGGAGGCTTATTTCTGAGTCCCAACATCGCGCCCCCCCTCGCCCCCGCTCCAACTGGCTTTTTTCCTATGACCGTTACGGCCGCCGTTCCCTCCCTCACCCTCGCACCCCCCCGCCACCCGCCAGGGAGCTCCCCCAGGACTGATAAACCCTGCCCCCTCCCCAGGGCCAGTACTTGGGAGTGAAGCTTGGGTTTGTCACCCTCCACGTGATCACATTATGGTCCCTGGGGAACACTGAGGCCCCAGAGGAAGGGTCTAAGGTTCAGGGAGAGGATCCCTCAGCCGAGGCCCGAGCCTCGATCTCTTCGCCTCCAAGCTGGCCTTTTTCACCCCGACTGCTCCTTGAGGGCAGGGCAGTTCCATTGACTCCAGCAGTGCTTTCAGCGCTTGGCTCCAAGCCGGCATTTTGCTAGCCGGGGAAGCCTGCGGGCAAGACACCTGGCCTGTGGGCGCCCAACCTGGGCACAGCTCGCCCAGTTACACAGGGCTTCCTGACCTCGAACCCCTTGGCACCTTTCCCGATGCTCTGGGTCCTGCCTTGGGTGGCCCAACAGTCAGCCCCCAGGCGCTCTTCTCTGGTTATCAGTCCCAGCTCCAGATTGGGGGCCTCAGGCAGGCTTCCAGCTTTCTCAGTCCTCCCTGCCCCGGATCCTTGGCAATCTTCTCCCGGACCTTCCCCAAATAGGGTCCCCAGAGCTGAACCCAAACTGCTAGGTGTGGTGGGCCAGGGCAGTGAGTTGAAGCCTAGCAGATGCAGCTCCCACAGAGCCAGCTGCTTTGGTGTCAGACTCTATGCTGATTCACAATGACCTTGCACACCCTTGAACTGTTTCCCTTAGGCCATGGCCAGTCCTCTTGCCTATGGCATCTGATCCTGGGGAGAGAAAGATTTCCAACCCAAGGGCAACCTTTTATGTTTTCCAATAAGATTTCGTTGGATTAGATTCCACCCAATAGTCTAGCTGTCACTGATTAAGTGCCTACTGTGTGCTAGGCAACGTGCTAAGATCTCAAGATACAAAGAAAGGTTAAAAAAAAAAAAGACAATACCTTCTCTCAAGGAGCTCAAGGCCTAATGGGGGAGACAAGATGTAAGCAAATATGTACAAAGGAAGCCCCTGACTAGATAAGTAGGAAATAATGAACAGAGGGAAGGCCCTGGAATTTAGTGGGGTGGGGAGGTTTCCTGTGGCACTTCAAGGAAGTCAGGGAGATGGTCATCTGAGTAGAGAAGGGAGAACCTTCCAGGAACAACTAGGAAGAACGCCAGAGCCAAGAGAGGGGGAGGGTCTAGTTGGAGGAACAGCCTGCAGACCAAGACACTGAATGGAAAAGGATGTGAGCAGAGGGAAGGGGTAAGAAGCCTGCAAAGGAATGGGCTAGGTTTGCATTTGCTCCTGGAGGTGATAAGCAGTCACTGGAGTTTACTGAGTAGGGGCATGACATGGTCCAGCTTGCATTTTAGGAAAATCACTTTAATGGTCAGATGGAAGATTGACTGGATCGGGGAGATACTGAGGCAGGCAGATGCCCCGCAGGGTATCACGTTACTCCAGGGCCTGCACCAGGATGGGGGCAGTATCAGAGGAGAGGAGGAGGCAAACAGCAGAGATGTCAGTGAAGGTAGAGATGCCATGTCAACTCTCACTTTCTCCTGGTCTCCCCTGGGAGAGGATGCTCCCAGTTTAGGAGTGGAGGAGAGATGTTTTGTACCAACTGTTGTTACTCTACCATCCTACTAAATACATTTTTCTAAGAACTAATGAAGCTTGGATGGCTGATAATCAATACAGACAACACTGATGGGGCTCACATACTCCCCCAATCCTCAGCTTTACCATAGAATACTAGCAGAAGAAGTGGCAATAGATTGGATATGGATGAGAGAATGAGGGTTCCAGGGTGATGCCTACGGGTTGGGAGCCTGGGATAAAAGTAACAGAAAGTCAGAGGCAGGAGGGCTTGGGGAAAAGGTGAGGTGTGTTGGACATGTCCAATTTAAGATGTCTACTGGATATCCATTTAGATGTGACTGAAAGAAATTGAAGGTCAGCAGAAAGACTGGGGCAGTAAAGGCAGATCTGAAAATCATCAGCAGAGAGAGAGATGGTCATTTGATCTGTGGGAGCTGCTTATGTCACCACATGAAGTACTCTAAAGGGAGAAGAGCCCTGAGGGAGACCAGAGGGAAGGTACCAGCACTTCTGAGCCCTGAATATGTTATTTGGAAATTTCTTCCAGATTTGTATGATCTGCCCTGAATATGTTATTTGGAAATTTCTTCCAGATTTGTGTGATCTGCAAGTTTCATGAAGATGTCACCTCTGGCTTTATCAAGCTGTAAGAGGAACACTCCCTTCTTCCAACCCTAAACCCCAAGTGGTTTGACTAACAGCCTACTATTATGATCAGGTGAGAAGCCTCTTGGATTTCATTATAGAATTAATCAAAGATAATCTAGCTTCCAACAAAAGCAGTGATGTACTTTTGAGGGGTCAACAATCTACTTTAATCAAACACATATACCAACAGAGAAAATACAAGCTGAGAAATAAAGACCAACAGACAGGATTCCCAACTGTGTGACCATAAGTAATACATACATCACAGATCAACGGACAGATGCAGCTATCTGACCATGACACACATACATAGTTACTAGAGAGAGAAGTACCAATATCTGGGTTTTCAAAGCCGACGGCTTCTTCTCAGTTACCCTCTGGCTAAACCAACACTTCCAGGAACTAAGTCCCAAAACAAAACCTCACCTCACAGTATATATACACTTTTCAGAGTGGGAGGGTACAACCCTCTGATCCAATGGCACAATACATATTAACAAAAGGTATTGAGGCTTATTAATGGGTGGGAAAGATCTTTAACTCTTTCCCCCTCCCCCCAACCTCCATTAATTTTACATTAACATTATACTGGCCTACATGCATGTCAGAAAAGGAGATCCCAGAAGGGAGGGCAGTGAGTCAACTATTACTAATTGGAGTGGTCACACTCCTAGAGCTCTTTACAAAGGCACCTTGCAGGTGGGAAAAGGGAGAGAAAGAGCCCAGAGGGAGGGTCATACTCTACCTCCTAATTGGCTCTAGGGTAAACTTGTGCACTCAGTAAAGTCCAAAATTTGGATCTCCCATCAGAGGTAGTAGCAATGTCCCAAGAGCAGCTGTGGCCTGAGGCCAACTAGACAGTCCATGAAAAGACAGTCTCTGAATTATAAAAAACCACCAACCCAGTGCTGAGTCCAGCAGACAGCTATAAACAGAGGTAACTTCATAAAGTCTCCCTGAAGGGAGCAAAGAGCTTCCAATAATTATGTGTATGTTCTCTAAACTCTCACTTTCTCCTGGTCTCCCCTGGGAGAGGATGCTCCCAGTTTAGTAGTGGTGGAGAGATGTTTTGTACCAATTGTACCAACTGTTGTTACTCTACCATCCTACTAAATACATATTTCTAAAAACTAATAAAGCTTGGATGGCTGATAATCAATAGAGACAACACTGATGGGGGCTCACATACTCCCCCATCCTCAGTTTTACCCATAGAATATTGGCAGAAGAAGTAGACTGCTGCCTTCTGGGGACCCCCCTCCCCACCAGTAAGTACCACTAGGGTTTAGTGCAGTGAGTCTGTAAGAAAACTATATAAATTGCAGCTAAAAATGCTAATTAGCATAAAATTCTCCCCGAGGCACTTCACCTGAGACTGTCTACCATCCAACTGCTAGTAAATATTCTTTGGGACCCAGGGAATCCAATCAGTTCTGCATCTGCCTAATCATGTCATTGATTAGCCAATCTCTCTCTCTCTCTCTCTTTCTCTCTCTCTCTCCCTCTCAATCTTTTCTACAAGATTAATGTGAGAAACTTTGTCAAGTGCTTTGCAAAAATCTACAAAAACTCTTTCCTTAGTGTTGCTCCAATATAGCTGCCTAGTAACTGTGTCAGAAAAGGAAATCAGGTGAATCTTGCCCCAGATGAAGCCACCAGGCTACCTGAGCTTCCTGCTTCCTTTACCCATCCATTCTTTTAACAAGATACCTTGGTGGGGCAATGGAGGGAGTGACAGACTTGGAATCAGGAGTACCTGAGTTAAAATCCAGCCTCCAATATTGAGTAGCTGAGGAACACTGGTAAGTCACTTTATCTCTGTCTGCCCTCAATTTCCTCAAAGGGGATCCTAATATCATCCACTTCCCAGGGCTGTTGTGAGAACTAAATGACATCCTATCTGCAAGGTGTCTAGCACATAGTAGGCACTACATATATGTTAGCAATTATCATAAAAATGTTAACACATTTGACAATTTGTCCAGGAATCCTGGAGTGGTGGGAGGGAGCTCTGAAGCATCTCATGAATGAAGGTGTGGTTCCCTGGCATTGAAGACTGGGATACCACCCTTGCCCTTCTCTGGTAGCCTTCAAGAGACCTTCTGGATCTTGCTTCTGGATCTCCCAGGGCTTCAAGTGGTTTGGGGGAAGTTCTTTCAGAAGTCTGTAGGCTGGTGCAGGGGCTGGTAGCCTGGAGCCCCTGCAGGGTCTTAGGGGCTCTCTTATTCTCTCCTCCTAACCTCAAGAGCAGCCACTTTTTGTCCTGGCAGCTCTAGGTCAGAGATGATTCTGGGCAAAGAGGGGCAAAGCAAGCCCAGAGTGTCAGATGGGGTGATCACAACATCATTTAATCCTAAAAACTCAATATGAATGTATTGCAACTACCACCACCACCACCACTACCATCACCACCACCACAAAGACCAGGGCAGCCAGTGGCTAAGTGGGTAGTGCCAGGACTGGATTCAACCAGCAAAGAAACCTGGGGAATCCCTCCCCAACACCCACACAAGCAGGGAATGGCACATGGATCAAGAGACTGATGGATGGTCAGACAGGTGGGAAGCACACATAAAGGCCCAACCCTTGGTGAAGACAAGGACCAACCCTTGGTGAAGACAGGGAGCATCTTTTTATAAGGCTAGAGGAAAGGATGTCAAAGGAGTTTGAAGTATAGAGGAGGAAAGGGGGAGGCCAGAGGGAAGGGCTTTCTCTGTATATGCAGGATGAGTGAGGGACAGTTGGGAGAGACTGGAGGAGGAGAGCTGTAATTGACCCCAGAAAGGGGCAGGACACTATTGGGTCAGTTAGGGAGGAGTAAAAAGATTGGCTTCTAGCAGTGAAAGTCCATTGAGAATAAAGCATGTCAATTTGTAGGGCACCCAATCATCCCAGTCTGTGACTTTCCCCAGCCCTTTGCTACAGTGGAGAAGTAAGACCAGAGCTTGTGGAGGAAGGGAGAACCTTGGAATGGGGTTGTACCTGAATGAACTGTTACTGGTGAAGATGGGGGGAAGGGATCAAAGGACACTGTGATGTTATACTTATTAAGGAGGGGGTCAGCACTGGGAATCCAAGAAGAAAGTCAAGCCAGAGCAAAGGTGATGAGAACAGGAAAAGTCCTGAAAGAAGGAAGGAAGGAAGGAAAGGATGGAGGGAGGGAGGAAGGGAGGGAGTGTGGGAAGTAAGAAAGTTCTGTTGTCCACATTCCTAGATCATAAGGGTTGTGATGTAGCATGGGCAGGTTAGAGATCAGAAACTAATGCACAGGCCCAAAGAGCTGTATGGAGAAGGGCCTGTCAGAAAGTAGAACATGGAGTCACATGGCCAGGGGACAGTATCACAGGACATCCAAAGTTCAGAAAACAGTATAAGAAACCTCATCTTTCTGCAGGTGTTGTAGTCTTTCTGTAACATTACTGGGGAGGTTACCCTGCCATTCAGGGGGAATGGACGTAAAGATTAATAAAAGCTTTCCTGATTTCTCATCAGGCATTGTTCTTTGTTTTAGGTGAGCATGTTTCTCACAGTTGGGGGCTTGTTAGACAGGCTCACTTCTAAGAATTCTTGGGAGATCGTCCGGGGTCTTTAGCATCAGAAAGGTTAGGATGGAATCTTGTTTGTGAGGAATGGGAGTGCACCCATTGATTTTTCAGTGACCTAGACATACCCACAGGCATGATTTCCCTCTTCTGACTACTAACTTCTCAGGGACAGTTAAAACAATGGATTGAATGGGTGGGGAGGTAGTATAAGTCAGGGACCTGAGCAAGGGCAGGAAAATCAATGTCCAAGTACGACCTTGTCTGACTCAGGATCTCAGGCATGACCAATCCTTCAGAGGCCTTCAGAGCATAATTCCTATGAGGGGAAGTGAGCACTTTTATGATAATGGAACCAGGGAGGGGATGAATAATCCTTTGGGCATTCCTTCAGAAGCCTGTTTCAAGGAATGCTAGCTATATTCCTTACCCTGTCTGCTCTGGAGAGAGAGCAGAGAGAAAGAGGGGGGAGGGAGAATCTAGATTCTAGGAAGCATCCTTTTGAAACTGGCTTGGAATCAGTCAGAGTAAATTGACATTAATAGTTGAATTTTGACTACTCTAGTCTAAAATTAGTTTATTTCCTAAAAAGAGAGGAATTATATTGTTCTATCTGTTCTGTGTTTGAAGCTGGAAGAAATGATGAATGAGTATTTGGTTTATTTGAAATATAAAAGAGGGGAGGATATGGGTAGGATGGTAGAATATCCATGTGCTCAGACCACATACTCCCTCCCCTCATTCCACTTAAGAAAATGTTTAGCCTGATTGGAAAATCAATAGACAAAGTTATGGGAAGTTATTGGATTTAAAAATTGTTTACTGTGATTTGTAATTATTACTAATAGTTATTAAACCCCCAAACTTCATGCTTGGAAGTCATACTTTGTCAGTGTTAAATTATTTAGGCCCTTTTGCCTGAGCAAGGAGGCTCTTTAATTAATCTGATTCAAAACTTTTTTTTTTTTAATCTGGGAAGGTCTTTCCACCTCTGGGGAGTTAAAGACCTCACTTAAAGGAGGACCTCTTTTGCAATGGATATTAGCAGAGTAAAAGACATCCACTCTGCAGGGAAAAGTTTAGTTTTGATTTGATGAGATCTCAAAGCTAAAATCTGTACTTTAGGTTTGAATTGGGTCAATGTATCTGATAGCAGACAGTGTGTTTAAAATTCACTTTAGAATTTCACTGATTTCTTTTAGAAGCATTAATTCTGTCCAAGTGCTCAGACCTTGTCCACATGGACAAGGGGAATTACCCCTCCCCCCAATATGATTTAAAGCCTGGAATGAGACTGGGAGATCTGGTCTGGTGGACCTTGGAGGAGGGAGGGCGGCTGGAAGATGGTTTTTCAGCTCTTCAAGGAAGTAGAGTAAAAAAAGATTATGGGAAGTTATAAAGTTTTCTTTTAATTAACAAGAGTATTTTTTTTAAAAGTAGGGCTCAAATGTTTATCATTAGTGATTATAAATCCAGATTTTATATGATTCAAGTCAAAATCTGTCCTGAAGAAATACAGAGCAGCATCTGAGATTCTCTTCCTATCAAGATTAAGCAGAAAAAGATATTATTAGGCATTTATGATTGTAAAGTGCTTAACACAAGAATGGGCATATATTAGATGCAACATTAATCTAAAGTAATTGTTACACAATTTTTAAATTTGGAGTTTATTATATATAGATGGGGGTTTTAAAAGGATATGATAGAAATTTGATAATTTGAAATTTATATTTGGTTATAATAAGCAGTGATAATGCTGATGTTTACTATATAATAGTAGAATTAACTTTTGTTTTGTTTAAGTTAGAAAGGGATTCCGGTGCAGACAGTTATAGATAAGATGTGGAGGAACTAGATAATCTGAGTAATGGGATTGAAAGACTTGGAAAGATGAATAAAGTTTGAATAGTTCTGGATGGGTTAGTTTCAGATGGTTTCAGTAGGTAGTGAGGGTGTGAGGAAGCATTTTAGGGAGACAGAAAAATCATGTAATTTGATTTGATAATTAATAGCTCAATCAAATTTGAGATGACTCTATCTGAAAGGATATCAGGTGATAGAGTGTGTCCAAGTGGTGGTAAGAAGATGAATTACTGTGCAAGGTGATGTGGAAATCCATTCACCTGAATGAGTAATGACTTGTTTTAAGTTTTAAGTGAACTTAAATAGTTTTAGATTTTTAAGCAAATCTAAATATTGTTATATTAGAAATTGCACTGTCAGCTGTAATGAATTCTGTGTAAGAGTTCCTGTGTTGTAGAATTTCTACTGAGAAAATGAGAATCCTTGGGGGAAAAAATACATTTATACTTTTATATATGGTTGTGATTTTCAAGCCTGTTCCATCTAAGAATATATTAAGTATGTTAAAAGTTTATTTGTGCTGTTAAGAAGGAAGTTTTAACCAAAATTGTTTTTTTGCTATGAATAAAGCACTTACAAAAGTATGTTTGTAAAAGGAAGCTTATGGGCAAATGTGAAAAGGCCTTGATTTTTAGATCTTGCAATATTTGCCACTTAGGTTCATGAGGGTTTTGTGATAAATTGTAAACTGTTATTAAAAGAGAAAAATATTTGCTGTATTAATGTTTTGTAAAATCTTTTTGTGATTTTTGAAAGGCCTACCTACTAAATTTATATTTGAAAGTTAATTTGTTATAAATGGGTTTTATGGGGGGGGGGGGGTTGGAAGATAAGGGACAAGATAAGGGAGACCAAGAATTTTATGGCTCCAGGAATCTCTATTATAAATTTTGAGACAGTCTCCTGGCCCCCTCCCCCTTTCCTTTTGAAGTCCATTCATTACAGAAGGACTTCTAAAGATCTAAAATGAACTCAGATGTTGTTCCTAAACAAGGAACTTGTTTTCACAATTGATAATCTCTAGTGATTGGGTTTTTTTTTTTGGACAAATATAAGATTTAAGATGTAAGTCCTGGTAAAATTTTTGATTTGTGAAATCTGCCATTTGGTAAAAGCCTCCAGGACCATTACTTGTTGTGGTCTACCACTCAAAGAGGAATGTGACAGGGAGAAGTTAGACTCAGAAGACAATCCTGTCCTTAGCCTGAGATGGGATCCTTCTGGCTCAGTGTACCTCTGAAAAGGGATGTTTTTCCCTTGACTATTTCTGAGTCTGGTTATAAGGTGGAGATGATATCTAATTAAGTTCTTGCTTTTCATCTTCATGGCATGTTTCTATAATCATAGCAGATAGTTTAAGATGTAAGCATAATGCAAGTAGTAGAATTTTGCTATTATCAATGAATTGGGTAAATGAGTATTCTGGTATGCTCTTGTGGAAAATAAAATCCATGAAGTAGAACATTCTTTCTGAATGTAATGGGAATGATTACGTAAAGGATAGGAAACCAAAGTATAAATGTGATGTTGTATCATATTCCATAGAACATGACTGGGATTTAAAGTTAATTATAATAGTATGGAATTGTTGAGGATCCAAAGATGGCAATTTGCTGGTTCCTGCTCAAATGAATTCAACCCAAGCCTTCTTTCAGCTAAAGAAGATCAAAGTTTGTTATCTGATCTACAGAGGGACTGAGGAAGGAGTCTGGGGTGGCCCCAGGTGGTCTAGGGGTTCCAGGAATGGTCTGGATGGGACTGGCCAGTAACCTGGAGAATTGAATTGATAGGGCATAGTGATAGGGAAAAGTTTATGAGCCTCTAGAGAGCCTGTTCACATGGGCCAAGGTGAGGTTTTCCAGGGCCCTAAAACTCTTTGCAGGTAAGGGACAAAAGTCCCAACTTGGAATAAGATCTTTACATGTTACAAAGACCAACTGGGCAAAAACAATTGAGTGAATTAATTACTGAGACTAAATCAAAGACATCTTTGGTTTGGGGAAAAGAATTTCAGTCTAAGTTTCTTAGAGGCAGGTAACCTCTGGTAATATTTGGCATTGATGGAAAAGTTAAATGTTTCTTTTTTGATTTGAATTCATTTCATGAACATGTTAAAGTTAGTGTTTGAACTTATCATATGTGTAGATCATTCTTTTAGGTTGAGTAGAGTTAGAAAAGGACAGAGCAGTTTTGGAAACAGATGTAAATCTATTAGAGCAATAACTTATGGTTGTTATTTAATCAGGACTAGAACATGTACAGAAAGGCATGCAAGCTACTTAAGACTTGCTTCAAAAGATGTTCTTTAGCCAATGTGAAATTATAGTCATATCTGAACCTGATTATTGCAGCTTGCTGTTTTAAAATTTTATAAGACTATTAATTGATTCTGAATCTAACTCCAGGTATGGATAGCAAGAGATGCAGATGGAGTCATTGATCCATGATGCCAGTAAGCCTGTGAAATGCTGGTATGAACTGCAAAAAAGTGATCTTATGGGAAGGTTGGGAGAGCAGCTGTTCAACCTGAGCTGAGGTAGGATTCTCCTGACTCAATTTCCCCACTGACACCTGGTAGACTTTAAGCCTGGCTGAATGCCATTTGACAATCTATTCCTGCCTGGAATTGACATGAAGTTAAGGAGATGTTTCCCTGCAATGTCCCTACAATCAAATTTCCTACAATCAAAAGTTTTGTAAGCATAACACCAGATCTATTAAATAATAGATTGTTGGTAAGGGAACATCTGAGGTTGTCTAAAATTAGGCTTAGGACTTTAGACCAAAAACAATAAGTTAGGGTCCTTTAATTCTCAGTAATAGTATGGAGACAATCAAGTATTGAGGCTTGTGAGGTTAGCATACATAGTTATTATTTTGTCTCAGTTGGTTAATGTTAAAAGAAAAATGGTTTGTGGTCTATATTGTAAATTAAGAGAAGCATCACATGACCAGAAGTTGAAATTGTCTTATGAGGTGATATGTACTGTGTTAAAAATGATTATTTATTGTATTTATGTAAGTACTGGAGTCTATTGATTCCTTAGTGAAATCTCATCTTCCTGATGGGGGAATGTAAAATGTAAAAACTGGGTTCTAATGTGAATTTCTTAAACATGACAATTGGCCAAAGTTCCAATTTTGATTTTGTAAGAGTGATAAATGTATAAAATGTAGGAATGGGCATCTAAAATGATTTTAAGGTCAGTTTTATAGGAGAGTAGACATTAGACATCTGGATTTCTACAAGAAGATAAAGGGAAGAAGATGCTGAGATGCTGTGCTGAAGGCAGCTTGAATGAGCATCCAGACCAGAAAACTGCATCAGATGATGTTCCTCCCCAGACTACTGTATGAGATGGAACTTCTGAATGGACAAATCATTGATCTGCCTTTGTATTTTGAATCTCTGTATTTGTACTTATGAAAGGGGACTGCCCCCTTATAATTTGTCAATGTGTTGGTCAACTTTGCTCCCTTCCTATATTCATATAAAGGGGAGATAGATGAAGGGAAGAATTCATAGGGGAAAGAATGTGAGGAGACATTTATTGGATTTAGGTTAATAAAAAAAAAGAGGGGGGGATTTTGTGGGAAGTAAGAAAGTTCTGTTGTCTCCATTGCTGGGCAATAGGGGTTGTGAGATAGCATGGACAGGTTAGAGGTCAGAAACTAATGTGCAGGACCAAGGAGCTGCAAGAGGAAGGGCCTATCAGAGAGGAGAACATGAAGTCACATGGCCAGGGGATGGTGTCCCGGGAGATCCAAAGTTAGGAAAACAGCACAAGAAGCACCATCTTTCTTCACATGTTGTAGTCTTCCTTGTAACCTTACTGGGGAGGCTACCTGTCCATTCAGGGGAAATGGATGTAAAGATTAATAAAAGCTTTCCAGATTTCACAACAGGCACTATTCTTTGTTTAAGGTGAACATATTTCTCACTTTTGGGGACTTGTTAGACAGGCTCACTTCTAACAGGAGGGAGAGAAGGAGGGAGGGAGGAAGGAAAGGAAGTAAGGAAGAAAGGGAGGGAGGAAGGAAGGAAAAAATCCCAAGGGTTTGGATGACAGCAGTCCCAAGGGTGTCTACTGACTGATGTCTTTGGATCTGAGAAGCTCAAAGTGGCAGAGAGGGGGTGGGGAGCAGTTCTGGATGATGGTGGTGGAGGGAGGGTCAGAAGGGCAGTGGACCACGATGAGGAGGAGGAAGCCTGTCAGGGCCATGAGCAAAAGGACTTGTCCAGTACTGGAAAGGATGGCCAGGTCAGTGATGGCTTCTGGAGAGTATGTGAGATGAAAGAAGGAGAGGGTCCCAGGTATAAACAAGAGAGCTCTCAGAGAGCATGGGATCAGGGCCAGGCAGAGCTGGGAGGGGAATGGGAAGAAAGGAAGTGACCAGGAGGGGAGCTGTCCTTGGGCTTTGGTGAGAGAGACTTTCCAGTGTATTCACATCACCTTCTGCTCCAAAGAAACACCAGCTTGTCAGCCCTTACTATGTGCCAAGCACCAGGGAAACAAAGGAAAAGGCAAAAACAATTCCTGTCCACAAGGAGCTTAGTCCTGCTACTGAGGCCAGGAGGACCTGTGTTCAAATACTACCTCAGACACTTACTAGCTGTGTGATCCTGGGCAAGTCACTTTACCCTGATCTGCCTCAGTTATCTCACCTAAAATGAGGTGGAGGAGGAAATGGTAAACCAGCCCAGTATCTTTGCCAAGAAAACCCAAATGGGGTGATGGAGAGTCAGGCAAAACTAAACAACTACAAGAAGAAGACAGGAAATTATAAGCTTGGAGGAGACCCCAAAGTAAAGGCATAGAGACAAGAGAGGTGTATGAGGAGCAGCAGGTCAAACTACATGGCCAAAATTAGGGAAGCCTGTAGGGTGAGGTGTGCCCCCACTAGAGGAGGGGTTTGTAGGCATTGCCCCTCAGGATCTGTGGGTTCCAGGGATTCCTTTGGATGATCCCTTTCCAAAAGCTCCTCTGAATTAGCCCTGGGCTAGAGTGCTGTCCAGACTTGTGGGATCTGAGGCCTAAAGAGAGGGGCCAAGAAACCTTTGATGGGAAAGCCACCCAAAGCAGAGAGGGGGAGGCCAGAGCAAATGTACCAAAGCAAGGGAGGCCCATGGCCTGAAGGAAAGGGACCAGACTCCCAAGGTTCCTTTTGAGGTCCTTAGTACTGGGAAAGGGGGAGGGGCACAAACTCCAGAAGAACCCTAAGGCTGCTCTCCTGATCTTGTGGACCCCTAAAACCCCCAGATCTCATCAGAACAACTGCTGTCTCCTCGCCCATCCTGTACTTAGAAGGTTGATTTTCAGATCCCCAGTATAAGAGTTTTTGTTTATCCTACTGAATTTTATCTTATTAAATCCCGAAGAGTCCCTCCTTACAAAGTTGCCTACAAACCTGCTAAATGTTCCATTTTGGCTTCCTTGCCCAAGACTTTGATTCGAGTGTAAGGGGAACAGAAGAAGGCCTGCTCCCTGAGATGCTCCACCAGAGATCTGGCCCCTCTTAGAGTCTGACCTTCATCCAATTCCGAATGTTCCCATCAAGCCCTTGTCCTCCCCTCTCCATCTTTCCCCCAAGAAGAGCTGCTGCTATTGTTGTCATGACTCCATTTGGGTTTTCTTGGAAGAGATAATGAAATGGTTGGCCATTTCCTTCTCATTTTGCAGATGAGGAAACTGAGGCAAACAGGATCAGGTGACTTGTCCAGGGTCACCTAGCTACTAAGTTTCTGAGGCTAGATTTGAACTCATGAAGAGGAGGCTTCCTTACTCTATACACAGTAGCTCCCCCTAGCACCCCAAGAAGAGTAAGAGATCCCTTATTAAAGGCTTTGCTGAAATCTAGATGTGCGTTTTCTTCTGACAAACTTCCCCCTTTGCCCAGTGAAAAGAAAATGAAGTTGAGTTGGCTTTGGGGAGGGGGGATGCTAACCATCTGGCAACTTTCCCAACAATCAGAGTCAGATTGACTGGTCTAGAGCTTGCAGGGTCTGTGCCCTTCCCCTTAAAGAATGGCCCAGAGCATTACCCTTCTCAAGTAGTTTGTTACTTCTCTTGTTTTCCATTGCTTCCCCCACAAAGCACCGATGGGGGCTTGATGGGGGCTCACCTCTCCCATCATATCTACCATATACCTCAGTGCCCAGGGATGGGGACACAGGGACTCTGTCTCCTTGCTTGTCTTGGCTAGTGACTACTGGCTGGTTGTTGTTTTTGTCTCATCCAGCACAAAGGTCATTCTCCTTGGGTTTTAGCAAGCTGTGTGCTGGCCTCTCCTCCATAGTCTCTTCCTAGCTCATTATTTCTTCTGTCTCCTCCACTAACCTTCGCCCATCAGTCTCCAGCACATTGCACTACGTGGATTCCTCCTCCTTGTTCTCTAACTCAGTCTCATGGACATTCTCAGGCACACTTCTCCAGGTCAGTGTGAGCCTTGCTTTGAAGCATTCTTGGAAGGTGTGACAGCCAACCCAAAGTGGGCCCTGCCCCCTTGAAACCCGCCTTAGCCCATCTTTGGTTTTCAGGACTACTAGGAGGACCTTAGAGACTCTTATAGACCCCTCCCATCATTTTACAGACAGGGACACTGATATTCAAAGCCAATTGTCAGGCACTGGCCAGATCATGAGCTTTCTGCAAATGCACCTCCTATATCCCCAGACTCATGGGGAACTCTGAGGAAATAGGGAGCTGGAGGAGAGGGAGGAGGGAACATGACTGAGTCAGGGACTCACTTCCAAAGACTAAATGAAGAACGGGTCCATTGGCCACCAACTTTTCCTCCAGCATTTGCCATCCCCAAGTCAGAGACCACCAGCAATGGCTGAAACCTGACCCCACCCCCACTCCAGGTCTGCTCAGGACTCCCTTTCAGCCAAATGTGGGGCAGAAGCAAAGGAGAGAAGAAACTGGGCTTCCTGAAGGGACAAAAAACGGTGTCAGAAAAAGGCCAACAAATAGTGGCTTTCAGGACAGGGGCCCCCAGGAGTCCCACACCCTCTGCACAGGGTGCCGATGCCCTGGAGAGATTGAGGGCAGATAGACAGGAAGGACAGAAGGATGCCTGACTCCAGAGGGGAGGGAGAAGTTTTCCCCAGGATACACAGGGAGTGGGGGAAAGTCATGGCTTGTGGTTCAGAAGAAACACAGTTGTTTTTTTCAGAAACAACTGGAAACCCACTCTGCTTCAAGCAAGTCTGGCCTCCAGGATCTTAATATAGCCCCAGTTCCATAACAAGCTAGGGAGTGGCCTGGGAATGCAGAAGGAGATTTGGGGGAGCACAAGAAGGCTCTGCCCCACCCAGCTCCACCCCAGCAGGTCTGCCATACCAGGAGAGGGCCCAGAGCCTGGGAATCTGTGAGGTAGCAGCTGCACCCAGGGCAGAGTCAGATTCTGAAAGTTCTGAAATAGAGATGAGGTTGGGGACAGGGGGAAACTGTCCCTCCCTTGAATTTGTGAGGGAAAAAGAGAGAGAGCCTGGGGGAGCCTTTCCTATATAGGCCTTGGATGATGGGAGAGCAGGGATGGGGGGGGTCAGCAGGAAAGGGGATGTTACTCTCATGGTACATATTCTTAGGGAAAGTCCACTGAGGAAGGAAGGACGGGAAAGTGCCAAGGAAGAGACTCTAATAGGGATAGAAGCGGGATCCGGGTGAGGAAAGGGAGCTCATGGGACAGCTGAGGACTCAGTGGGAAGGTAGACCCAGGGGCCAGGAACAGACAATGAGCGACTGACACCTCCTCTGGGCTTGAATCAAAGTGGCTGAGGGCAAGCTGATCAGACAACAAAGCTGGGGGCCCAGGCAGGATTCCAATCGAGTGTCCCAGGCATTTGAGCCCCTCCTTCCCTCTCCCTGCTCCCCCTAATTCTCTCTCCCCCTTCTCCTTTCCACCCATTCTCCTCCTCCTCCTTTCTGCCTTCTAACCATGCTAGCCCTCCCAAGGTCAGTGCAACTCAGTGTCTGCCTCAATTTGGCCAGAGGTCTGGGTCATTGGCCATACCCCTCGGGAAAATGGGCATGAAGGCTTCTGCCCTGGGTAGGGTCTGGAATCAAAGGACCTGAAAGAGCAACTCTGCTTGTTCTTGTAAAAAAGTCTTAGGTAGAATCTTGAATTTAGAGTGGCCAGGGGTCTTGGGAACAGAATTGGAACAAGGGCCATTTGGCTTGTGCTTACCAGCCTCCAGTGAGGATTAAGCCCTGCTCCTTGCCAGACCCTTCCCCTGGAGAAGCAGATCTCACTACCTCTCCATGACCAGGGTTCTCACTCGGTCCTCTGCTTTCCAGAGGTTATCAGCCAATTTCCCCACTCCTTCCCCAGGACAGAGGCTGCTTACAGATTGAGGCCAGAGGGAAAGCCTGGCTGCCAGGCCTCTGGGGAGTTCCAAAGGGCCAGGGGATTTCCTGGGGCTCTCTCCCTCACATTCAGGTTTCTATTTGTCTCCCACTCCAGCTCCAAAGGCTTATCTGTCCTGGAGAAGAAGCCAGTACTTTCTGGGAGGCCCTCCCAGCCTCCTGCTGAGTCCCTCCCCTCCCTTTTCCCTCTCCCCATCATGCCTAACTTTCCTCCCCTGGGCCCTAGGTTCCAGAGCCCATAAGTCCCTCATCTTCACCCTCCCCAAAGCCAGAGGGACATCACTGTCCAACAATCTAGTCCATTCCTCTCATACAGATGGAAAGACTGAGCCCCAAAAGTTCACTCAGTAAGTGGTAGAACAGGATTGGAACCTAGCCCAACCACACACGTATAAGAATTCTCTCTATTGCACCAGCCATGCTGGGCAGGGTGACCCCCACTCATTCGACAGAAAAGGAATCTGACCCCAGGTTGGGAGGCCCAGAGCCCCAGGTCCCTGGCACTCAGCTTTCTGCTTTGCCTCCCCACTTGGTGTGGCAGGACCCAGAACAAGGGGCATCCTGGTCAGTGGTTAGATCTGTGGCCTGGGAGTTGAAAGATCTAGGGTTAGTCCTCAGTTCTGCCCCTAACTTTCTGGGGGACGTTAAATCATTTATACTTTCTGAGCCTCAGTTTCTTTATGTATAAAATGTGAGAGTAGTCTGGTTTGCCTCCTTCCTAGGAGGTTAGGGCCTAAGATCTGGCTTTGAGAAAATATAGGTATTGGAACCTAGGCTTAGGACATTCTGGCTGGCCCCACCCTCTTCACAGACCCTTCCCCTAGCCTCTAAAGACAGGAGTGAGTCTGCAAGGCAGAGAAGGGGCAAGGAGCTGAGCCTTTGCCCTCTCCCTCCCAGGAAGCAGGGTGGGGAAAGACAGGAGGGAGGAAGGGGAATGAGCTCCTCAGACCAGGGCAGAGCGGGGAGGGCGGACACAGCCATTCAATCTGTCTCAAACTGGTCCCAGGGAGAGGAAAGAAAGGGGAGGCCTGGGGGAAAAGGGGGAGAAGCTGTTAGTGGATGCAAATAAGCTTTAGGGAGACTGATCTTCCCCCCCAAATCTCTCTACCACCATCCCTATCTGGTGAGCATTCCAAGATGAGGTCAGGACACACCCTGGACAGGGAGGAACACAGGCTAGGTTGTTATTGTGTCTGACTCTCTCTGACCCCTTTTGGAGTTAGACAGATTGGTTTGCCATTTCCTTCTCTAATGCATTTACAGATGAGGAAACTGGGGCAGATCGGGTGAAGTGACTTGCCCAGGGTCACCCACTTAGGAAGTGTCTGAGGCTGAATTTGAACTCTGAAAGATGAGTCTCCTTGCTCTGTGCACTCTGGTGACCCCTACGGGGGTCTAGGGACTAGGACCAAGGCAGTGCCTCAGAAACCTACAAGATGTAGGCCTGTGGGCAAGTTATTTACCTCCCAAGGTTACATTTAAGAAGAGTCAGAAGCACAGCGGACTGAGGGAAGACAGAGGATCCCTGCCTTCAGGGAGCTCCTACTGTAGAGCCTAGGGGAGGAGATCGATGGTCATTTCTTTGACCTTGGTGGCGCAGGGCTGGTGGGTAAGGAGGCCACAGAGGGAGGCTAGGTGGGGCAGCAGATGCAAAGAAGCACGGTGGGGTTGTGCTAAATCTGAAGAATGACTCATGGTCCCTAGGGCTAATGTCCAAGAGACAGGCCAGGGAGGAGGAGGCCAGGTGCTGAAGGGTTTTCTTTTAGATCCTGGAGGTGATAGGTTACTGAGCTGGGGAGTGACTGGTCCGATGGATCTGTAGGAAGACGAGTAGAGTACATCCAGTGGGGGAGAGTGGGAAGGGCAGAGACTCCATGAGGAGGCTGGAGCAGAGGGAATGAAGGTGAAGACCAGGAAAGTGTCTGGAAGTAAAGAGAAGGGGGCACATCACATGCAAGCAGTGGTCACCCTAGAAACAAGAGCTTCAGGGAGGGATGGCAGGGCATGGGGAAGGTGAGAGAATGAGGAGCTGGGATCACATGAGGCCAAGTCCTTCTAGCCTGTTGGGCCCAGAGGATGTTGCTGCCCCCAGAACAGAGAGGAGTTCTGCTCTGGACCACCTGAGTCTTCAGGGTCTGTAGGGCATCCAGTCAGAGATGTCACTAGGCAGTGAGAGATGAGAGACCCAGACTGGGGGAAGATGAAATGAGCTGCCCAGAGTCACTTAGCAAAGTGTCTGAGGTCAGATTTGAACTTAAGCCTTCCTGACTCCAGGTCCAGTGCTCTATCTACTGGGCCACCTAGCTGCCTTGGATTTTGTGATCTCTGTATCTTGAATCATTCAGTTAAGGTCATAGGAGCTGATGAAATTACCAGGAGAGATAGTACTGAGCTCAGGTGCTTCTCATAAAGGAGTATGTAGCCTCTCTGGCCTCAGTTTTCTCATCTGTGAAATGGAGGCAATAATGCCCAGCTCATAGGATTATTGTAGCATTGTAATATGTGATGTTGTAATTGTTGCAATCACTTTCCAAGTGAGAGAGAAAACTCATCTATATTCTGTGGGGCACAAAACTGCCAACCAGAAGCCAGGGACCCTGGGCAGGGTTCAGATTACCAGTGAGAAGACAATGGTCCAAGTGACTGGAGCAAGTCAGGAACTGCCCTCAAATCCCCTCCAGTGACAGGAAATTCACCACCTCCCAGGGCAGTCCAGTCAGTTTATAGACAGTTGGAATTGGCAGATGTTTCTACACCCAGCCTTGGCTTCCTTTGCATCTTTCCCTTTTCCCCTCCAGCCCCCTCACTCCTGATTCCATTACATTCTGAGCTCCTTCTTCACTCTTAACTTCTAGTCCCATCTGCATACACTGTCCAATGTACCGATAGACAAGCTCCAAAACCTTGCTATGATTTAGATAGGAGACAGTCTTCATCCACTAGGTTTTTCTTGTGTGGATGGTCAGACCAAAGTCCTTTGAGTGATTACCAGTCTATTCCAGGAGGCTCTGCAGTGTTCCAAGGCTTGATGCTATTTGGCCCAAAGCTATTTGTATATTGGTGAAAGGGTCTGGAGGCCTTCCCCCTCCTGCTTCAAGGCAGGACTGAGCCCTCAGGGAGCACCGATCTCCCTGCCTTAAGCCTTGACTGATTCCAAGGCTCTTTCTGTAATTTCATCTTCCAAGGACTTCTGAAAAGTTTGGCTGGCTGGAGGCAGGATACTTAGTGGAAAGGGTCCTGAACATTTAGATGTAGTGGGCTTTCTTTGTCTTCCTAGGGGTTTTACTTAGACAGCAGCAGGGGTCCCCAGGCTTCACCAGAGGTCTGGCCAAGGACTGTAGGATGGGAAAGGGATTTAGAACCCTGACAAATAGATGTAGCCCAAGGCTTTTTGGGTAATAGCCCATAAATAATGAGCCTCTGGACAGGGGTGGGGGGGGGATGGGGATGGGGACTGCCCTGGGGTGCCCTTTGAGGGTTCCTACCATTGGGACACCCAGCTGCTGGAGCACAGGGTCCACTGGTCCAGGATTGTTGACGCCCATGGGTTGCCTTTTCCTGCATTGATAGCCTGAGGTACAGAGTCCCCCTGGGTGTCTCTGCTCTGTCAGCCCCCTGGAGACCAGGTCTCTCAAGGCTCACAGCTGGAACCAGTTTTCTGAAGCCAAGCAGATGTGGTGCAGATCAGACTCCATCTGACTGGGTTGGGCTCTGCGCTCTGACAGTCAGGACCTCCCTAAATCCCAGCTCTGTCCTCCTGCTAGTTGGCCTGCTGTAGAACCACTGATAACCACACTTTGGGCTCCAGTAATTCCATCAGTCAGTCAACTGGCACATTTGAGAGCCCTGATATGTGCCAGCTAGGTGGCACCACAGTGGATGGAGGCAGAGGGCCTGGATGCAAGAAGGCTCATCTTCTTGAGTTCAAATCAGGTCTCAGACCCTTACTAGCTGTGTGACCCTGGGCAAGAGCCTTCACCATTTGCCTCAGTGTCCTTATCTGTAAAAAGAGCTGGAGAAGGAAATGGCAAACTGCCAAGAAAACCCAGATAGAGCTATGGAGAGACAGACACAACTGAAAATGTGCCAGACACTGCTGAATACAGGGGATACAGAAAGGCTAAAGGCAAAGCCTGACCTAAGGGATCTCATCTTCCCTTCTGAATCCTTGCCCAGGAATAGCAAACACTCCATTGAAATCGCCATGACTGCTGATTGCATTTTCCTGCTCTGCTCCCCTGGGGACTCTGGGGGTGGGGGTGGGGCTGCCTCCTTCTTCCTCCCTTCACACTGCTTGGGAGACCTCCCTGCCCTAGCTGGGTCTCTCTTCCTTCTAGGAGCAGACAGCCCTTTCACTGCCTTCCCCCGTGCTCCTTGGCCTGGAGATCCCCCCTCACCCTTCACCCTTTGGCCAGGGAATCCCCCACCCTGTGCTCTTTGGCCTGGGGCTGCCCAAGGACCTGAGGGACAGCACCCACTAGCTAAGGGTGATGGAGATGGTTTTTGACAATCCCAGAGCCAGAATCTTACCCCAGAGAGGGCAGGACAAGAAGCCAGTGACTTGAAGTGGTAAAATGTAAAGCCTCCCACACACTGACACAGTAACACACATACACACACGCACACACATGTGAACTGTGGGGTGGCCATGGAGGGACCACTGGGATTGGGCACTCCTGAGGTCCCTCCTAGCTCTGGCTGCACCGTCGGGCAATGAGAGACCTGCAGAGAGATAGTCTCTCCAGGGCATCGGGGCAATCAGTGATGAGGAAAGCGAGCCCTCTGGCGGTAGAAAAGGACATTGGCGCCTTAACAGCAAGAGAAATTGGGGTGAGGGGTACGGCCCAGTCCTAGCGGAGGGGAGCCCCACTGGGAAGTAGAATAGAGGGTATCGGGGACAAGAGCCCGGAAACAGGGGTCACTCTTGGGGACAGAGCCTGAGGAAGCCCCCTCCCCAGGCATGCCGCCTTCCCAATGCTACAGGTTTAACTGTCTCTGCCACCAGACCACAGGGGCCCAGGGCATCGGAGGTGAGAGTCTCTTTGGACTAAAGCTCTAGAACTCAAGAAAATCTCTTTCCCAGTTTGAGCCTCAGTCTTTCCTTCTGTAAAACAAGACAGTTGAACCAGGTTCTCTCCAAATTCCCCCCAATTTCTGATCTCCAATTCAACCAACACCATTACATTG
Organism: Potorous gilbertii; assembly: GCA_028658325.1. NCBI lineage: Eukaryota > Metazoa > Chordata > Mammalia > Diprotodontia > Potoroidae > Potorous > Potorous gilbertii. The sequence goes on along the minus strand of JAQQSK010002565.1, from coordinate 104,359 downwards.
TTGCTCTGCCCAGGACCCTGTGCCCTAGGATGGGATGCAGAGAGAAAAGGTTTGTAGCCCACCGAGGCTGGGGGAAGTCAATGCAAGGTGACTGGAGGAGAGAGAGGGAGAGTCAGATAGCAAAGAGCCAGAGCCATCCCCCTGGGGCAATCAAGGAAGGCTTCTCGGAGGAGGAGGCAGCTCCCTAAGCTGAGTCTGGATCATAGAAGTCCAGCATTCATGCTTGGGATTCCAGGTCCTTCTTTGGAGAGCAGAGGCCCTTGGCACTCTCACCTCTTTAGTCCTATATTCTGTCACCTTCCCTCTTAATGCAATCCAAGATTCATTGGCTGCCATATCATGCAGTTGACTCCCATTGGGCTTGTGCTAGAGGCACTCACACCTCTAGCTCCTTGTCAGATAAACTGCTGCCTAGCCATCTCCTAGATGCTTGCTGGTGACATTGGTATTGGAGCCCAAAGGCAAGATTTTACTTTCATCTCTTTTACTCTTCTCCTCATAGATTTGGCCTTTTCTCAATGGGATCATAGGTCTGGAGAATGGTCATGGAGAATGCCCAGGGCCCATGGTGAAGGAGTGAGTGGTGGCCCCCTCACCCAGTCTGCATTTGGTCTGGAAAAAATAGAGCCCAAAGATTTCAAGCCAGGAAGATTTAGGGACCTAAGAGACACCTTGTTCAGCCCCTTTGTTTTACATGGAGGGTCCTTGAGTTCGGAGAGGCTAATGACTTGTCCAACGTCACACAGGTACTATTGGCAGAGCCTGACCTCGAGCTCCCAGCCTCCTCCAGCATTCCCCTCTACATTCCCACTGCATCTGCCTGAGAGTTGGGTTGATAGGGCGAGGAAGCATATTGTTCCTATGGAGGGAGGCACGGGGCAAGTCTTGGACTCTAGGAAGAGCCTGGGGTTTCTGGGACTGAGAAATCTTGAGAAGACAGGGTGAAGCTGAGCAGAGGGAAGGGACCTTTTCTCACACAGGTTGATGCATTCTTTCTGTATTCGCAGATCTTCCCTGGCTCAGACATTTTCTGCTTCAGCTCTGTTCTGCTGAGCCTGGGAATGCAGAGCTGCTAGTGGAGGCCATGGTTAAGACAGTCCCACCCTCTGTGGGGAATTTTCCACTCACTTCCACTTGACAGGGGATTTGAAAAATCCCATTTCTCTAGGTGAATGTCTGGATGTCTGCTTCATTGTGAAAGTCTGCCTGTCTCAGTTCTGCATTTTGGAGGGCATGGTGGGTGACATCAGCACCTGGGGGCTGCCCAGAGTTTCTGTCCCTCTCCCCTTCCCTCTCCTCTCTCTCTTGCTTCTTCTGTCCCCTTTGAGGTTCCTGGGGGAAATCTCCCCAAATGTCTAGTCTGTACACACCCTAGCTAGCTGGAAACTATTCAGGCAAAGCAGCCCCCTGCATGCCCTTCCTGGGCCCCATCTTCTTGATGGAAGGAGCACAGGTGCACCTAATGACATGCCTTCCTCTGGCTCCCCTCTCGGCCTCCTGGAATCAGCTTTGCAAGAAGCCTGGTGACGTTTAAGAGGGATCAGTGTCTCAGCCCCTTCTCTTTACCCTGGCTCCCAGTCCCCTTAGCAACAGGCCCACTTTGGATGGGAGCTGCTGGCTTACCCAAGGATCTGGGGAATTCACAACAGCTGAAAGGGGGGATAAGGAAGATGCCAAGGAGGACAGGCTGGGGGAGGGCTGTGCCCCCTGCCTGGGCCCATGTCCATTCATGGGCAATACATGGGCCTGAGAAGGACGAGGACATCGAGGACAAGACGGCCGGCACGAAGCGCCTGCTGGGGTGACGCCAGGCTCCATCTTGGGCAGGGGGAGGGACCCCAAGCAGCTGTCCAGAGAGCTCAGGCTCCAGAGGGCAGGTGTTGCTGGCTGAGTCTTCCCTATGTGCTATCCCTGAGCCCCTGGCATGGCCTCTGAGCATTCTGTGCAGACCAGAAAGCTCCATTCCTGGAACACTGTCTGGGAAGGCTCGGCCTGTGCTAGGCACCATGGCTCTGTCCTTCCTCAAGGTATTTACATTCTACTCAACCACAACTGTACTCCAAGTCAAGAAAAGCAGGGCCTGTCCCCAGGGCCTGGGGAATAGTGCCCCTCCAGCTCCCATACTTCCCAGGGCTCCCCCTGAACCTCAGATCCTTCAGCTTCGATAATTTCCCTCTGGGAGTTGGGAGTCTCAGCCTCCTCATAGATAAGGAGGGCTGCAAATGACGAGGGGTCAGGGGACAGGACTTTACAAGCATCCTTCTTTCCCTGGCATCTAGAGCTCCCACCCCTCCCCACCTCTACGGGCCACAGCAGACCCTCTTCAGACAGCCTGCTTCCCAAAGCAAGGGGAAGGTGCATCTACACTTCCAGAAACATTCAGACCAGTGACTAGGTCAGCACCCAAGATCCAGTCTCAAAGCCTCAGCCTGGCATTCAGGGTCTTCCAGTGAGCCCCCATCCCAAGTTCTCCAGCTTTCTTTCTCCTGTGCTCCGCCGGCACCATCAGCTACAGTCAAGATAGTTCCTTGCCCACATTGCCACTCACCCCTCCATGTGGGTTCATTCTTGGGCAGTCCCACCACCCCTTCATGCTTTTCTGTGGTGTTCCCATCCACCCTCCAAGATCCCACAGAAGCCCAACTCATGCTGATCTCTCCCTTCCCCAAATGTCCATCTCCAGCAGTGACAGTTTACTCCTGAAATGTAGTCAGTAGCCCTAGGCTGCTGGTCCCTGTTTCACAGAGAGGATTGGCCCCTCCCCCTCCCCATTCAGCCATCTGAAGCAGTAGGATTTAGAGTCAGGACTTTGGGACCTTCCGCAATCTAGGTTGCCTCAGTCTTCACCTCTGTAACATGGAGAGATAGGGCCGAGCAGTGAGTTAGCTCAGGTTTCTAGTGTGCCAGGGCTGGCTGCCAATGTGGAAGCAAAGTCACAGGACACTAATAATTAGCCCATTTGTGCTGGATTAGGAGGTCCCAGGACTGGCTGCCACCAGCTCAGTCCAGGGGGCCAAGGTGAGGCTGGGCATCCAAGGCCTGGATTGACCTTGGCATTAGAATCGAGCAGAACTGGAAAAGTGGGGGCTGAGATGCCCACAGAGGGAGGTGGGAGAGACTGATCCCTGCCCTGGCATGGGGTAGAAATAGTAAAGAGGAGGAAAGAGTATGAGGAACTAACCCTGCCCTCCCCCCCCCCCCCGCCCCATCAGCTAGTTCTGCCTCCAGCCATCCCCAGGCTCCAGCCTGGCCCTCTCTTTGGGGAGACACCCCAGAGCTGGGGAGGGGAATCCTCTGCCAGATGCTTCCTGGGCCTCTTTTGGGGGTTGGGGATGAAATAGTAAGAGGAACTACACCACCACAGCAGCCAGCTCTGCCTCCAACCATCCCCAGGCTTCCCTGGCCCTCTCCTTGAGAAGACACCCCAGAGCTGGGCGAGGGAGTCTCTGCCAGATGCTTCCCAGACCTCTTATGGGGCTGGAGGGATTTGATTCCTTCTCTTGAAGCCCCCATTTCCACCCTCCCCCCCCCATACCCTCAGTTCCAACTCTGCCTAACAGTGGACCTCATTCTTTCTTAGCCAAGGCCCCAGATCTCAGAGCCAACCTAGTCTGTCCTCAGGAGGCCAGGATGTGGGAGCCATGTCTCAGAGCTCTCCTCCCCTTCCCACCTTCCTCTTTCTTGGGAGTACAATCCCCTGGCTCTAGGTCAGGAGTCAATAAGTCCTGAATACAAATCTGCGTAACCCAGGTCAAGTCACTTAACTCCTGTGTGCCTCAGTCTCCTCAAGTATAAAATAAGAAAAAGTGCTTGGTGCAATGCTGGCACCTAGCAGATGCTACAGAGATGCTCCTATCCTTCCCTTGACCCCCTATAGGCCCAGAAGGGCATCCCAGGATCTCAGGAACTCCACCCAAGGCCAATCACTATCCCCAAAGATTCACCATTAAAGATCTGAATCGCCTAAGGTTGGAGTGGGAAGGGGCCATGGTGGTCAGGTTGGGCAGTCCAGGTGCCTCACACAAAAGCCTCTGCTTGAGAGGGAGCTCACTCCCTCCTAGGGAAGCCTCCTCCCCATTGGGATAGCCCAATAGTTCTTCCCATGATTGCTGTTAGGAACCAAGGACCACAAATCTGTTCTCTCCTCCACACTAGAGCCTCTTGGGCCCTGAAGACATATATGCTATGTTTACCCCCTCTCCCCGCCACCCAAGTCTTCTTTCCAGGGCATCTCTGCCTGACTCTTCTTTGAGCAGAGAAGCTGGGTAGAAGGGAAGGAGAAAGGTCATCCGGGGGTTGCTGGGCCAGCACTTCCTCAGGTCAGGGGTCAGAGATTGAGAACTGGCAGGAGCCAGAGGCCCCCTAGTCCAACCCCCTTATTTTACAGAAAACCTTCTCAGAGGGACCAAGACTTACCCAGCGGTGTCCACCAGTGGCTGCTGTTCCTCCTCAGGGCCACATTCTGTGGGATCCTGGTCCATCTCTGCCTCTGCCATTTGTCCTGGCCTGTGTTTGTGGACCTGCTGGGTGGTGGTTGTGGTGTGTGTGTTTGTGTGTGTGTGTGTGTGTGTGTGTGTGTGTGTGTGTATGTGTGCGTGTGTGTGTGTGTGCGTGCAGGTGTGTGCAGGCCTGTGGGCTCCCACTTAAAGGGCGGATATCACTCCTCAGGACAGTCTTACTTCCTCCTTCCGCTGGTGTAGTCTGAGGTTTGGCAGGGGTGGTTGGGGGGGCGGGGAGGGGGTTGTTTGGTTCTTTTTAAAAATTGACTCAAAAAAAACCCCAACAGAATAATGTTGTGAAGAAAAACCTCACACCCTCCAGGAAGTGTTGAGCAAGCGTCTTGGAGGTAGTCATGTCCTGGTTGGAGGAGGGCCAAGGGATGCCCAGGTTCCGCTGGACTTGGCTCTGTGGCTTATCCATTGGTGCAGTCAGAGCTCTAGGGGCTGGCCAGGCCCCCAGCCTGGGAGCTCCCCCTGGAAGCACAGCTGGGATGGAGAAGGGGAGCCTGAGTGCTGGCACCACTTGGGGAGACTTTCGGAAAGCCCCCTTCCTCCCAAGAGAGTCTTGACTTCCCTTGCCTTGAGTGTTCGACATGTGGAAGTCAGGGGAAGGTGGAGATGTGGAGTTTGGACAGGAGATTGTTCCCTGTGTTCCAGGACCCAGGACCAGGTGTAGGCAGGGGGTTGTGAGCTCCCTGTTCCTGGAGATCTCTAGAATTGAGTTCAGGGAGGATCTAGTTGAGGTTCTGGTTCAGACTGGGCATTCAGGGTCCTCATTCTGTGACTGCCCCTCCTTCCCCAGGTCCTGACCCGGCCTGCCCCTGCATGACCCACATTGAGTACCTCCTTGTCCCCCAGGGTGGGATTCACCTTGTTGGAATCCTTGACCTTGGAGTCTTCTCCATCCCCCAGCCCCTTCAGAATTCTTATTGTTCCAACTGCACCCATCACCCAGAAAAACAAAATCTGGCCTGAAATCCAGACTTCTCCCCCAGGAGCCCTGTCCCCAGAGACAAGCCCCAAGGGTGTGAGGCTCAGGACCCACCCAGCAGGCCCACAGGAAGCCCAGTGCTTTGGATCCTGTGGCCAGAACAAAGATTAGTGTTTTTCACAACCCAGAGATGCCAGAGGCTAAGATGGGATCCTTAGCTTTCTGGGTGACACTGTTAACAAGCATTTGAGGCAAGTTTTAAACCCAGCTCTTCTTGAGTTCCTGACCACCCAGCTGGGCAGCGTCTCATGCCTTCAGGTTGTCTCGACCTCGGGTGCAGCCTCCCAATTAGCTGGTGGCCTACTAGACCCCCTGGTCTTCATCTCTGGCCTGCACTTCAGCCTCCTGTTGTCGATGGGTCAGGAAGACTGGGGGCCACTTGTCTGTCAATCTGAGGACCAGGCAATTCCCCAGTGAAGGAGGGAAGAGTGGAGGTCAGGGCTTCTGGCTCAGAAAAAAGTGAGTGAAGTGTAGCTCTAGAAGCTAAGAAGGGGAAAAGAGATGGCTGAGGCCTCCAGCCCCAAAATGGGCCCGTGGCATGGACTGACTTCTCTGCCAGGCAGGCAACAGGCATTGATGAGCATGTGCCAGGGACTATGCCAAGTGCAGGGCATACAAAGAAAGGCAAAGACCTGTCCCTATCAGTCTGATGGGAAGACAGTGTGCAAACCACCCTGGACAAAGACACTGGAAAAGGGAGATGAGGCAAAATCAACAGAGGAAGGCTTCCTGGAGGACCCTGAAGGGAGCAGGGGAGCCAAGAGCCTGAGAAGGGGAGAGTGAGCCAGGCCTAGCCCTTGGACGGAGATCTCTGACGGAGCTGAGAAATGGAGGGTCTTGTTTGTGGAGCCACCAGGAGGTGGGTATGTTGGGAGGGAGGAGGGGACAGGCTGGAGCCCTTAGGGGCAGAGCGTTTTGGGGGTGACAGAATCACAGGGCTTAGGGAGTGGAAACAGGGGGCAGTGATAGGAGCTTTAGGAAAATCGGTTTGGAGGCTAAATAGGAGGACAGATTGGAGGGGAGAAACTGAGGCAAGCAGACCCAGGTGTGAGAGGATAAGGGCCTATGCCAGGCTGAAGGCAGGGGAAGAGGAGAGAAGGGGCCTTTCCAAGATCTCTTAGGGAGGGCAGAAGCCACAGATTCAACAGAGAGGATAGAGGAAGGATGATTGGGGCAGGTGAAGGAAGAGCCTGGCAGAGTCACTCTGGGACTGACTGATCTCTTCCAAGGCCACCCTCCCTTGCCCAGGGGGCAAGCAGCAGTTCTTCTTGCTCAGCAGGGAAGATATGGGTGCAAGGGGGCAGTGAGGAAGCCCCTCTCCCTTGACAAGACTGGCCTAGATAATACCCCTGCTGGTCTGGCCCCATCCTCCCCCCACCCTGCTGGATCTTGGCTTCTCCTGCCACCCAAGGGGGGTGCTTGGGCTCAGTGGGGATGAAGAGTGCAATGTACTGACCTCCAATATTTGTCTCTTCCCCTTGCCCCACAACAAATGTTCTCTAAGAGCCAGGATCCCCAGCTTTGCCTTTGCAGTCCTGGCTCTGCTGTTGGCACCCAGGGAAGGAGAGAGAGCACAGGGTTCTCCTAGAGCCAAAACCCCGGTACCAGGCTAGGAGCAGGCAGCAGGACCATATGGGCCCTTTGGACCCCACAGAGCAACCAATAGTATTTGACTCTGAAAAGATATGAGCAGTCAGACATGGGAGGGGCTGGCACCCCAGTTTCACCAGTCAATCCGTAACCTCCAAGGCGCCCTCACTGATTGCACCTGCTAACCAGTGAGCTGCCAGAGATCCAGGTTTTAAAAGTATGATGGAGGTTGGTCATGGCTATCTGGCCATCTAGCCAGACAGCAGTGGAAGGATCCCAGGTCTGAGACTCAGTAAGTCTGAGTCACTAATTTAGAATATGACTTTGGAGAAGGCCTGCCCTTCCAGGCCTCAGTTTCTCCATACAAAATGTGATTCTGTGTGATGGTTGATTGCCCCAGGGAAACTTTGGACATCCCCGAGGCCCATGGATGTCTCTGTGACTAGTGAGAGGGAAGGGACAGACAGACCAGCTGGACTTCCAAAGCTTTATTTACATGGCTAAAGTTTCTGGAGAGGGTAGGCCCCCACCCTACTGCACACCTGGGTGCAGGGACTGACTTCTGCTTCTCTTTCCATCCCCTCTCACTTACTTGGGCCCTTTGGAAAAGTGCAGCCAAGCAGAGCTGAGGCTGTGCAGGGGTCTTTGGGGCCACAGGCAGGGTGAGGAGTCAGGTTCTGAGGGGCTGGCATTGCCAAAGGATAAGAGATGGGCCTGGAATACATAGGACTGGGGTAGGAGAGAGGAGGCCTGGGAGATGGGCAGGTGAGTGGGTAGGCAGGTGGGCAAGCAGGCAGCTGCAGGTGGGCAAGCAGGCAGCTGCAGGCGGGCAAGCGGGCAGATGCAGATGGGCAAGCAGGCAGGCCTAGGATTCAGTCTCAAACATCTTCTTTCTGCCCTCCATTCCAGACTTTTCTTCAATGTTCTTCCTCCAGTCACCCACATCACGAAGGTCCCTTTCCTGGAGGTGATAACAGATGAAGCTCAGAGGCACCCTCCTCCTGTCCCTAGCCCAGCCCACCCACAGCAGGGGCTTTGACCTCGGCGATATCCTCTGGAGCAATATGCTCTTGAGAACCAAGGAAAAGCAGACCTATCTTGGGGAGCCAGCAGTCAGTTAGACCTGGTCCCACTAGTGCCTTGGGTATCCCTGGGCCTCCTCCTGAATTCTCCCTTCTCCCTCCCCCCCCCCCCCACCGATTCCTCAGGATGACAGAGATAGGAGCACTTTACAAAGTTAAGGAGATGGGAGATGGAAGCCATCTGGGAGGGATCAGACCTTGTGGGGAGTAAGATGCCCCCCTAGTATTCAGGGCCTAAAAGTGAAAGATTCCAAGGGAGAGACTGTGTAAGGTCTGTGGCATGCCCCCTTCATCATCGCTTTCCTCTGGCAGGGGTGGGGTACTTCCTAAAGCTTGGGAGCCTCAGGCTCAGCTGGTACCCAGAGCTGGTGCCCAGAGTTGGCCTGAGTTGGAGGCTGAGCCCCTTTCCCAGAGTTGGGAATGTTTATTCATGGACAGCAGAAGTCATCTGGTCCCCAGGACCACCAGCACACACGTGGCTTATGGCTCCAAGTCCCAGATCCACCACTTCTGTGGCTGTGGCTGTAGGCAAATCTCTCAACCCCTCTGCTTCCATTTCCTTGAGTGTGAGACAGGCCTAATCTCACCTACAGCAGGGAAAGTTGTGCTTGGTCTGACACCAGTGCCTTGAAGGGTTAGTGTGAGCAGCTCAAGGGAAGGAAGACCCTGAGGGCTGAGAGAGGAGGGGGAGGGAGGAGGCTCAATGTTGGGGGAAGGGGTGCTCCCCTCCCCCTCTTACCTTCTCAGTGTCCTCTTTTTTCACTTGCTTCAGGTTGGCTCTCAGATCCATACACACCTTGTGCTTGGAGCCCAGCAGGGCCTTCAGCATGGCATCGGCGGACATCCGCACCCTCCTCAGAGGAGGCCTCTTGAACTTGCCCCGAAGGTCGAAGAGTTTCTGGTTCATATCTTCCAGCTGCAGGGAGGCAGGGGAAGGCCACGTCCCTCCCAACCCCAGACCTGGCTCCCTGAGGTTCTTATTCCTGAAGACTTCTCCCATCTGTACCCCCCCAGGACAGAGTAGGGAAGGAGAAGGGGCAGGTCCAGGCTCCCACCAGAGTCGGGCAGGAGCTAGCCTGAACAAGTGGGCCCAGGACCTACAGCAAATGCTGGGGCCGTGCCTTCCACACGTACCTCTTTAGTGCTTTTCTGAACCTTCATTTCCATGTCATACTTCTCCTCTTCAGCTGCATCGACCTTGGCGTGCAGCTGCCGGCAGAGGTCCTGGGGGTGGGGGTTGGGAGGTCTGGATCAATGGCTTTCAGCCCAGCCTGATGCCTGGGGCCAGGCCAGAGCTGTCCAGCATGGAGAGGAGAAGGCTTGCAAGGGCTTTAAGCAGGGGTAGCTGGATGCCCCCAGTTGCTGGGGATGGTGTGGAGGACATATGGGAGGACTGAACTGACAAATGGGATTCTGGGCACCTCTCATCCCTGTAGAGGTGACCCAGGAGGGGCACCTGGATTCTGTCCGGGAAGGTAGCCCTACACAGGCTGGCGGTGGGGGAACTTACCGGGGAGGATGTGGTGGGGTTCTGGGGCCCAGAGGCAGGAAGGGACCCTCTGGGGTGTTCTGGTCCCCAGTCCCATATCCTGGCAGTAGGCAAGCCACACCAGAAAGGGCAGAGGGTAGAAGACAACAGACTCGTCCCTGTTACCTGCACTTCAGACATAGACCCTGGCAGGTGCAAGGGTGGGCAATGCTCAGACAGGTAGTTGGCTTTCTCGGATTCCCGGCGGGCTTCCTCTTTCTCTAGCTCAGTGGCAGCTATCTGGAGCATGACACTCTGGGAGGGGCAGACCCCAAGAAAGATGAGGAGACTGTGAGTGGGGCAGGGATGGCTAGACTACCCCACCGGGCAGCAGGGTCCCTCATCCCCCAAAAGGCCTCAAAGGTCCCCCATCCCTTTCAGGGTCCAGAAAAGCCCATTTGGAAACTCAGGCCCCTCATTCATCCTTATTCTTGGTCCTTCTTTTGGGGCCCTTTCATCTCTCCTTACCTCCGGGATTCAGATATTCCCCCTCCCCAAGAGAAGCCCCTCAGGACCATACCTTCAGGTGCTGCCTGCGGGCCGTGATGGCTCGGTTCCTTTTCTGCAGAGGGCAGAGGGAAACAGGTTAGGCCTGTGTCCTGCCCACCCCCTTCTGTATTTCCCCAATCCAGCCTCTGCCAGGTTGACATAGGGCCTGCTTCTCTCCCATTTTGCAGAAAGGGAAAAGCTAGGTCCAGAGTCTTTTGCAGCATCATCATGATACTCTCTGTCATGTCTAGAGGGTTTTTAGAGCTGTTACACCAGGGATGTCAAATGCAGAGCCCAGGTCCCCACTGAGAACCGGGCTAACATGGGATTGGGAATATTTAACAAAATTAGTAAAACTTCAAGAAGACAGAAATAATATTATGGTGTGATTTCCTGCATCAGTGTGCAGCCCGCAGGCACCCTGGACAGTTGTCTCCTTTTGACACCATTGCTTAACACCCTCAAAGTAGCATTATTCCCATTCTACAGATAAGGACCCTGAGGCGGGTAGAGGTGAGGTGATTCACCCAGTCAGGGTCACACAGGGGTGGAATGTGCACGCTGGGACTCTCCCAGCCCCAGAGGCAGATTTCCCCAAATAACCAAAACCACCAAAGAGGCTAAGTGCCAGCTCTGCCCTGCTCCCCCCAGGCTGTGACCCTCAGCCTGTTTCCTCATCTGTAAATTAGGCCTCTGCCAGGTGAAGTCTTTTGGTTATAATTTGATTTATTTTGTTATAATTTTATATCATTATAGGGAGTAGGGTGGGGTGGGAGGCAGGGTAGTGGATCCTAAACTGGCCTCCAGGCCCTGGCTCTTTCTCTGTCCCTCCCCTTCCCCTCTCCTTCCCTCCCCTCTCTCCCTCCTTCCCCTCTTTCTCTCCCTCCCCTCTTCTTCCTCCCTCCCTTCCCCTCTTTCCTCTCCCTCCCCCTCCCTCTCTTCCTCTCTCTCCTTCCTCTCCCTCATCAGAAAGGGGGGAGCAGAGGATACATTGTAGCCATCTTGTTCTCTACCCTCATTGGAAGGTTTGAGGGGGTGGGGTTTGGAGGTGCTCCTGGGAGAGCCTGGAGGTGTGGGTGTGAACCCCTGGGGCAGCAGGTGGAGGGAAGGAGGGGGGGGCCTCTCTTTCTTCACTTCCCCTGCTCCCTGCTTTGACCTGACCACTTCCTCAGTTTCATCAGAGTAGTGTGTGTGTGTGTGTGTGTGTGTTCGAGGAGGGTTGATCAGGGACCAGGCCTGGCTGTGGGGGAGTGCCAGCAGGAGGGATAAGCCTGAGCCTAGGGGGCTGCAGGGATGGGAAAGGGGTGGGAGCCAGGTCAGAGAAGATTGGAATAGGGAAGGAAGGGAGCCAGAGATGGTAAGGAGGTGAGAGTCAATCAGGAATGAGCTGGGGGCATTTCTGGGGTTCAGGTGTGGGTGCCAGGCAAGTAAGTACAGGGAGAATCTGAGCCTCAGGCCCAGACACTTTTATGGGGGGGGTGGGGTCCAAGGGGGGCAGCTGCAATGCCCCCAGGAGTGATCGAACCAGTGAGGAGTCTCTCCATCCAGGTTACATCCCCAAATCCTGGACCTTGAACCAAGGAAGTCTGAGATTCCTTAAGGGTGGTGGACATAGGTGCAGAGGCATGGCCACAGGGCAGATTGCCACCCCCCAGGCTCGCACACACGTTGTCTTCCCTTCCTTGGCATGAACCCACTGAGGCAGTGGATTCTTTGATTTGTCTTCTAATTGCTCCAAATTAATCCCTGTCCCTGGAGGACTGACAGACTAGGACAGAGTGGGAGGTCTGGGGGATTCTTAGGCCCTGTAACCATGGCCTCGCCTTAGCCAGCTTCTTCTGGGAAGGACTGACTTAGACAGAGCATTTCAGATGTGGAGGAGAGGGGAAAGAGAAGGCAGGAGAATCCCCCTGCCCCAGGGAGAGGAGATAAATGCTCTAAGCTCTGGAGATGGTGCCTTTGCCCTGCCCACATCCCATCCCTCTCCTTGCCTCAGGGCTTATCCCCTACTTCCCTAGCTGGTGCTTACCTCTTCACTGGTCAGGGAGGGAGGAAAAGAAGACAAGGAAAGAGAGAACACAAGTTAGCGTCAGGCCTAGAGGACGAGTGCTAAAAAATCAGGTAAGGCTGAACCAGGTGGGGAAGGGCAATGTAAGGGATACTCACTCTCCCATCTTTCGATCTTGGTGTTAGAACCTGTGGAAAGAGGTAGATAAAAGGGAAATGAGGTCCCCTCCCTAGCTAAAGGCCTTCCCTGAAAGGTTTGAGGGGTTCCTGGCACCCCCACCCAAGGGTCCTTTCCTCCCTGGTCAACCTGGTCTTGGAAAATGCCCGGGGTCAGAGAAAGTGCTTCTAAAAATGGGATAATATTTGTGTGTTGGGGTGGGGAGTGGGGGGGCTGGATTACAAATTGCTGCAGCAGCTGTTTACTTGAGTGACTCCTTCTCCACCCAACTCAGGCTGCAGGGGGTGGGGGGCTGAGTCTTCACTAAGGGGACAGGCCAGCACAGGTGGCCTCTCAGACCAGAGGAGAGGAGATATTTATAGACCTGGCCCACTTCAACCCCTTGCTTCAGGGAGAAGAAAATGACTCCACCCTTCAGCCCATCTCCTGGGGTGGGGGTGGGGGCTCTGTTCAGGCCTTGGCAATAAGAAGAGTGACCATCCAGCTACCCTCTCACCCCCAACTTCTTCAGGAGGGAGATCTAGCCACCCAGGAAGTATTTTTCCAAATCAGCTCCAATGCTCATTTCCATCCTGAGCCTCTGGATGCAACCAAAGGGATGTGGGGGTCCTGGGCTCCTCACCACCATCATGGAAGTCCCACAGTAAGTCAGCTAGACCAAAGTGAGCCCTCCCACAGAGAACATGTTCCCAGCAGAGTGCCTCCACCTTGAATTTCACCTGCCTCCTCCCTGGTAGCCCTGCCCCAATCCTCAGAGCCCCCAGCCCTCAGGGACCCCTGCCCTCAGAGGCTCACCTAGCTTCCCTGAAAAGTACACAGCAGATGGTAAGAGGTCAGGACACGAGATGGAGTCCCAGCAGCTGGGCCTAGTGGGAGGGGGTATAAATGGGCATCGAGGGCGGGGGCCCTAGCTCTGTAAGGGCATGGCAGCTTTCTCAGACCAATGAGGGACGGAGATTCAGAGACCTCCCTAGGGAGTCCTGGAGATGTGGGGGACGGGGGAGGGAGGCAGGAAAGGAGAGGATCCATCAAGGGAGAGGGAGGAGAGAGAGGAGGAGGAGGAAGGCTGGACAGAAGTAAATCTATTTAGGACTTTGTGACAAGCCTAAGATACCTTGGGCTTCTGAGGAGTTACCCTGGGACAGTGTCTGCTCAGCCCAGTCCCACTCAGACTCCTTTGCGAAGCACAGAGTCAAGGACCAGAGAGAGGCATGAATCTGCCTTGGGCTCCACAGCAGTATCCTGAAAGAAAAGGTACCACCTACAGGTCATGAGGACAGTGTGACCTCTGTAGGTCACCTCTGACCCCATCTAGGTGCCCCAAGGCAGCAAAATAATTTAGCCTTGTTTTTCCCATAGACCACCCTCCTCATGGGACTACTGACAGTTGATGAGCCTTTATTAAGTACCTACTGTGTGCAAGGCACCATGATAAAGTGAAAAGCAAACACTCCTTACCTTCCCTCAATGAGGTCATAATCTAATAGGGAAGACAACAGGTAAATAACTAGGTGCATTGCAAAACTCTACACAGAACATAGGTCATCTCCAGGGATGTGGGAGGGACCTGAAAAGGCCTCTTGCTGGAAGTGCAAGTGAGGAGGGAGGGCATTCCAGGCATAGGAGACCGCCAATGCAAAGACTTGGAGTCAGGAGATGGAGTGTTGGCCAGTGGGGCTGGATCACAGAGTGGGTGGAGGGAAAAAGACTAGAAAGGTGGGAAGGGGGATCATTGTGAAAGGCCTTAAACACTAGAGGAGTTTATATTTGATCCTGGATGTCATAGAGAGACTTGAGGGGTGGGGCTTTAGAAGAAAATCACTTTGGCATCTGAGCAGAAGAATGATTGGGGCGGGGGTGGGGTGGGGGGAGAACTTGAGGCAGGTAGACCCACCTCCCCCAACCCTTCTGACAGCTATTGCAATAATTCTGGAATGGGGGAATGAAGGTCTGTATCATGGCCAAGGCAGAGTAAGAGGAGAGAAGGGGATGTATATGATAGATGCTGCAGAGGTGAAGTCGACCACAGCTGCAGCCCAGGTGAAGTCGACCAGAGGTGCAGCCCAGGTGAAGTCAACCAGCCTTGGCGCTATATTAGATCCGGGGCATGAGAGAGAGGGAGGCATCCAGGATGCCTCCTAGGTTGCAAGCCTGAGGGATTGAGAGGATGGTGATGGCCCTGGACAATAATTGAGAAGTTAGGAATGAGCGTGAGGGGGGCTTCAGGGGAACAAAAATGGATTCCAATTGGAAGATGTCTCTGGGACACCCACTCTGAGATGCTGGAAAGGTAGTTTGCAGAGAGCAGGCCTAGATAAGGAGATCTGAGAAAGGTTTTTAAATCCCAGGGAGCTGAGAGATCACCAAGGAAGATAACATTTCAGGAGACGGGAAGAGGGCCCTACACAGAGCCCTGAGGTGACAGGCCTGACCAGAGGAGGATCCGGTCCAGGAGAAGGAAGGAGTGGTCAGATAGGAAGTTCCTGGAAAAACTGGAGATAAGAGAATTTCGGGAGGAGGATGGAGAAAAGGTCATTGGATTTGGCAATGACTTTTCAAACCCAAACCACTGAAGGTCAGGGAGAAGGTTGAGAGGCAGCTCTCATAGACCCCTACCTCTTATTTTAGCTGAAGAGGATCGTGGGATGGGCATCTGGGAAGGGCAAGCTTAGTCCTCTCTTTGTCCTGACAGAGCAGTCCCCCCCACTCCCATACACACACTGCGAGGAGTCTCCTGGGGATCCCAGCCTAGAACTGGGAGAGGGTTGTCTTGAAGGGCCAGCACCTAGACCCATGTCTGATGGAGCGGACGCTTCCTCTCACTCCCAGCTAAGCAGAAAGTGCGTCCTTAGCGAGTGTTCACCTGCTACCACCTACTGGCCAGTCATGGAAATGCCCTTAGAAGGAGCTTGGAAATCCTTTCCCGTCTCCCTGGTGGTAGCCAGCAGGGAAATTAGGACACAGCCCCTCCGTTCCTTCTCTTTCCCATCTTTCGTCCCTCTTATCCCCTTCTCTAATTCGCCAAAGAAAGGGGGGATGAAACAAGAAAGTGGCAGCATTAAAACATTTAAAAAACCAAAATGCCCCGGGCGGAAGGGGCTTGTGAATTACATGCCTCCCAGGGCCGCTGCCGGCCGGAGGACGTGTCTATGGCTTCGGAGGCTGACCCAGGACCAGCCAGAGTCCTGAGAATATTGAGGAAGTCTAGAAAGGTGGGGAGTTGGGGTTGGGGAGAAGTAGCTACCAGTGGGATCTGGGACTCTGGATGGCTGGAGGCCTTGTGAAGGTGTATTAGGGCTTCTGGTGGGGGTAGTGGGTTCTAGAGACAGTTTAAACTGGCTCTGGAGAGCTACTTGTTGAATGTCTATCCCAAACATTTGGGAAGTGGCAAAAGCAGCATTTGTTTCACTCGATTTGTTGTTTCACTGATTATCTAGACTTCCAAAAGTAATGGAGAAAGTGGTAATGATGCAGATTAAACTGAACACGGCCTGGTACTCTTTTGGGGGAGGAAGAGCCGGTTGTTAAACATTTCTCAACACCCCCTGGTTGCGCCCTCGTTAAGGCCACATTGGAGGGATGCATGAGCAGACATTCCTTGGCAGATAGCTGCTGGAGCTAAATCATTAGGAGGTAACAAAAGGAGCCATCTCAGACCAGCTGGACCTGGCCGAAGGGCCGACTTTATCACCCAACAAGAAGACAAAGGCTCTTAGAGACCAAGCCCTCCCATCTTTTCTCTTTGTGGCCATGGGAATTGAACTTCTGAAGGTCACACATAAGGAGATCACTGGTGGCAGGGGAGGAGAGTTGAGTTATTCTCTGCTGTTTGACCACTTAGAAGTCACGAGCAGGACCTTCAGGAAAATAGAGTGTGCCTGGATGTGAGACCTTCCTAAGAATTCAGACTGTGCAGGACTGGACCAGGCTGCCTTGAAAAGTGCTAGTAATGAGCTCCTTGTCAGTGGAGGTATTCAGGAAGAGGGTGGGCCCCCTTGCTTCATAGAGCTCTCAGAAGACAAGATTGCCCTAGGAGGGAGGCTGCAGAGATCCCTCCCAGCTCTGGATTCTGGGCTCGTAAGACCACATTCCTGTCCCAACCCGTCGTGGCATCCTCCAGAGGTGCAGGCCACTTTTCACCTGGGGACCCGAGAGAGGCTTTGCCAATGGGGGGAGGGAGAGGTGCTTTCCTCCTCTCTCTGTCTCCCTCTTGTGGCTGGGACAGGAATGGGTAGGAGAAAGATTGAGCCGATGGTGGACGATGACCCCAGGGCTCCAGCCCCCAGTCAGGGAAGCCCCGGATGTGTACCCATATTGTCCTTACGTGTCCCCACAGTGTAGAGGAGTGTGTCAGGGGAAGGGAAAGGAGGACCCTGACCCAGAAAAGGTGACCAGAAAGAGGCAGCATCACTTGCTTTGGGCCTGCCCTGTCATCTGCTCCTGCTGCCTGCTCTATCCGTGAGCCTCCTGCAGGCTTTTCAGAAGGCTGGGACTCCCCAGAACTGGCCCCTGTACAGACCTTGAACTGAGAAAGACTTGCATCTGCCCCAATCTTGGTCAACCTTTTACTGCAGAGAATGGAGAGCTGGAACTATGCCACCACTAAGGAACTGGACCAGGGTCAGCACTGCCCATGTGCTTCTGTTTATTGTGGGGTAGATGCCCTGGTGAGGGGGTGGTGTAAGGAAAAGGCCCATTCTACCTATTTCCCAGCCAGGAAAGACTGAAGCCCCTAGAGATGCCACCCAGGGGACTCTTCCTAGGAGCTGTGCAGGGGGAGCCGCAGGCCCTTCTTTATCTGGAGCGTCTTGTCCACCTCCTCGGGGGACTGCAGTCTGTGCCACTGGGCTAGGGGCCGCCGGACATGGGCCAGCATGTCTGACCAGTGGTGCAGCTGGTGGCCAGTGGCCCGGCAGCCCAGGAGGAGTTTTCCCAAGGGCTCTCCCCTGGACAGGTGTCTGTGACCCCAGACGGACACCAGTAGGTCCACGTTCTAGGTAGAAGGTAGAGAAAGGAAAGGAGACACAGGATTAGCCTTTCCCTTGGGAGCCTAGGGACCCCACCCTTCTGGGCCCTTTCTGCGGGAAGCCCACCTGGATCTGACTGAATGGCAGGGAAAAAGTGAAGGCTTCGTTGAAGTAAGGGTTGGAAGTATTTCTCTTCACGCTCGTCATCTTCTTCTTCCACTTTTTCCGGTTTAGGAGAAGCTGAACCTTCACATAGCAGTCTGGGGAGGAGAAGAAGAGGCTGATCTCCAAGCCCCAGCCCCCTTCCCCAGGCCCTCCCTCCAGATCCAGCCAGGGCCCCTACCTGGCAGCCCTTGCTGCAGGCCTCGAGCTTCCAGAACCACTACAGTCAACTTCCCCATGCTGGGGACATAGTGGAGAGAAAAACACAGCTCCCCAATCTGCTCCTGCTGCGTGGAGGACAGAAAGCTGTCATGCTGGCTGGACCTTCCTGCCTCACCTTATAGGATGGAGGCTCTCGGAGCCTGTGAAATGGGTGGAAGTAGCTTGTGCTTTCCCCTTGTCTCCGGCCTGTGATGTGGTGGGCAGTGCTCACTGACCCATCTGCCCCTCTACTACCACCCCACATCCTTCCTCTCGTCCAAGGCCAAACTCCTAGAACAAAGATCTGCACCCCCTATCTGCTCCACTGCTTGTCCCCAGCAGTCCAGCCCGTGGCTTCCTCCTTGCTTTCTCCAATCACGTGGCCTTTTCTCAGGCCTCTTCCTTTGGACACTGCTCCCTTTGCCCCCATGGGTGCCCTCTCCTCTCTGGGTCTGCTCCTCCCTGTTTGACCTCTCCTCCAGTGGCCCCTCTTTGTGGATGACCATCCCCTTCCTGTTCTTTTAGCATGGGCTGCTCTAGCAGTAGAGCTGTACTCCTACCTACGCTCTAGCCCAATGCATCTCCTTGCTGTCCCCCAAACACAAAATTCATCTCCCCCTTGGGATGCCCCCCTTGTTTTCCAGACCTTTCCTTACAAGACTGTGCTCCATTATTCCCCGCTCCTCCACACCTTCTCCAGGGGCTCTTTGAGGGCCAGACTGTCTTGTTTGGTCTCTGGATCCTCCATTCCTAGAACAAGCCTCACCCAGAGTACACCCTTCATAGATGGCCCATAAAGGGCCAGCCTTTCTCAAGGCAGAGCATTGGAAGCAATGTCCCTGGAGCAGGCCCTTCCCATCCCCATGTCCAACAAGGGACTGAGAAAACCACTGGCCCCCTCCCCCCTAGCTCTGACATTCTCCTTTGGGAGGGGCCAGCCCATTGGAGCTGGAGATAGTGCCTCACCTGAGCCTCACCTGGTGGCCCCAACTCATACCACTGCTCCAGGACATGGTGAAGGTCACTGGTGCCCAGGGGAATTCGGAGTTCCCCCATGGGGGCATGTGGGGAGAAGCGGTGGAAATCTAGGACTTGGATCACCAGTATGGCTTTAGGCAGCTCTGCTTGGGCCACCTGATGGGGGAGAGGGAAGGGAGCCCTGGAATTGGTCTCCTCAACTCTAGGCTTCCCCAGCCCCACCTGGAACAGGCCCCTGAAGCTCCACCTGGAAGACGCAGCTCTCGTTGAAGACGGGGCTGAGGGTCTGGCGGTGCACCTTGGTCTCATGAATCTTCTGGGGGTCTGAAGTTAGGTGGATCCGGGCATAGGGGTCAGCCAAGCCAGCAGCCTGAAGTGCCTTCAGATCAGCAGCCTCCTTCAGGCCCACCCTCAGCTGGCAGAATGAGGAGGGACCTCAGGGAATTGCCAGGTCTCTGCCCAGCCCCTTCCATCCCCCCTTCCAGGTGTCTCCTTCCCCAGCCCAGTCACTTATCTGGGCCATGGCAGGCCCCTTTCTTCAATGAGAAGAATCTTCTTGGATTTCCCCTTGGGATACCTGCCTCACCCACCTCTTGGCTCCGGAAGTTGTATTCCAGGGAGACCTGGAGCTGGCCACTCTTTGGACCCTCCAGTGCCAGCTCCACGTCGTCCACATCGGGCTGTACCTGTGCAGAAGGAAGCCACGAGGAAACCCCCCACTCAAACCTGCCCTTTCCCCCTTCAGTCCTCTAGGGGAGGAGTCCCCAAGGCCAAGAAGGATTTAGGGTGGGGCTAGTGGGGTGCTGTCTGAGGCCTCTGCTAGGGGCCCATTTTCTACACAAGCCATCCCCTCTCCCTACCCCATCCCTAGCAGCCGCTCTAGAGCCCATGTGGATTCATGGCACTTCACCAGCAATGAGTGATCCTCTCTCACAACTACCCGAGACCCCTTCATGGAAGGCGGGGTTGTGATCATCCACACTCCTAGAGGTGAGGGTCACAGGCTAAGAAGTCTGGTGACCCAATCCAGCACTGCCACTAGCCCCCTCTGACATCTTCAGACCTGGGAAGTGCATTCTTGAGGGACTGGGCTTGGGCATCTTCACCATCTTTAACTTGATCCTACAAGCCCCGACCCCCTTGTTCTGGTTCTGCAGGGTAACCTGCGAGTCTGGTACTCAAGGTTCCTAGCCCCCCACTCCATCTCCCACCCAGTCTGTCCCTTCCCTATCCTCCCATCCTAATGACGGGATGGGAAAGCTGCGAGGGGCCACAGACAGACTTCAGGAAGAGGGAGCCCTCCACCTCCTGAAGCAACCCCTTCCACACCGGGAGAGCTCTGGGACCCCTTTTCAGTTTGGCCCCATTGGTCTTGATTTAACCCAGTGTGGCCCCTCCAAGACTTGGAGACAGCCACCAGGTAGCCCAAAGTCTTCCCTTGTGTGGCTGGGCTCTTTGGGGGCCCTCCTTCGTACACGCCAGTTTTCAAGTCTCCTTCTCTCTTCCCCAACCTGGAACATCCCCCTCTCTTCCTGTTACACATTTATTCATTATCTAGAGCCAACTCATATTTGAATCCTATCTGGGGTACCCATCCGACCTTGGCCCAGTTGAGTGATAGACTCCACTCTCAAGGCCTCAGTTTCCTTCTCTGTACGATGGGGGCAATGACCCTCTCTTCTGACCATCTACGATCTTGTCCTTCCCAGAGATCCTCTGAGCCAACCATCGTCACCCCATCTTCTGTGCCAGGACGGTCTCCCCCTTCCCCATCCTCCCTCACAGGAGCAGGCACCTGACCTGAAACCGGGCTGGTTGACTGGTCTCTCGGTGGGCACTCACCAGGTGGGCACTGGTCGAGTTTGAGGCCCTGCCCAGGCCCACAGTCTCCTTCTTCACCCCTTTCTTTGTTCGCCGGGGGCAGCAGCAGCAGCAGATGATACAAAGCAGGCAGAAGACCAGCAGGAAGGCAGTTGCCACAAGGATGGTGATAAGTAGCCATCTCGGTACTGTGGAGCAGGTGGCATTGAGCTGGGGAGAGGGGCAGCCAGCTCTGGGCCCCCAACTCCCTCAGGCTAGCTCTCCCCCCCACTCAGGACCACCAGAGGGACCCTCCTTGCCCAGACCACTAATCTTAGAGAGGGTGAAATGGAGGTTCAGAAAGTGGCAAGGACTTGAACGAAGTCAGTCTGCTCATCAGTAGCTTCCAGGGTAACTTTCCAAAGGGTCCTGCTGAGGACTCACAGGGAATCTTGTCCCAGATATCCTGGATGAATCCTGGGGCACCTTGGGTCCTTGCAGAGGAGGGGGTGAAGGAGAGGCCTGGACTTGTCTGATCTGTTGTAGTCATGTTCTTCAGACCCCTGGAGGAAACACTGTCCTGTTGGCCCTCCCCTGGCCCACCCGCCAAACAGCCAGCATTCCCTTGGGCCGGGTCAGCAGGGTTTGGCCACTCCATAGAATCCTTGGAGCAGAGGCCAGGCAAGCTCCAGGGGAGGCTGTGCAGGGTGGACCTCCCCCCTTTTAAAAAAGCCTAGAAATACCCAGAAAGCCTTCCTAGAGAACTGAGGAGTGAAGGAAAAAGGCAGCCAGAAAGAAGAGACAGGGCACATCCCCCCTCCACGCCTTTGCACAGGCTGTGACCCCTGACTGGAATTCTCTCCTTCCTTCTCTCTAACTTTGGAATCCCTAGGTGCCTTCAAGGCTCAGCTCAGGGACCACTTCCTTCACAGACAAGGCCTTTCCTGCTTCTGTGCTCCCCTTCCCCAAATGATTTCACACGGAGGACGTCTTCACAAGTCATACACATTGCATGGCATTGACTTGAGTCTAAGCTTTCTGAGGCAGCTGCTACCCTGGGTTCTGTCCCCAAAACACAGCTGCTCTGTTCCTACCTCTGAACTTCATTACCACCAGGCTCATGGACCTGGAGACTTGGAAGGGACCTCAGTATCTCCAGTGCCTAGGATAGTGCTGGGCATATGACAGGTCCCTGGAACCTTGGGGAAATGGAATGGAAGCTGGGCTGCAGGGAGAGGAAAGGGGACCAGTCAATAGTACCAGAGTGACAGCGTTCTGGGGACCTGGTTTCAGCTCTTGCCTCTTTGGGACCGTCCCAGAATCTGTGCCTTGACTGAGGGCAGGCTTGTGCCCAGACCTTTCCCCACAATCCAGCTGGGACCCCCTGAAGCTGGGAAGTACCAAGGGGTAGCAGGAAGGTGGCAGGGGGCAGCACACATGGAAGGAGGAGTCTGGCTCTTCTGGAAGGACCTTAGGCAGCGTTCCTCATGGCTGAGTCAGGTGCTGCGCCCACTCAGCCCCAGGCACGTGGCGGGGCGGGGGTGGGGGGCATGGGACTCAGATGTCTCCAGGGCCAATAGGCAGGAGAAAACCCATCTGCCCTGACTGGTCCTTCCTAGGGCAGAGCAGGGTGAGGTGAGGGAAGGTCCCCAGATCTGGGAGCCAGGAGGCCTGGACTGTCTGAGTGCCATCCTCCCTGTGCCCATCTCCCATGCAGAGAGCCATGGTCTCCTCAGTTATCAGTGTCCAGTCACTGAGTATTTGCCGGGAGGTGGCTCTTGGCTGGCAAGGGTAGCCCTGGCACAGCCAATCAGCAATCCTGCTCACTTCTGCTGACCTAGGACCAGGGTCTGTGGGTACCTGGAAGACTGTGGGCAGCCTGGACCTGAGTCCCAGAGCCCCTTGCTGGCTGGGCCTGGCCTTGCTAGAGTTGCTCAAGACCTACGAGTTTGGGGTGATTTTCAAAGTCATGGAAAACTCTTCCACTCCTCACTCCCCATTCCTACAGCCTGGCTTCTCATCAACATTCACACAGAGCTCCTGCTCCCTACCGCGGACCTAAACAACCTTGGCTCAGTCCTGCCTTCACACCTTTGCTCACCAGGTATCCCCCTCCTGGTATGCCCATGCCCTTCACCTAAAACAAAAATCTCTCCCTCTGCTCCTGCCCTGCTGCCCCCTGGTCATATGCAATCCGCTCCTTCTATGAATCTTGTCTGCTCCTCCTCATTCCTAGACTAGGAGCTCCCTTCGGCTACGGGTCTCCTCCTAATCCCATCTCTTTAGCTCTGTTACTTCACAGTAGAACCCAGGGTCAAATACACTTGACAGAGACTTGGCCATGGTTCACTCTCTCGCCCACCTGGTCAGTCTAATTAGAGTGGTGGGTGCTGCTGGAGAAGGCCTTGAAGGGCACCTGCCAGGGGAGTCCAGGACAGGAGGAAGGGTGTGGAAGGGAAAGGGGCAGAACCCAAGGGAGGCACCTTACCTGTGGTCTCTGGGGCAGGTAGAGGCAGGCTCAGGAAGAAGTCGTGAGTCCCTTCCCCTCCTGGGCTGACCTGAGGCGCCCCATGGCTGTGGGCTAGCAGCCCAAGGCTGCCCTTTCTCCCACCTCTGGCTGGACTGGAAATTCTTCTCTGCACAGTCAGGGAGGGGGCGTGGGGAAGGAGGTAGAGGAGCCCCACCTCAAGGCCCCGGAAGTCCTGAATCCTGGGAGCTGGGGAACTCCCTGGCCTGGAAGCAGGCCCTGCCAAGGACTCAAGGGGGTGGGTCCTGGGGTCCCTTCCCAGGCCCAGAAAGGGGAGGAGGGGAGGAGGAAGATGGGGGGACATTTCTGAACATTTTTGCTTCAAGTCTCTACTAATGGGCCCTGAAGCCTGGGCACAATGTGGGGGGCAGTTAGGTTCCTCTTTTTTTCCACTCATAAAAAATATGGTGCTACTCTCTTAAATGCCCATTATTTTTTTCCTTTTAATAGCATTTTATTTTTTCCAATTACACATAAAGATGGTTTTCAACATTTGCTTTTACAAGATTTTTGAGTTCCAAAGTTTTCCCCCACCCCAGGAAGTCTTGCAATATGATATAGGATTTACATGGACAATCCTATTAGACATGTTTCCGTATTGATCATGTTGTGAAAGAAGAAGGAGAATGAAAATGGGAAAACCACGAGAAGGAAGAAAAAGGGAAAATTGTTTCCTTTGATCTGCCTCCGGACTCTCTAGTTCTTTCTCTGGATGTGGATGGTATTGTCCATCGTGAGTCTTTTGGAATTGTCTTAAGTCCTTGCCTTGCTGAGAAGGGCTGAGTCTATCCAAGTTAGTCCTCGAATAATGTGACTGTTACTGTGGACAAAGTGCTCCTTTCACTCAGCATCAGTTCATATAAATCTTTCCAGGTTTTTCTGAAGTCTGCCTGCTCATCATTTCTTATGGCACAATAATATTCCATTACATTCATGTACCACAACTTGTTCAGTTATACCCCAATGGATGGGCATCCCCTCAACTACCAGTTCTTGGCCACCACAAAACAGGCTGCTATAAATGTTTTTGTACATGTGGGACCTTTTTCCATTTTTATGATCTCTTTGGGATACGGACCTAGCAGTGGTATTGCTGGATCAAAGGGTATGTATAGTTTGATAGACCTTGGGCATAGTTCCAAATTATTCTCCAAAATGAATGGATCATTCCACCAACAATGTATTACTATTCCAATTTTCCCACATCTTCTCCAACATTTATCATTTTCCTGTTTTGGTGTGTTAACCAATCGGATAGGTGTGGGGTGGTACCTCAGAGTTGTTTTGATTTGAATTTCTCTAATCAATGGTGATATAGAACATTTTTTCATATGTCTGTAGATAGCTTTAATTTCTTCATCTGAAGACTGCCTGTTCATATCCTTTGACTATTTCTCAATTGGGGAATGACTTGTTTTCTTGTACATCTGACTCACTTCTCCATATGTTTTAGAAATGAGGCCCTTCACAGATACTGGTTGTAAAAATTCTTTCCCAGTTTTCTGCTTCCCTCCTAATCTTTGTTGCATTGGGTTTGTTTGTGCAAAGCCTTTGTAATTGAATGTAATCAAAGTTATCCATTTTGTATTTCATAATGTTCTCTGTCTCTTGTTGGGCCATCAGTACTTCCCTTCTCCAGAGATCTGACAGGGAAACTATTCCTGGCTCTCCTAGTTTGCTCATAGTATCAGCCTTTATGAGTAACTCATGTACCCATTCTGATCTTATCTTGGTAGAGGGTGTGAGATATTGGCCTAGGCCTAGTTTCTGCCACACTATTTTCCAGTTTTCCCAGCAGTTTTTGCTAAGCAGGGAGTTCTTATCCCAGAAGCTGGGGTCCTGGGGTTTGTCAACAGTAAATCCCTATAGTCATTGATCACTGTGTCTTGTGTAAATTAGACTCTTCTTGCTACAAGAAGGTGGCACCCTCTGCAGCCCTCTAGTAGACTGAGGTTCTCTGGGCATCGTGGACTCCTTGGGACAGAAGGGACTGTCCTTTTAGGGCACCTCTGACTTGCAAATCACCTTGGCTCAGTCCAGGGTTCCTGCCTTTCTCAGACTCACAAAATCTCTGCACTGGAAGGCATGGCCAAGGCTGTCTAGCCAACCCAGACTTGAACCAGTTGGCCAGTTGGAGACTGAACACCCCTTCAAAGCCCCAACGTGTGGGGATCTCATTACCTGCCCAGTCCTCCCAGGCCTCCCTATGAGGTCTTTCTGCATCGGGTCTGCTTCATTGTCAGAAAATGTTTGCTGACATCCTCTCTCCCTTTCCTCATTCTGCCCCATGGGGTCAAGCAGAGCAGGAACTGTGGCAAGAAGATTGGCCCAGACCCAGCCATGATACCCATCCATGGGGCCGGTGTCTCCCTGCCTGGCCTCAGTGGGTGATCTACACTGGGCTGATTCTTCCACTCCTTCCTCCCAATTCTTGGCTGGGCCATGATCCTGGGCTGCCCCCCTCCCCTCCACTGCCAAGCAGTTGCATCTCCCCCTGATCCCAAGGAGGGTTCCTTCTACCCAGGAGGCTTCTAGGTTTTGGGGCTACAGGGTGAAAGGGATAGTCTGGTTTTCTTGTGGGAGGTGGTGTGGGTGTCTTTAATGTATGTGCACAGTCATATGTATCCACATGTGTGTACACATATGGCAGTGTGTGTGTGTATGTGCTCTCTCTTTGGGGAGTCCCATGCATTTGTGTGTGATTTGGGCAGGGGAGCAGTGACCAAAGAGGGACCCCCTCCACTGGGCTCTGGCTGCCGCCAAACCCTTGTTTTCTGTTTCAAGGTCTGTGGAGTGACCTCTGTGTGACATTGGGTATGGGGGGAGGAGATGTGTGATTGCATGGCCAGACATGGCCTTGGGGGGGGGGGGCGGGATGATCTATGGCTGAGACGTGTGGCCGCAGCAGGAGGAGACGCAAGGCCGGGTGGGGGTGACTTAGGAGACATGTTAACTCGGTAGGAGATATATGGTTGTCTAGGGAGAGACAGCTACGTGTCTGAGGCTCCAGGGAGGAAAGAGAAAGCCAGTCAGGCCTGGTAACTAAGGCCCTGCCCCCAGGGCCTCAACAGGGTGGGGAGGCACTGGCCAGGCTGCCACGTCCCAGCTTGGCGGGGGCTTCTGAGCTGGGGGGCTGGCCCCTTCAAGACGCTCAGTGTGTGGGCCGAGTAGGGGCTGGACGAGAACCCTTGGGCTGAAGGACAAGGAAGCTGTCTTCTGGGGAGACACTGGGATGGACTGTCACCCTCCCAGCCACCTCCCGACCTCCACCTCACCATCTATCCTGGCCAGACCAGACCCTTGTCTGTCCATCTGTCCATTGGCACAATCTGAACCCCCCATCTATCTCTCTGTTCCAGTCATCATATCCTTGGGACAGCCAGTACCGTGGTCTGCCCACTCATCTGTCCCCAGGACAGACTGGATGCCCTTTGTCTGTCTGTCCTTGGGAAAGAATGAATCCCCCTTGTCCATCTGTCTGTCTCCGGGAGAGCCTGGGAGCCATTTGTCCATTTGGCCTCCCATCTGTCTGTCTGTCCATCTGGCTTCTCTCTGTACATTTTTCTATTCTGACTGTAGACTGGACTTCGGTCTCTGTCAGTCCACCCAGGTCAGAACTGGAGCCCATCTGTCCTTCTATCTGGCCTCCCATCTGTCTGTCCATCCATCTGCCCCTAGCAAACCTCTGCTCCCTCCCCCAGCTTTCTCTTCCTGTCTCTTTGTCTATCCAGTTGGGCTTTGAGAGAGACTGGACCCATTTCTCATCTGTCTGCTCCGGAGACAGACTGAACTCCCATTTGTTTGTCTAGCTATCTGTCCCTGGAAGCAGCCCATCTGTCCATCAGTCTGTTGGTCCCTGGGAGAGACTGGAACACATTTGTCTGTCTGTCTGTCTCTTCCCGAGCCAGACTGGGCTGAACATCCATCTTTTCTGAGAAGCTCTGGAGCCTGGTCTGTCTGTCCATCCATCCAGCTGTCAGTGGGCCAGCCTCTGCCCCCCATCCATCTCGCCTACATTCTGCAGCCAGCAGGCACATTCCTGGGCTTGGGCCTGAGCCAAAGCAAACCCCGGTGTAACTGCCTGCAGCAGAGTGGGGGGCCCGTGGGGCAGGGGATGGGCGGGGGCAGGAAGGGGTGGGGGGGCAGTGTCTGGGCTGAGGGGCCCTGCACTCAAAGCCACCTTTTCATGAGCTTGGGGGCCAAGCCCAGAGCAGTAATTAGGCAGCAGGCCCAGCTCCGGTCCCAGCCCAGGCCCCCCAAGCCTGTCTGTTCAGTCCCAACCGCAGTAGGCGGGCCAGGTGCCGACTACGAGTCCCAGAATGCCAACTCAGTGTGGGGGGAGCATGCGTGCCTGGGGAGGGACAGGGACTGCCTCCCCACACCCCTAGACGCCCCACCCGCTAACCGCTTCCTGGAAGCCAGGCATGGGAGGGGCACCTTTCAGATCCGACTAGCTGGTGGCAGGAGGGAGCCCCAGCCCGTGGCCCGGTGAGTCCCCCAGGCACGGGCCCCTAGACTGTCTTTCCCCTCCTACCCAGTCCTTAGGCCAGCCCCCACCCCAACTAAAGCCTGCTGCCCTGGACCCAGTGAGAGCAGGTTCAGGGCTCCCCACATCAGGGTGCTAGCACATGTATGTCCAGGGATGTGGGGGCTGGAGAAGGGACCTCTATGAGCCCTGCCTGCGAAGGGGGCCTGGGTACAGGGACAAAGGAATCCCTTTGGGTGGGGTTGCCCACCAGGGCTGAGCTCCTAGAGACAGAGGAGGCAAAGGCCTGAGGTGCACTTTCATCTCAGGGTCTGATGGGCCCCTGAGGCCCAGGATGCCAATTCCAAGTCTACCCTTGAACAGACAGTGGACTCTTTTCCCTGGACCTCCTCCTTCTGAGCTAACAAAATGAACAAAATGTCTGAAGTTCTGAACTTCCCCCTTCCCTGTTGAACACTGTCTCCCCCCGCCCCCATACCTTTCATGATTTGCTAAACATTTGCCACACCTCCCACCTCCTAGGGGAGCGAAGGTTATCAGCCCCACTTTACAGATGAGGGAAACCAAGGCCCAGCCTTTAACAGATTGCTCAGGGGTCTCACAGCTAGTAGATGTCAGGGGTCAGAGTGGAACCTAGTTCTTCTGGACTCCAAATCCTGCCCCAGACTGAGTATCTTTAGCCACCACTTGGGAGGGCCAATAGGCTGAGATTCAAGTTGGGGGCCAGCAGAAGAAGACCTCTCCCCCAGCCCACTTAGGAAGCCCCTGGCCTCTTCCAGCTCTGATTCGGTCTAATCTTGGCCAGCCCAGAATCTGGTCCTGGACCTGCTGAAGCCTGAAAGTATATGTGTGTGTGTGTTTATATGTGTGTGTGTAATGTTAGTGTGTGTGTGAGAACATACTATATGAGTGTGTGTAAGAGAGAAAATGTAAATATGTGTGAATGTATATATATTTGTGTGTATGAGTGTGTGTGTGCTTGTTTGAGTGATTGAGTATGCGTGTGTGTATATATATTTGTGTGTGTATGCATGTGTGTGTATGTGTGTGAGAGAGAATGTAAGTATGTGTGAGTAGGTGTGCATGTTTGCATGATTGAGTATGAGTATGTGTGTATGTGTGTGTAATGTTAATCTGTATGTGTGTGTATGTTCTATATGAGTGTGTGTAAGAGAGAAAATGTAAATATGTGTGTGTATATATTTGTGTGTGTGTGTGCATGTGTGTGTGTGAGAGAGAATGTAAGTATGTGTAAGTATGTGAATGTGTGTGCACGTTTGTGTGATTGAGTATGTGTGTGTGAGAGAATATAAGTATGTGTGAGTGGGAGTGTGTAGGTATATATTTGGTGTGTGTGTGTGTGTGTGTGTGTGTGTGTGTGTGTGTGTGTGTGTGTAATAGCTCTTTGGGTATGTTCACTGAGCCTTGGCAGATGCCTGGGAAGGAGAGGCCCCTGGCACCCGCTTCGGTGACTGTCCTTTCTGCTCTACAGGCTCATCTTTTGTACCAGTGCCAGAGCTCAGGGGACCATGGCACAGTCTGGAACGCTCATCCTGAATCCTGACATTGTCCAGGTAAGTAGAGGCATTTCTACACAGCCTCTCTCACACTCTTCTTCCCCAGGCCCAAGCAGAGGCAGACCAAGGGAGGGGGCTCTCAAAGAGCCCCTGGGGCCATTGCCTGGGGCAGCAGGGACTGCTGGAGTCTCTGGACACTTTTCAGAATACAAAGTCATTGGGACCACGAAGAAATTCACTCTATGAAAACGAACAGACAAACCATTCCATACACCCACTGAGGAAACTAGAGGTCTAGGACTCCCTGGGGAGCCCAAGAGGCTCAGGATCAGCCCCAGCCTGGGCAGAGATGGAGAATTTAGTCAGTCAGTTAGCATCTACTATCCAGCTGGTCCTGGGCTGCACAATGAAAGGGGCAGGAGACACCAACTATGTCCTGTAGCCCTGGCCTCAGGGAGTCCCCATAAGGTGGGGAACTCCATAGTTTTAGAGGGAGCTGTCACCCTGGGGACATGATTAGTGTGTGGGGCATGACACCCTTTAGAGAACCAACCCTCGTAAGAGAGAAGGGGCCCTTCTCTTTGGAAAGCCCCAGGCTGAGGTGGGTCCTTGACCTGTGGGCCCAGTAGCCAGGCAATGGCCAGGCCCTAAAGAGACCCTGGGAGTGGCTACCTCTTGGCCCCTGCAGAAGGATCCAAAGGAAGCTCTGGTCATCGCGGTCACCGCCAGAGCCATCTTCGACCTGGAGGTTGAGCACCAGCTGTTTCTGACCCAGGGCACCGAGGAGTACATCAAGCACCAGACAGCCCGAACCAAGGAGCCACTGCCCCCGGGCACAGCCTTCCCCTTCATTCAGGTGCCCGCCTTTCTTCCCAGGGACCTGCCAAGGCATCTGGGCCAGCCCCCTCTTCACTTGACGAAGCTGCCTTGGGGATCCCCCACTAAGCCCAGGCGACACAGTGCTCTGAAGGGTGTAGGAATGGCAGGAGACACCCCATCCCCACCCATGGGGCAGCTCCATCATAGCAGAGGACCCCCACTCCCACACTTCTCAGGCAGGCAGTCTTCCTCCCCACATTCCCCTCAGCACCCCACACTGTCTCTCAGTGTCTCCCTTCCCCTAGCCCAAAGGAGGAGCAAGCCAAAAGCTTAGCAAGGGGAGAGGGGCGGGGGTCATAAAGAAGTCTCTCCATCAACCCATTTATAAAAGGCTTTCCAACAGTTACATCCTCCTAGCTTGTCTGTGGGACGAAGGGGCAGGGAAAGTCCTGAGAGGCCACCACCCTCCCCTTTATTGTACTTGGGATATAGATGGGGAAACTTAGGAAGACCCTTGAGAAAGGGGAAGGTGGCCCAGGTCCATCAGCAGACACATGAAAGCAGGGCAGGGTACTGGGCAACCTGACCTCCTGCTCACTCAGAGAGTTTGCTCACAAACAGCCAAGCTGGAAGGGTAGAGACTCCAAGGCCCAAGGTCTTCGAGGTGGTACCACCCAGGTCCTTAGAACCTCACCTTCCCCTGCTTTCCTGGGCCACCATCCCCTGGGGCAGAAGTCCACATCCAGATCCTCTGATTCCCCTGGCCCCGGTCACACTGTTGCCCCAGTTGCCCAGCCTTTCAGAGGCCATGGGAGATATCAAAGTTCCAGCCACAGACCTCAGTGCGCAGCTGCCTGGCATCCTTCCTGACAGGTGCCCCCTAAGCCTTGGCCCATCATCATGTCCCCACCCCCAGGTAGCTCTGACTGAGACCAGTGGAGAGCTCACTGTGCCTTGTTCCAATGCCCTCCCAGGCCGTGCAGCTAGTCAATCAGAAGCTGCTAGAGCGTGACCCAGAGGAACGAGGCCTCCTAGACGTCATGGTTCTCTCCAACAACAGCCCAGAGGCTGGCCGCAGGATCATCCATTGCGCCAGGCAAGCAGGTGAGGGAAAAGCCAAGGAGGGCCAGGCCAAAGGAGATTTCCCTAAGCTCTACCAGCCATCTTCTTGCTGGGATGCCCAGGAGGACCTTTTCTCTTCTTTCCAAACCCTCTGCTGTTACACCAACCCAAAGACCACCCCACCCCAAGGGCAGTTTCCCCTTCTCCAAGAGCTCCAGGCCTAGATGAATCTGAAGAGGCTTCTCCTAGCCTAGGTCTCTTCCCCCAACACACTACTGGCCTTCACCTGCCTCAGGCCCCACATTGTGGAGATATGGGGGAGCTGTTGCTGTCCTGCCCAGACTCTGAACAGAAGCCCCAGAATGACAGGATTTGGTGGACAGGGCCTCATCTTCCAAGCTGAGCCATTAGCCAATTGGAACGCCCCCCAACACCCCGCTCCAGGAGCCCTCCAGCCCTCCTTGCTCAGCTGGGCAGTGGGAGAGTGGAAGGGCAGCTGGGGCCAGTAGGTCTCCAAGGCTAGGCCAATCAGTCACCAAGCATTTATTAAGCAGTGACCAGGGACTGGATGGTGGGCAGCCCCTGGGGATAGGGAGCAAGGACACAGCGCTCCTGCCCACAGAGAACCCTCTGGAGGTTGAGCCCTAGAAGAACCTCAGAGCGAGCCCTTGTGTCCTGGACCCCACTCGCTGGCAGGCTGATGATACCTAAAGACCCTTCCCAGAAGAATGTTCCAAGTCCTTGAATCCCAAAGAGACAAATTCCATGGAAACAACTAGAATTGGTCCCTTGTCTTATGGGGAAAACTGCCAGATGAAGGCTCCTGCCTGAGTGACATCTGACTGAGCCCTTCCTGAAGGAGGCTGGCAATTCTCTGAGGGGCAGAGGGAAAGGGATGGCATTCCAGGCAGGGGGGACTGACAGGGCAAGGTCTAGAGACCAGAAATACTTATGGACAGCTCTGGTGGTTATGAAAATTTTCTTGACCTTCAGCTTAAATCTTGGTAACTGCCTCCCCAATTCCCCTTCTTTCTGTCCCCCGGTGCCCAGTGGCCCCCTAAATGACCTTCTTGTGTCCTTTGGCTCAGGCTCCATCTTCTATTTCCTCACAACAGCCTTGTGAACCCCTGGACAAGTATCACCAGGCCCATATTGTAGATGACAAAACTGAGACCCCTCCTCCATCCTCGAAAGTCCTCCAGCCAGAAGTGGTGGAGTTGGGACTAAGACAAGTGCCTCAGGCCCCAGTCTTCCTTAGTGACTCTTGGGAAGTGACCAAGTTCTCTGCAGTGGGGCAGGAATCAGAGAATCCGGGGGGGGGGGGTGTCCTGGGGCTGGGGTGGCCCAAGCCCACTTCAGTTAGTTAATTGAAGTCCAACGTCCCATGCTGTCTCAGTGGGACTGGGCCAGTCAGGGATGGGAAGGTCAGGACACAGGAAGGAGGCTAAAAATCTAAACCTTGTTGAGACAACTGGCCTTTGGTCTGTTTTCCAACCATTAAAAGTTGCAATATAAATGGACTGTCATTGGGAAGGCCAGCATGATCCTCCCTGCTTATTTACAGAGGAGGAAACTGAGTCCTAGAGATGAAGGTCTTGCCCAGAGTCAGTCACACCTTGACAATGGAGTCTGTGATGACCCCCCTGGCGGGCCAGACCCTAGACTCCTGACTGAACTAGGATCATCTGCCTTGGCTGAGTGGGGGCCCACTGGCTCTCAGAAAAGGGCTCCTCAGTCACCCCTCCTCTCCCCCCAGGCCTGGAGATCTCCAAATTCTGCTTTGTCAGTGATAAGGACTCCACGAAGTACCTCAGGGACCACAATGTGAGGCTGTTTCTGTCGGCAGACAAGACAGACGTCTGCAATGCTCTGAGAAGGGGTGAGCTTCCCCTGCCCCTCCCAGATCCTCCCTCCATCCCTGGCATCCCTTGAGGGCTCCACCCTTAAAGGGGGGCTCCCTGAAGGAGAGGAGGGAAATCTGCACATGCAAAGGGTCTCCTCCATCTCAGGAGGGACTTGAGAGATCCTCTCATTTACTACTTTCATTTTACAGATAGGGAAACTTGATAGAGGGCTGTGAGGTGGAGCAACCCTTGTTCCAGGTCATACAAACAGGTCATAGAGCCTGGATTTGAACTCCAAATCAAGGGCCCTTTCCACAAGCATTTATTAAGGATCTACTAAATGCTGGCAATACAAATATAAACAAATAAAGAAGTCCCATCCTCTAAGGGGGGGTGACCCAAAGGGGTGTGTGGCCAAGGGGGTCTGGAGGGAGGGAACCCTGCTGTGGAGCCTCTGCCCATGCCCTGCGCAGGCTTAGAAGCTCCCGCTGGAAGGAGGCCCCTCAGGCTGTCGTGACAAGGAGCCTGAAGAGAGGGAGCTTTTCTAGACCTCTGGGGCTTTGAAGCACGTTACCGAGGATGCCCACAGTGAGGGAGGTGCCATTCTCATCCCCATTTTATAGCGGAGGACACTGAGGAAGGCAGAGGGCACTTGACTTGCCCAAGCTCACCCAGATTCTTTGTGTCAGTGGCAAGGTTCACACCCAGATCTTCCCGCCTGGTGGGAAGGAAAGGACGGGGTGAATCCTGCCTCTGACCCTGACTCCCAGGGGGGCCTCTTGGCCACAGGCTCAGGCTTTCCAACTCCAGCCATCCTTGATCAGGGACAAGTCCCTGCCTCTGCCTGAGGAAGGCCTCAGGCTGGACCCTGCCTGCCAACCCTGGGGCTCACTGGCCTGGCTCCAGCTTGCGGTCTGTGGACACAGCCTTCAGGGTCCCCTTTTCCGAGGGAGGAAAGAAAGGGGAGAGAAACAACACTGCTGATTCCTGGCCCTGGCCTGACAGACCTAGGGGATGAGTGCCAGGTAGTCAGGCAATCAGCTGGCATTGATAAAGCACCTACTATGTGCCATACACTGTGCCAAGGACTGGGAATACAGAAAAGGCAAAAGCCAGGCTCCAGCCTCAGGGAGCTTCCAATCCAAAGCCACCAACAAGCTCCATACAGAGAAGTCAGGGAGAGTCAGTGGAGAACAAGCTTTGGGGAGGGCATCTTGGAAAAGATGGGATTCCAGCTGGGACCTGAAGCTGGGGAACAGGGAGACGATGACCAAATCCATTGTACAGGTGAGAAAACTGAGGCTACGGAGGTTGAGACTTGTCCAGGGTCCCCCAGCTAGTAAGCGTGGATGTCTCAGTGGATGGGGGAGTGAGTTCTGTGCCCCAAATGGGGGCCTTTGGGAAGATATTGAGGAACAAACTGCTGGAGCTGCCTGCAAGGTGTGAGCTGTGCATGCGCCAGCTGGGCCAGGGCAGGATTTTGGGCTGTCCAACAGCACCATCTTATGGCTGTCGCGTGTCAGTGCAACCTTGGATGAGCACCCACATCAGGCTGGCCTGGAGTGGGGCTGGGCCTCCAGGCACTGCCCTGCCCATCCCAGTCCCACTCTACAGCCCTGCCCAGAGTGGGGCCCCCCCACCTCGCAAGACCTGAACCATACTAGCATTTAGATCCAGCGCCGGAAAGTTTTTAAAGGCCTGGACACATGTTGACTTATGCGAGCCCTTTGCAGATGTCTCCTCTAAGATGGGGGATACTAGTGGGGAGACAGTGACAGCTGCTAGGAGTGCCACAGTGCACAGAGCGCTGGACCTAGAATCAGGAAGACCTGAGTTCAAATCCATTCTCAGACACTTACTGACTGTGAGACCCTGGGCAAGCCGTATCACCCTGTCTGCCTCGTAATCCACCTACCTGCCAGGGTTATGTGAGAATCAAATGAGACCCAATATGTCAAGTGCTCTGAAGACCTTCAAGCATTTATCAGTGGCAGCTCTCATTATTCCATGCCCACCATGTCTCGTTTTGCCAGGGGTGCCAGCTGCCCTCATCTTCCAGCAGGAGGTCCAGGCCCCCAGCACCCAGCTTCGCTTGGCCTTTGATGGTGATGCCGTGCTCTTCTCTGACGAGACAGACCGTGTGTTCCAGGAGCAGGGGCTGCAGGGGGCCTTGCAGTATGAGAAAACATTTGAGGACGTGCCCATTGGTGATGTAGGTGGCAGTCCTGATCCAAGTCCCCAGCCCAAGCATATATGAAGTCTCCCCAGATCCGGGGTAAAACTCACCCTGCTGGTGAGCGGGTCAGGCCAGGGAGGTTGGGTCCTGAGACCTCCCCACCCCCCAGAGTCCTCACTCCTTCAGCCCCCTCTGTTCAGAAAGGCTGGTAGAGTGTGCTGTGCAAGGATATGAAGATCTCTGTCCCTTTCTGTCTCTGTCTCTCTTTCCCTATCTATCTCTGTGTCTCTGTCTTTGTTTCCCTCTCTTTTTCTATCTCTCTCTCATCTCTGTGTCTCTCTCATCTGTGTCTTTCTGTGTCTCTATCTCTCTGCCTCTCTGTCTTGGTCTCTCTTTTTTCCCTTCTGTCTTTCTATCTCTGTTTTTCTGTCTCTCTCGTTTTCTCTCTCTGTCTCTCTCTGACCACAGGGGCCCATAAAAGCCTTCGCCATGCAGCTGGGACGAATCCGAGAGAAGTTTGGTGAGGATGAGTCTCCAGTGCGCACTTACTTGGTGACGGCTCGCAGCAAGGGTGACATGAGTCTCCGGGCTCTGAACACCCTGCGGACCTGGGGGCTACACCTCGATGAGATCTTCTTCATGGATGGGGCCCCCAAGTGGCCCACCCTGGCCCAGATCCGCCCACACATCTTCTTTGATGATTCCCCAAACCACATCCAGGGGGCCAAGGATGCTGGCATCCCCTCTGCCCTCGTGCCCCGTGGCTGCTGAGGGGCCTGCTCAGCATCCTCCCTGCTGGCTCTTTCCCTCTGCTTCTGTCTCTTTCCTCCCTCAGTCACATTGTCCATGCCCCTGCCTACAGGCAGGACCAGGCCTTCCCTGGTTCTGCACCCCCACCCCAGGCTGCCCTCACTCCCCTCTGCTGTGTGTACAGAAAGCCCTAACCTGGAGGGGAGCCAAGAACCGTGCCATGGAATAGAACACACCATGCATCCAAGGCCCTGGGCCTGAGCAAGGGGTGGGAGAGAAGCTTTTATTAGTGCCACCTGTGTGCTAGGCATTGTGCTCACTGCCTACAGGTATTATCTCAACCTGGAGAAGTAGGTGCTATTAGGATTCTTCTTACAGTTGAGGAAACTGAGGCAGACAGTGATGATGTGACCACCCAGGGTCACACAGCCAGGAAGTTTCTGAGACTGGTGTTAAGCTCAGGTCTGCCTGACCCTGTGCCCACTGAGCTGGCTCTAAGGAAGCACTGGCCAAGCCCTTCCTTGGAGGTCCACCCAGAAGCCCCTTCTCCTGCCTGGATTTCAAAGACTCCTCTGTAAAGGAAGTAACTTTTCTAGTCAACATGCTGTTCCTTCCCTCAGATGGTGAAAGAGGCCACAGAAGGGACACCCCAGGCCCAAGCGATGGGCAAGGTCACCCCTTATCATCCTCCCAGTATGAGACTGGGAAATGGCTCCTTTCAAAGCCCTCCTCCTCTCTGGTCCTCCCCCACAGAATAAAGGACTGCCGGCGTCCTGAGAGGCTGGAGATTCAGCAATTCGTTTTGTCTGAGAGGGGAGGAGAAGGAAGATGAGGGGAGGGAGCCGCCGGTAGGCAGGTGGAGGTGCCCAGCCTGGATGCTGAGCCAGAGCCACTCACACAGCTGTCCTAGAGGCAGAAACAAGGCCCAGGTGGTACCCCTTCTCTAGCAAGAGGCAGGTAGAGAGGGGATCATTGGGGAAGCATGGGAATGGCTGTGCCCAGGGCTACAAGGAGCAAATGTACAGGCCCAGACCCACAAGTTCTTGCTCATTCCCCATCCCTGCTCCAGCCACTGCCGGAGTCCTTCCCAGGAACTGATTTCTGCATTGTCCCTCACATCTGCTCCTGCTCCTGCTCCCCATTTCCAGCTGCTCCCCCTCAGCCTAAAAACTGGGGCTGGTTAGTCCAATGGGCCCGACTCAAATAAGGAACTGGGGTCACTAACCTGGCATCGGTACCTCTGGTGGAAGGACATCAACTTCACCCTGGACTGCAATGTCATCAGCCTTTGTCGGGCGTAGGGTCTTTGTTTATTTGTGCATCATTTCCCTGTTGCATTTTCTTCTGGTCTGGATGGCCCAGGACTGTTGGAGACTGCCTGGAGTCAAGAACCCAGAACCTCTGGTCTAGGTGAGGAAAATGACCATTCTCCCCATCCTGAAAATTCAAGTTGAACTCCAGCTCCTTGGGCCTTCTAAATCATCTTGAAGCAGGGTCAGTGTGCTCTAGTCAGATTTTGGTTATTCAGTCAGGTCTGACTCTCCCTGGCCCCATTGGGGGTTTTCTGGGCAAAGATACTGCGGTGTTCGCTAATTCCTTCTCTGGCTCATTTTACAGATAAAGAAACTGAGGCAAACAGGGTGAAGTGACTTGCCCAGGGTCTGGATTTGAACTCAGGTCTTCCAGACTCCAAGACTGTCATTCTGTGTACTAATCCTAACCCTAGCTGCTAGATTTTTAGAATCACTCACTTAATGAATCAAAATGTATTAAGTACCTACTATGTGCCAGGCACCTTGCCTGGAGCTTATGACTGACCTCA
Source organism: Potorous gilbertii (assembly GCA_028658325.1). Lineage (NCBI taxonomy): Eukaryota > Metazoa > Chordata > Mammalia > Diprotodontia > Potoroidae > Potorous > Potorous gilbertii. The sequence continues at coordinate 66,884 of JAQQSK010002565.1, read as the reverse complement.
TGGGGGAAACAGGATGCGAATCAACATGTAGAGAGCAAGTTCCATATAGGATAAAGAGGAAATCATGGGCAGAGGGAAGGCCCTAGAATCCAGAGGGGCCGGGAAGGCATCCTGCTGGAGGGGGGATTGTAGCTGGGATTTGAGGGAAGTAGAGGAAGTCAGGAAGGGAGAGATGAGTGAGGAGGGAGAGCAGTCTAGGCAGGGGGCACAGCCAGGGAAAATGCCTGGAGGTGGGAGATGGAGGCCGGTGTCACCAGATGGAAGAGTGCACTTCAGGAGGAAGGTGTTAGGAAGTCATCTTCACTGTCTGCTCCCACTGCCTCCTCTCAATTCCCACATACTCAGCATTTCTGAGCAGAAACTCAACATCTTTCCCCTCAAAACTTCCCAATGTCCTTATTACTGGTGAGGACCAAATCTTGGCATTTCTGCCCTCTCCACCCCTCCCATGACCCTCTCTGTTCAGCTGGTTCTTGTCCCCCCACCCAGTCCTCCTCAAGGTCATCCTCTTATTACTGGTGGCCTCTTTTGGGTCCTCCCCTTCATTAACCTCCCTGCCCTTTCTGGCTCTGGCATCCGTAACAGGCTTTTCCATCCACCCCTCAGGAGCTGCCTCCCACACAACCACCTGCGTATTTCCCAGCACCTTTTCTCAGTGACCTCATTCCCTGCCGTTGTTCAGGCTCAGCCTTCAGCCATCTGCCTCCTGGACAGCTCCTCCTGGATGGCTTACCTGACCACCCAGACGCAATTGGCTCCCCTAGACTTTGTGGTGTAGCTCAGACTTGGTCTTCCCTGTCTCTCCCACACTCAGAAGGCTCAGTTGCCCCAGATTCTTCCCTTACAATCCCAACCCAGCCAGGTGTCAGGCAGCAGCGCCAGGGCTTGTGCTGTAATCTGATCTGTGCAGGTTTCCACTCCCAGGGCCATTTCCCCAACAGGTCCTCAGATCTTCTCAGTCTGACTGCTGCAATAGTCCTCTAACCAGTCTTCCAGCCTTGCTTCAGCCCCTCTCAATCTATCATGGTTCAAAGCCTGGCCCAAAGATTGCACCATCCTGATAATGAACCAGTGAGCAAATGAATGAAAGTAAGAACTTTTACTAAGTATTTACTATGTTGTAAATATACTTGTTACTAAAGGCCTCACATCGACATTAAAAGCCCCCCCAGGCTGATTCCTTGACCTTGTCTACCCTCTCTGAGCATGGATCTCATCCCACCCAGAGGACGCCCTCAGCCCCTCTTCCCTTCTGGTAAAGTCTCTCCCAAGCCAACCCCAAATTCCAACCAACCAACCAACCACTCTGTATTTTGGACGCAGATCTTTCAAAAACAATTTGTTAATCCAAGCTTTCTAACTTAGGGGCTTGGGGTCTGTGACCATGGTGGGTTCTTACAAATCCTTTGATAACTTTCAATATCCTTGGTTTCCATTCCAACCCTATGTGTCTGGTTCATTTAAAAGCACAATTCAGAAGAGGGTGGGGCAGACTTCATCCAGCCATCTTCTGACACACAAGGGGAGAGACAGACGTCCCACCTGACGAGTTTCCTCCCAGCTCTGGAAACCTCTTTCTTTGACCTGCTACCTTTACACTCTTCTCCAGCAAACTCCACAGATCCAATCAAACCAATCAAACTGGGAGGTGCAGGAAGGCTCAGGAAGGCAGTGACTCACAAGAGGCGCACCCTTCTGACTCCTCCTGGCCCCGTCATTCAACCCCTCTTAGACCACTCCTTCCCACCACCCATAATTAAAGATGTTTTCCTTCTCTTAGTCAACCATTACCCTGATCTGGTCCAAGCAGTGGGACAAAGAGTCTTGTCCTGAAGTGAATCAATCCAGTGAATGTAAACCTAAAACCCCTCCCGGTCCTAGGCCAGCAAGAACCTCAGTCCCATCCTCAGCCAGAACAGAGTTGGGGGGCCCATGACCCTCCACTTTCATCCAGTTTCCTCAAAGAAAATGGTCAGGCCTTTAGCTTTGGGGGGGGTGGGCATTGCTTTCCTGGGAGGTTGCCTGAGTAGTGATAAAGTTTCTCCTTCGGACTGGATGGAGGACTTGAGACCACAGTAGTCTAATACTATTGCACTTTAAGAGGCAGCTAGATGGCGCCATAGTGCACAGAGCACTGGGTTTGGAACTGGAAGCCTCAGACCTTTCCAAGCAGGGTGACCCTGGGCAAGTCACTTCATCATCCTGTTTGCTCAGGTTCCCCATGTGTAAAATGAACTGATGAAGGATATGGCAAACCACTCTGGGATCTCTGCCAAGAAAACCCCAAATGGGATCACGGAGAGTCCAACACAACAAAACGGTGCACTGGGTATTATTCTTTGGGTCACTCAACATTCCCAGGACGCAGTGACTCAGAGCTCCCTGGCTACCGTTCTCCTCCAAGGGTCCTCTTCCCCCAAGGTTATATAGCACTAACTGTGCTAAGAACTTTATAAATATTATCTCTCTTAAACCTCCCCACAGTCTGGGGAGATAGGTGCTATTATTAGGAGGAAACCGAGGCAAACAGGGTTAAGTGACTTGCCCAGGGTCATACAGCTAAGTGTTTGGCCATATTTGAACTCAGGGCTTCCTGACTCTAGGCTCAGCACTCCAAACACCAGACCACCCTTTCTGTGGCTTGTCCTTTGTTCTTGGCCAGATATAGATCAGGACCCAGGAAACAGTGGGAGACCTTGGCCTTTTTAAGTTAATGTCTTTAACATATCTCAGTTTGACTGAAGTAGCACCATTCAGTGATTAATAAAAAATGAGGGAAAAACTGTCCCTTGAAAAAAAAAAGTAGATCAGGGAAGGGAAGACTCTCAGGGCTTCAGTCAAAACATAAACAATTGCTATTCACACTCACTCAGAGCCAATCAGGGCCCAAACAATGACCAAGGCAGACTTGGCCTGAGACCTGTTATTGGCCAATCAGTGAAGACCCCAGTGATTGTGGTGGTGGGGTGGGGGTGGGGTTAAGAGAAAAAAACAAGACAAAAATGCTGCTCCTCGAAGATGAGGTCTGAATTGCTTTTGTACCTGTGTCCCCAGCACCTAACACAGAGTCTAGCATTTACCTAGTACTTACAAAATGCTTTATCATTCATGCGTTCATTCACTGCAGATGCTTTATAAATGCCATCGATTGGTTGATTCATGCGTTCATTGATTATTGCAAACATGCTCTCCCAGTAGCTCATTTTAAGGGTCAGGAAAGGGATGCTCAGACTAGGGGAGTGTCTTGTCCAAGGTCACACTGACAGTTAACTACAGGTTCCTAGATCAATAATAACGACGGCTGATAAGTGCTTATCTCCATAAGGTTTACCAGCTCTCCAGCCCCATTTGCCCCCAAAGGGGAGGAAGAGCACAGCTGGATGGCTGTCTTGAGGACCCTCATGGGATTTCTGAGGGTGGTGGGAACCAGTTCTGGCCACTGGGACCGGGTCTCCAAAATCCACTGACTCCTCCCCCTCTCACTCTGGGGGGGGGGCGGTTAGGGAGCTGGGAGAAGAGGACAGTCCTCCAAAGGGACGTTGGGTATAAATGGGGAAGAGGAGAGAAGGTGGGCACTCCGTGGGGCTCACTGCCCAAGGAGCCAGGACCCTCAGAGATGCCAGGGCTCTGCCATTCAGAACCAGTCACCTGAGATGATGAATGGTGACTGGATGGTAGAGGCCTGGATGCTGCCTCTGGGCTCTTCACCTTCCCTCAGGAGCTCCTGCTGAGCCTGGCTTCCATCTTTCATCCCTTTTCTCCAAGGGATGCCCACTTTCTGTACTTACCAAGTCTTCTCAAAAGAAGCCAGATATCTGCACATGAAGACTAAAATTTCCCTGGCCAGGGAGGGGCTCTTCTTCCAAATCAGGGGAAGATGTACTCAGACCTCCTCCCAGACACACAGCAAGCAGTCCCTCTGGCTGCCTCCCTCTCCCTGGGCTTGAGCCTGTGTGGGTTACAGCGACCTTTACTCAAATTAAACTCAGAGGCTTCTCAAAGTAGAAGGCAAAAAGGATTTTATTACAATCTCATGAGAAGGGGCACTTGAGCATGAAAGGCCAGGTTAAGTGGGGAGATTCAAGGGGAGTTCAAGGAGGTTCCCAGAATCTGAACCCCATCAACCTCAGGCAAGGATGCCTGCCCTCGAACTCTGCCTGTCCCCCACTGGCTGGCCACTGGTTGGTCCCTGGTCAGTGGTATAGCCACAAGGAGCCCAACTCTCCCCTCCAACCCCAGAAAAGAGCCTGCACCTATCCCTGGACCATCATGAAGAGGGACTGGTACTCCAGGAAGGGAGCACCAGCTTGCAGGCCCCCAGCTGGAGCCCTCCATAGCTCCTGGGCTCACCTTCCTTCTAAGTCCATCCTCCAAATGACTAAGGAAACAACAAGGGAGAAGATGCTATTCTGAGCCTGTCTCACCACCAAGGAGGAACCGGGTCCAGGAGCGAAGATGTTGGGGGCACTGACTACAACTGAGCTCAGGATTGACTGAGATAAGGAGATTGTGAAGACTTTTCATTATAAAAATATGGAGAATATTGAATTTTCTAAATAAAATGTTTTTTCCATAAGGCCTCTCTCCCTGGATACCTGAGGTATCCAGGGTCTGTGGACTGTCAGTTGTGCCCCCTCCTACCCCCCTACCAGCTACCAACTTTCTTTGTGAAAGTGTTGCAGACTGTAACTGAAACTTGGAAGTTATTCAAATCTCCCCTTTATTTGTTGTACTGTTGCCACATCAGCATTTCCAGTTTCCCCTTCTCCCCCTCCCCTTCTTTCTAAAGCCACATCAGCAGTTAAGTTAGGTTTTAAATGAGGTAATTCTGTTGGGATAGGTGAAGAATGCCTGGGGTTTGTCTAGTTTTTCTTAGTTTCTCCATACTTAGATTCTAAGCCTGTCTCCCAGCCAATGGAGATGTAGGATAGTGGGGAAGTGAGATTCTCTGCATTAGGATATAAGAATTGTAATCTGATTTCTGTAAATTGCCTCCTTCCATCAGATGCCCAACCTGGTGGAGGGATGCCCCTTTCTTGTGAGAATTGTAATAAATCATTTTCTGTTCTTGTAGAGAAGCCCCTCTGTTATTTAAAATTTTGAGTAAGGGTGTTTTTATCCCACAGGAGCAAAGATGATGGGGGTACTGACCATGCCTTCCCAGAGTTTCCAATGCAGACAAAGGGAAGTGAGAAAGCTACCACTGAGACCACTGGGGACATTCAACCAATGGCTTTAAAGCACCCACTCTGTGATAGGCATTGGGGGTACAAGCCTTGTCCTCATCAAGGCCACCCAGTGCTCTCCTAAAGAAGGAGAGAGGAAGGCGGAGAAAGTGCTGTGGACCACATTTGAGATTCAGTGACACTTTCTGGAGGAGGCCTCTCCTGAGTTGAAAGCCTTGAAGCAATTCAAGAATTCAGACAAGTAGAGACAAGGACTGTGGTTGAGGTTTGTCCTTTGCTCCTGATGGGGACCGTGACTTGTGGGGGAAGGATGCCAGGACATGCAAATAAATTGGATTTAAGTGAGGAGGGCTGGGCAATGTCACTAGCCTTGGTGTCTCCTGAGGAGCCATTGGGGTCCAGTGGCCAGAAGTGCATCAGGGTAACAGGAGAGGGCCCCATAGCAGTTGAGACCTTGGCCTTTTGGCAGGTCTCAGTTTGAAGGAAGGCATTCAAGGCCTGGGGAATGGCCGGTGCTCTCATACGGCAGCAGGCTGAGTGGCCAATGACCGCTTTTGCTTGTGAAGAGAAGGGGACACAAGCCAGCCAGTGGGGACAAAGATGTTTGCTTTGTCTCCTCTAGGCAGTGGGAGCCATGGATAGCTTGTGAGCATCTTGGGAGGGTGGCATTGGCCCTCCAGGACAACCAAGGAAGAGGTGATGAAGGTTTGAGCTTAGGTGACAGAACCAGAGAGCAGAGATGAGATTCAGGCCCTGCTGGGCTCTGAGGAGCATAGGAGAGGGCTGACCTGCTGACTCAGAGGTTACAACTGGGGCACCCTGGGGGTGCTTGGAAGACGACAAGCAGGCTCAGCAGGGAGGGTCATGAGGTTTGTCTGGGGACACACACACACATTACGTACAGGTACACACAGATTCATACATGTGCACACATATGAGCGCACACAGGGTCATGTAAGCTTGCACTTTATCACCCTTCACACATGGTGCCCTGTTGCTTCCTGATCTCTCTTTTTGGGGGCTGGGAAGGCAATCACATGGCTGCTCAATGTCTGAGGCTGGATTTGAACTCAGGTCCTCCTATGCTCTATCTACTGCAGCACCACCTGGTGGCTCCAACCCCTCTTAATTCCAGTGCCTCTCCTGTCTTCATGTTTTCCCCTCTCTCCTGTGTTCAGCTGGCTTGTACCTGCTTGTTTGCTTCTTGCCTCCCTCTTAGATTGTGGGCTACTCAAGAGTTGGGACAGCTTTTGCCTTTTTATGTCTAATATGTACCTGACGTGTGGTAGGTACTTAATACATTTTTGGGGCAGCTAAGTGGCTCAGTGGATACAACCCAGGGCCTGGAGTCAGAAAGACTTGAATTCAAATCCAGCCTCAGACACTTACTAGCCATGTGACCCTGGGCAAGTCACTTCACCCTGTTCGCCTCAGTTCCCCATCTGTAAAATGGGCTGGAGAAGGAAATGGCAGACCACTCCAGTATCTCTGCCAAGAAAGCCCCCAGTGAGGTCCTGGAGAGTCGGATATGACCAAAATAACTGAGCAATAATCCATGTGGATTGGCTGACTGCTTGGTTTGATTCCCAAGATCTTCTGGATTCCATAGCCTGCTGTCCTGTCTAAGGTGGGGGGGCGGTGTTTCCCCTGGAAGCAGCTTCCCCACTAAGGAGAGAGATTCTCTTTGTGGGAATCTTTCTGGATTGTGGGCCTCTGCTCCCTATTGGACAGAACGGAGAGCCTTCTCCTGGCCCAGTGCCTCCTGCTCAAAGCTACAAGGTCACCATGGATGGCTGGTGGGGGGACAGGAGAAGAAACATTCCCACCACAGGGATCTTCCAGTGAAGTAGTTCTGAATTCAAACGTTCCGAGTGCTGCTGAAAGTTTGAAGTGTGTGCAGGACTTAGCCCCACCTTGGAGAAGGTAAAGGATTTACTCAGCTGGTCCTGTTAGACTCCATCAGAACCTCCAAGAAACAAGTCAGGACCTCAGCCATCTCCACAATCTGTTGCTCACCTCCTTGGTCCCCTCTGCCCATCAGGCCACCCACACACACCTACCAGAATTCACACCTTGGGATTACATGCCATGCTTTTTGTGCCTGTCAACTCCTGTGGGGGTGAAGGAAATCGAATCTCTCAGAGGAAGAAGGGGGCCATGGTGGGTTTGCGCACATGTGTTTTCAGTGTTGGGCACACAGTGGCTGCTTAATCAATGTTTGCTGGATCATTGACTGAATTACTGAGGGATCAACTCACATTCAAAGCAGAGATGAAGCTGTATTAGAGACTGGGGAGTCCTTTGTAATTTGTCCTGAGACAGTGATACTTGAAGGCTTCAGAGGAGTGATGGGGAAAACCTCCTAGATAAATGTTCTATGGGGAAGTCAGCCCAGGAGGGACAGGAAACTCTTGAGAATGAAACTGTGAAGACCCAAGGAGAAATAAGGGCATGGGGTGGGAAGAAGGGTGCCTGTGGAGAGATGTGACCACACAGGGAAGTTACTACCTCACCTACTCAGATTCACTCTGATCCAGAAATGGAAAGGGGCATGTTCTGGTCACCAGGACCATGTGAGTCACATCTAACATGGAGCCATCAGATGCCATGGCCAAACCCTGGTCTAGGACTGATGCAACTCAGTTGTTTGAAAAGGATGGAGAATGAGATCTGCAAACCAGACAGAGGCCAACTCCCTTGGATTCCTGCCAAGTCTATTCCAAGTCCAGAAATCTCATCAAAGGGAAGGCCAGTGACCAAATTCTGTCCTTTCTCTGCCCACCTGGGATGTGACCCCTTTTCTCCATTTAGGTCTCATCTCCATCCGGGTGCTCCTCTCTCCTCCCACCCCCTGGTGGGCCACCCTGCCCTCTCCAGTCGCCCCTGTTGGAACAATCAAACAGAGCTCCAGAGGCTGCCACTCCTCTGGTCAGCTTCTAGAGCTTTTTGCCACCTGCTCCCCAACCAGCTTTCCAGCCTCATTGGACTTTACTTCACCTCCTGCTCTCCACACTTCGGCAATTAGCCTTCTACTATGTTTCCCTCTCAAAACTCCATCTCTCATTTCTGCACCTTTGCCCTAGCTGTCCCCCTGGAAGGCCTGGAATATTTTCCCTCCTGCCTGAGTCCTCCTCTTCCTTTCCTTAAATCTAACCTCCCCAAAGTCTTCCTTGGTCTCCCTCCTCCAGTTAGTTGGCAAGGAATCAGGAAGACCTGAATTTAAATCTGAACTTACTAGCTGCACAACCCTGGCCAAATCCCTCAACCTCTGAGTGCCTCAGTTTCCTCAACTGTAAAATGGGAATAGTAATGGTTTCTACCATCTACAATGGTTGTGAGGGTGAAATGTGTTAGACGTGAGCCCATCTAACAAGCCCCCAGTGGTGAGAAACATGCTCTCCTTAAATAAAGAACAATGCCTGCTGTGAAATCAGGAAAGTCTGATTAATCTTTATACCCATTTGGGCAGGTAGCCTCCCCAGTAAGGTTACAGGAAAACTGTAGGAAGATGGGGCTTTCCTAACTTTGGATCGCCATCCCCTGGCCATGTGACTCCATGTTCTCCTCTCTGATAGGCCCTTCCTCACGCAGCTCCTTGGTCCTGGGCATTAGTTTCTGACCTCTAACCTGTCCATTCTAGGGCACAACCCTTATCACCTAGGAACGCAGACAACAAAACTTTCTTACTTCCCACAAATGAGAAGTATTCGTGAAGCGCTTTAGCCCAGCGCCCAGCATACAGTCAGTGCTCTATAAGTGCTCAATCCCTTCCTTCCCTTTGCTCCCAAGCCCCCTTGCACATAACCCCTTTCTAGCTTTTGGTTTGGATGCAGTTTCTGTTTTTATACCTATCCTGGAAACTCCCCCGTTCAGAGGGAAGCCCCTGGGAGGAGGGATCTCGTCATTCACTGCTCTGCTCTCCCTAGCACCTATGCACATTGGTTGTAGCTAAATTGTATTTTTAGTCACATCCAGTCTTCATGGCCCCCTTTGGGTTTCCTTGGTGATGGGGTACAGACTCTTGGGACCTCCTTGAATCTCTCCACTTAATCTGGCCTTCCCTTGTCCATTACCTCTTGATTGCCCCACCTACATCCCACCCAAGCCCTGCATTGTCTGACACCTCCCAATTGTTTCCAGCTGTTTCCCACCCTGGATTACATCACTAGTTACCCCAATGCCGTCAAGATCTTCCTTACACCCTCCTCCCAGATCACTAGATCATCTCTAGATAGGTCTCACGGACTTTCTGTATATAAGTTCCATTGCACCTCCATGAAGGGACTCAGACTCTGCTTGACTGAGATTCTATCTGGCCCACTTGTGAATACAAGCTTCACAAATGGTTAGACTCCTTAAGAGTCAACTCAATATGGTGAATCTTTAATAAACTTTGTCTTTCCTTGGCTTTAAGAAGGCTTGAGTCAAATTCATTCGGTATTTCGGGGTCCCCCAGCACTCCCTTAACCTCAACATTGGCAGAGATACAGAAGTGTTTGCCATTTTCTTCCTCAGCTCATTTTACAGATGAGGAAACTGAGGCAAGCAAGGGAAAGTGACTGCCCAGGGTCACACAGTTAGGAAGAGACTGAGGCTGGATTTGAACTCAGGTCTGCCTGGCTCCAGACTCAGTGCTCTGTGCACTGTGGTGCCAGGGTGCCCCATGACTGGCATACAGTGAGTGCTTAATAATTGCTGGGTGACAGTAAACCTGTAGAGAAAAGAAATGATAATCATCGACTGGACCAGGCTGGGCCAGGCTCCTTCTTGGACAGGGTACGTGGACAGGCAGACGGAAAACCGTTACATCCAAGACTGAGTTTACTGTGTGTTTAATTATCTCTTGCCCCAGGCAAAGCAAATCACCACATTGGCCTGTCAGAGATAACCTACTCACATGGAGGCCTCCCTGGCCTAAGGCAAGGTGGGTACCACACTCCCTTGGCCTGAGGCAGGCACCATGCTCTCTCCCTTGAGGAGAGGTGGGCACCACATACTCCTTGACCTGAAGCAGGCACTACACTTAGGTTTTGGAAGCCTGAGTCTCTGGTCCCTGCTTTGTTCACACTTCTCAGATTTTCCCAACTAGCTCTTCTTCTGGTCCTTCCCTTGGCTGCTGTGGGCACTGGCCTCTGGGTTCTGCTCACTTCACTCTGCATCAGCTCATTTGTGTCTTTCCAGAATTCTCTCAGTCCATCATATGCATCGTTTCTCCTGGCAGTAGAGCTTCCCAACCTCCTCCCTCCCAATCTGCCCTGCCTTCCCATGTGACAGCCAATCCTGTTTCCAGTCCTTTGTGCAGCTTTTAGTGGAACCTCGGACAAGCCTCTCAGAGTGGGATAGAGAGGTGACCTCTGGGACAGTTTGGTGCATTGGGGAGAATTTTAAAACAGCAGGAGGTCCTGATTTGGCAGCAGCCCACGCAGTACCCCATAGATCTGAGGCAGTCCTGCACTGTCTCAGGTTTTCATCAGTAATCCAGATAAAAGTGTGCCTGGCACACTCATCGTTTCAGCAGGTGGCACTGGGCTGGGAAGGAAGAAGAGTCAGCTGGGAAAGGCCCCTAATAAAAAATCATTTAAGAGGTTCATGGTGAAGTCACAGCCTCAGGTTCTAAAGCATCAACTCATAAGCACAAGTTGTGGGAAGCATGGCTGCTTAGCAGGCCGTTGGAAAAGGACCTGGGAATTTTAGCGAGTCACAAGCTCAGTGCGGGTCAGCACATCCCAGGGGAGGGTCCTGGGCCCTCTGCCTCTGCTTGGATAGGGAGCAGTTCTGGGGGCCACAGTTAGGGAGAACATTGCTAGGTCAGAGAGTCTAGGAGAGTCTGGGGTCTCAAGAGCATGTGGGAGGATCAGCTAAAGAAGCTGGTGGTGTCTATCCCAGGGAAGGGAAGGTTTGGAGGGAGGGAGCCCCCTTCAAGGATTCCAGGGTTGGAGGGGTTGCCTTGGGAAGTAGTGATTACCTCTTCCCCCCAGGTATTGAAGGAGAGGCTTGGACCCTGAGGTCCTTGGCTCTGAGCTGCTGCATTGCGGGGTGTCATCAGGCCTCTGCCCCACTCTCAACTGACATGTGACAGAAAAGCTGAGTCAAGACCTTGGACAAATGACATGATCTTCCCCAGGCTCAGCTATCTCATCTGAAAAATGGGAAAACACCATGTATTTCCCCCAGGGACTCTGTGACTGGGTGTGGGGAGGAGATAGGGGAAGGGGTAAGTCCTGTTCCCAGAGATCTCAATCTAGAGGTCTTTGCTGCCTGCCCAGGTCAGACAGCCTCTCCCCAGCCCAAGCCTCTATCTCCAGAGTCGAGAAAGGGGAAGAAAGAAGCTGGGGAAGATATCTCTATGGTGGTGGGGGTAGGGGGAGGAAACCGTGTGACACTTCCTAGGGTCAGGAGGCTGTCACCCGACTGGCCTCAGAAGTCTCTGGTCTAGCCAGAAAGGAAGGGGGCCCAGGGGTAGGACTAGCTCTCCTATAGCTGAGTTCCTAGGAGGCCCCCCACCCCTAGGGCCACTGAGCCATCCCAAGCAGGGGCCATCTTCCTAACAGAGCAAGGAGGCCCAGTAACCCACATTGGCCCCAGAGAGGCCACAGCCATCTCTATGAATGGCCAAGGGCCCCAGCTTGCCCTCCCCCTCTGTGCCCCCCATCTCGTTCTGGGGGGTTATGGGGGCAGAAAAGCAATGTCTCAGTTTCTGTTTCTCTGTATTCCTTTCTTTGCAAATCTCCCTTCTCTCTGTCTCTCTCTCTCACACTTTCTCTCTACTTTCTCTCTACTTTCGCTCTCTCTGCCTGGTCTCTTACTGCCACATTGCCTATCTCTCTCCCAGCATCACATCTTCTGTTATTCATTTCCAGCTCTCCATCTGCCTGCCCACCCATCTCTGTCTCTCTCTGTCTCCCTCCCTTCTCTCTCTCTGTCTCTCTCCTGTTGTCCCCTAGGGAGAGGCTGGAGATGAAGGCCAGGAGACAGCTCTTTACTGCCCCAAACATCAGCTTTGATCTTGGAGACAGGAGAATGGATGAAATAACCTCTAAGGTCCCCCAAGGCTCTGATGTCTGCCTTGTGGGATCTAGAAGGGGTGCACCTTCACATCCCCCCATCTACTTCTGAGAAGCAGCTGGCAGTGGGAGCTGGGAGGTGCTAAGGTAGAACTCTCAGGGAAAGGGGGTCAAAGATACTGCTCCCAACCGTCTGCTGACTGAGACACATTTGAGGTCCACCCAAAACTATCTACACATTTGAAGGTGATTCTGGGGGTACAGGGCCCCCTCAGTGTATTCCAGGAGCCTCCTGGTACGTTCCTGATGGCTTGGCACAGAGCACCTGCCATTGCTGCACTGAGGTAAGCTTTGCCCTCTCTGATCTCACTGCTCAAAGTACAGTGTCTCCATCTGGCCTTGACTCATTTCCACAAATATTCTCAATAACCTTGCAAACTCATCAGGTGATAAAGTTGGCCAAGGAGGGAACTGGCATAGGAAGACAGACAACTCAGTCATGGAGCTGGGTATTGGTGTAACCCTGCTGGAAAGGAATTTCTACAATGCAATGAATCTGTACCCCTGCAGCTGCTAAAGCTCCCACTCCCTGTGCCCTGGCTTTACCACTTCTTGGACTGTTCCCTCAAAGAGATCAGAGTGAAGGGGGAACAGGACCCACATGCACAGACCTCTGCAATGGCTCTTTTGGTAAGAGGAAAGGGCTGGAAACTGGCAGGGACCCAGCCGCCGAGGAATGGTGGCACTGATTATGGCCCACGAATGAAAGGAATGCTAGTGTGTGCTTCAGAGGAACCCTGGAAGGTAGAGCTCCCAGCAAGGGAAGGAAGCAGAACCGGGAGAGCCACTTCCCCACTCAGTAACAATAACACTACAGAGACAAACACCAGGGTACATCTGTGGGCAGATGCCCAGCCTGGATTGGCTGCAGTCTGCTATGAATTCTGCTGCTGCCTCCTGGCATGGGGGGGATGGGCTCTAGGGAGAACCATGGCCGGATTAGGCACACCTCACCAGTTTGTTTTCCTTTTTTCCCCCGCTATGGTTAGGGACTAGAGGGAGAGAAGCCAATTTTTGTTTGTTGAAAAAATAATTTTAAAAGATTATATACTTCTGGTGGTTTTCTTTTCTTATCTTTATATCCCCAGGACTTGCAATTCAGTAGGTACTTAATAAATGCTTGTAGAATTGAAACACAGGGCAGTGACATGGCTAGCAGATAGAGGCCTCCGCCTGGGGTCAGGAAGACTTATCACCCTGAGTTCAAAACCAGCTTCAGACACTAGCTGTGTGACCCTGGGCAAGTCACTTCACCCTGTTTGCCTCAGTTTCCTCATCTGTAAAATGAATTAGAGAAGGACATAGGAAACCCCTCCAGTATCTCTGCCCAGAAAACCCCAAATGGGGTCGGACTCACCTGAACTATTTCGTGCAGCATCCCAGGCTAAGCCGTGGGGTCACTGAGTTTAACCACAAGCTAGGTCCTCGGGAGGTGATAGTTGAATGCGCAGGAGAGGACACAAGCATGGGATCCATGTCTTTGCCGGGATGTCCCTGGTTCCTGCACTTCTGATGGTGCCCACCAAGACTCAACTCTTCCTATTCCCCTCCCCTGGCCAAATATGCTGTATCTGCTTCATACTCTGGGCCCCCTTGGAGGGCGTTTTGGCTATTTCTGCTGTATTTCTATTTTTTAATGCTTTGTTACAAGGGTGGCAATATATATTTGGATATGTTTGATATATTTGAAAATTCTTTACAAGAATAACGTGGGGGTGGTGTGGAGGGCAAAGGGGCTGTTTTTTCTGGGTTTGGGTCTCTGGCATCTAGCACAGAGCTTAACGAAATCGCTCATTGAATGCCCAATTGAAAGTGTAGCACTGGGCCATGGGGCACCCCTGGAGAGTGTGAGGACAGCAGTGTATCAGGGCAGGTTTCCAAGGACAATGTGAGGGTCCAGTTGAGTTGGGTGGGCTGTCAGTGGTGAAGCAGCTCCAGGACAGCTTCTAGGAATTAGTGCAAATGGGAAGCCGTCGGCTGATCTGTGGGGAAGAATGGGTAACAAGCCAGGGGACCTGGGACCCAGGGGGAAATCCTCAGAACCAGGACTGCCAGGCTAGCTTCAAAGCCAACCCCTGAAAGCCCCAGCCCTCCACTCAGTCAAAGAGGCTCTAGAAGCTGGCAGGCATGTCACAGCTGGAGAAATCACAGAGTCCAAGCCCCTCCAGTTGGTTCAGAGACTGGCACACTGGGAGCCAGTCAGAAGCCCCAACTTTTCCCTCTTGTTCCTTCCCAGTGCCTGGCCCACTCTGTAAGCCTAAGGCGGCTTTGTGCACATGGGGGCCCCAGGCAGCTAAGATAGGGGCACAGAAGTTGTCTGTACCAGCTTTGCCCAGGGCCCAGCCCTTGTACCACCCTCCTTCAGGGTTGGCACTCTTCACCTCACATTTCCTGGATGGAGCTGAGTCTGACTCCCCCACCTCTCCCACTTGGGCTGGTCTCTGGGTATCAAAGGACCATTGTTTGCACCCCATTGAGGGGCTATTTGGAGTCATCTGCAGCCCCCACCCCGGGGCCCCTCCCTACTCTGCTGAGTCACTCAGCCCCAAAAGTGAGGAGAGCCACCTCCCAGTTTTCCTGGCTGCTGAGGAGGGGTTGCGATTTCCCCAGAAAGGCTGGCACCCTCTGAGGGGCAGGTGGTGCCAAGTGGTTTACCACCCACTTGGATGAGTGACTCCTCCAGGTCCCCACACCCCTTTATCTCCAGTCCACAAATGGCCCCAATGTTCAGGGGAGTAGGGACCCAGGGGAAGGGAGTGGGCTATTTGTAAGCCTGGCGCCCAAGGCAGAGAGCCCTGCAGAGTGAGTGGGAAGGCCCAGCCAATCCCAGAACATGGGCCCGTATTTAGGGATCAGACCTGGTCAAGGGGTACCCCTACCTCGCTGGAGAAGAGAGCTGACAGCGGCCAGGGGCTCAGTACTCTGGGCACAGACCTTGAGGATGTGATCAGCACTGAAGCAGTGGTCTGGGCCTGGGCAGTGTTGAATGTTCCCTTTGTTCTCATGCCAGCCTGAGCCGCCAGGGCTGAATCCTGGTCCAGACCCAGTGGGAGGGTGTGGGTAGGCCCTGGGGCACTGGAATGCTCCCCTCCCCCATCAGACCAGGCACTTGAGGCAGGCTGGGTGAAGAAAGGGGAAACTCAAGAGCTTGTCTAACCACTCCCTCCCACCCCCACCCACCAGTTCTTCCCCCTGCCCCAGCAGAGACAGGACCCTTTCTCTCCCCACTTCTTTGACACCTGCTGCTGTCCCCTCCCTGAGTACCAGGGTCCTGTGCCCAGCTCCATCTCATATGCCAGGTCTTGTCAGTAATGGGCTCCCTTCTCCCTGAGACTGAGAGATTAGCACTCCCTTGGTGACCTGAGACAAGCCTCAGTGTGACCTTCTATTAGGTGAGACAGTTGACCTGGTGGGTCTGGAAGGTCCCTTCCAGCTCTCAGGGATGCTGTGTACCCCAGTTTGGGGGAAAGGTGGGGTAGGGCCAGCACCACCCTGGGCACCAAGGAGATGTCAGATGTACAGATGAGCTCATGACCTCCCATGCTTCAGCTCCGGGAAGGCCCCAGGGAGCCTTGGGGGATGCATCTGGCACAGCAACTACATCACAGAGAGCCCCTCCACTTCAAAAGCCGACAGGATAGATCCCTTCTTTTCTCCTTTTCACCCTTGACTGCCCTCAGTTTTGCCCAACTCTGTGTGTGTGTGTGTGTGTGTGTGTATGTGTGTGTGTGTGTGTGTGAGTGAGTGAGGGGGAGCAGATGCCCTAAAGCAAAGAGGAAATGAAGGGGAGGGGGCACACTCTCCCACCTCTCAGTGACCACCTCCACACAGGGCCTGCCATGTGCCAGGGCTGGTGTTAGGCACTGGGGTACAGATGAAATAATACCTCCACTTTACCAGAGGCCTTCTGTGCCTTCTCTGTGCCAGACACGGGGCTAAACAGACAGCATCTCATTTGATCTGATCTTTTCAATAACGCTTCCAGGGAGCCTCTGTTATTGTCTCCACTTTACAGTGGAGGAGATCAAGGCAAGAGTGGTTTGCCCAGGATCATCCTGCTAGGAGTCAAGTGTCTGAGGAGGGATTTTCTTGACTTCTTAGGGAGAGGGTGATGGCCTTGGAGTCCGTTTGGAATTCCACCCTGTTAGCTGTTAGACAGGGGAGTCCTTGGACTGTTCAGAGCGTCACTTCCCCATCTGTCAAATGGGAACAATGATTTCTACAAGCCCAGGCCTCCTCCTCCCCCTTCAGCCCTCCATCACCAGCTCCCTGACAGTTCTGAGGACTCATCTGAAGGGCTTGTCAAACTTCAGGGGCCCCATGACCTAGGCCAGCATGACAAATTGGACTCCTTCCAGCTCTAGGGGATTTCCTGTTCAATGAATTCTCCTCCAAAACTGGGGAAATCAGTCCTTCCCCAGGAGGAGAATGGCCTGGGGCTGAGGCCCATTCTGGATAGGAGGCCCACCCCTCTCTGAGCCCTGGCTGTCACCCTGGAGGGTCCCAGGCCCTTGCCCAGCAGGAGACTGGCTTTTGTCCCAGGTCCTTAGCCAATGTGACTCAGCAGAGGAAGGCAGGAGACCAGCACGAGGCCTCTGGTGACTCAGCATTGCAATGCCAGGAAACAAGTCAGCAGGGAGAGGGGTGGGAAGATCACCCTTGGGTTGCCTCCTCTACCAGCTGGGCCCCAAGTGGGTAGCACTGCCACTTTCCTGAGCTTGTCCCAAGTGCTAGTGCTCATTCACAAGTTGGGGGAAAAGAAGGGGTCATATCTTAGGTCTCTGTCCTCACTTCTCCTGGAGAAAACATGACCCCCTTACTGAAAGGCTTCATGGGGGTCTGGTCTGAAGCACAGAGGGAGCCTCCGGGCCTCTGCTTCCTCCACTATAACATGAGGAGGTGAGCAGGAGAGATTCTAGGGATGCCTGTGCCCTCCAGAGCCTGTGGGCCTGCATCATGGCCTCCCACTGACCAGCTCCTGCTCTCTGATGGCCTGTTCTTTGAATCCAGTCACTGGCACCTTCAGAGAAAATCTGAATATTCTCTGGGTCCCACCCCCAAAATCCTAGATCATTCCTTCCCTCTGAGACCTTACCCTCAAGCCTCCACTCCTCCCATTCAGAACCTCCCACTATTCCTGGTGTTGCCCCTCTGCCAGGGCACAAAGTACCTTGCTCACTCTCCTGGGGCTTCTCCCAGTCCCCATTTTGAAAAGGGGCCCCACTAGTCTCAGGCCTCTCCCTGACCTCCTGGAACCTAAATCTTGCCCCAGACAGGGGTCCTTCATCCATGGCATTGACCCTGCTTGGCCAAACCCTGTTAGAGGTTGCTTTCCACCTTCAGAGGAGAAGCTTCTGGGGCAGGAACTGCCTCTTTGGACTTACATTTGTACAGGGCTTAGCACAGTGCCTGGCACAAGGGAGGGCTTCATAAACTCTGGCTTCCTCCCTCCTCCCTCCCTTCCATAGCCTTGACCTCTTCCTGCAGAAAGCCCTCCGGGCTCATCTGTGGTCAGTGCTATGCCCCTTGAAGACTCTGTGTGTTTACTTGCCCCTGTGAGAGCCTGGTAGCTGTTTCTGCAGCAGAACCTACTCCACCATGAGGGCAAGCTGGAGCTGTCTCCCTGTGCAGAACCCAGCCCATTCCTGCCCTAGTTTCCTGAACCATCATTCTTAGCAGCTTCCATGTGAGGATGGTTCAACCCAATTTACAGATGAAGAGATAAGGATCAGGTCACATTCTAAGTAATGTGATGGACTCAGGAGTTCTTCCTTCCAGTTTCCATCTTGTCAATGGCCCCTGGAGTGAGCTGGAGTGGAGGATGGAATGTCCTCTCTTGCATTGCTGGAAGGCTGCCTCCAGTCTCCCTTCTGTCTCCACTCTAAGCTCACCTTCTACAGGAGCCTTCTTTTTTTTTTTTGTTAATTTTATTATTATGTTTTAATGTTCTACAATCACTACCATAAAATTAAGATTTTAACCCCCCACACCTACCCCCCATTTCTCCCCTCCCTCCCCAAGACAACATACAATTCTATATAGGTTCTACACATACTTTCCTATTGAGTATGTTTTCACTATAATCATGCCATGTAGTTGAATTAAAATAAATGGAAGAAATCATATAACAAACCATAAAATAATACACAAACACACAAACATACATGATCTGCTACATTCTGCGAATGACTTTCATATTTCTCTGAGTGTGGAAGGCATTTTGCCTTAGAAAACCAACGTTGGAATTTTTTTTTTAAGTAAGTTGTTGCATTATTACGAAGTTCCAGGTCTATCAGAAAAATCTCTCTCACATTGTGGTCGTTGCTGTGCACAAAATTCTCCTGGTTATGCTCCTTTCGCTCAGCATCAGATCATATAAGACCTTCCAGGCCTCCCTAAAGTCTTCTTGTTCATCATTTCTTATGGCGCAATAGTATTCCATTACATTCATGCACCATAATTTATTCAGCCATTCCCCAATTGATGGATATCCCCTTGACTTCCAGTTTTTGGCAACTACAAAGAGAGCTGCTATAAATATTTTTGTACAAGTCGGACCCTTTCCCATTTTTATGTTCTCTTGGGGATACAGTCCTAGTAGTGATATTGCTGGGTCAAAGGGTATGCACATTTTTGTAGCCCTTTGGGCATAGTTCCAAATTGCTCTCCAGAATGGTTGGATGAGCTCACAGATCCACCAACAATGAATTAGTGTTCCAACTCTCCCACATACTCTCCAACATTTATCGTTTTCTTGTTATGTCATGTTTGCCAATCTTATAGGTGTGTACAGGAGCCTTCTTGACTCTAGCACCTTCCTTCTTTTCATTATTTCTTGTTTCTCTTCTCTAACTCTTGTTGGCACACATTGATTTGGTCGGTTTAGAGTATAAGCTGTCTGAGGGCAGGGGCTGTCTTTGCTTCCTTCTGTATCCTCAGGGCTTAGCATAGTGTCTGCACATTATAGGTGCTTCATAAATATTTGTTGATTGACTAAAATGACCGCCCCACTCCGTGCCTCAGTTTCCCTACCTCTAAAAAGAAGCTAGCAGAGAGAATCTCATTGGGCTATGGTTTCAAAGTCAGGTAAGAGTCTTCGGAAGCATCAGAGCCATTGTGATTGTGGGGGATTGCTGATAGGAGGTGTGGGAATGGAACAGTTCTCTCTCTCCCAGGATGCTGCCTGGCCTCTGTGCCCGGCTGCCAGCAAAGCCTTGGAACCCCTCATCTGGAGATCAAAAGGGTGCCAGGCCCAGCCCAAAGCCCAGGGCAGTGACCCTGACAGGCATCAGCAGCTGAGGTGGCTTGGCCAGGGTTCTCCTGGCACCTTCACCTTCAGTGCCTAATCCAATCAGCCCAACCAACATTCATTTAGGGTGGTTTTCAGGCAAGGCACTGGACACCTGTCAGCAGAAGGAGCAAGCCCTGTCCTCAAGCAGCTTCCCATCTCCTGGAGCCAGTCGACTTTCCCCTGGACAGAAGGCTGTCACCCCACCCCTCTGGCCCTGGAAGCACATGTAATTGGAGGGTCCTGTGCTAAGGCCCCCAGCAGCCTCAGCACAGGGCCTAGTACCTAGCAGTCCCCTGGCAAAAGCTCATTGGGTCGAATTTCTCACCCTGGGAGGGAGGCCACCATATCACCAACATGCTCCTCTTTGCATACATATTGACCCCTCCTCCAGGGCTAGCTGAGGAGCCCCAGGTATTCTTGGGACAGAGAACTCTCAGGGAAGGAGGCACTCTCCAGTACAAGTAAACAGACACCTCACCAGCAACATATAGGCTCTCAGAGTCAGGATGTTCCAAGACACAACTTGAAGGCAGGCCCTCCTGGTCTAAGGCCACAAGGCATCTCCTTCGGTTTGAGCATTGCTAGCTGCCTGGAAGGAGGGAGGCAGCAGGTGTCCTTGGTCCCCTGGAATCCTGATTGGGAAAGACCGAGGCAGCAGGCTCTGAGTTCTCTCAAGAACCTTCAAAGCTGCCTTTGCCATCTTGTTGGCACTGGGCATAGTGGCTCTAGGTTTTGAGCCTTCCCCTCTGCACCAGGCTGATGAAGGCTTCCCAGGGGGTCTCATCCTCATTTCTTACAGCCTAGCCACCTCCTTAAACCATGACTGGTTCAATCTTCAGGCACCCTTAAAACCAAGTGGATAGTGATCTCTTGGGGGATCATGGCCAGTATAGGGGCATAGTTCCCAATTGCTTTTCCAGAATGACTGGCCCCATTCCCAGCTCTACCAGGAGGGCATGACTGTGCATCTAATGTTTTCTCATTCCTGTATTATTTATCCACGCCCCACCCTCCAGGCCCATCTTCTTGTTCAGCTTTTTTTTCAGTTCTGTCTGACTCTTTGTGACCCCATTTGAGGTTTTCTTGGTAGAGATACTGGAGTGGGCTGTCATTTCCTTCTTCATCTCCTTTTCCAGATGAGGAAACTGAAGCAAACAGGGTGAAGTGACTTGCTCAGGGTTACCCAGCTAGGAAGTGTTGAACACCAGATTTGAATTCAGGTCTTCCTGGCTGCAGGCCCAGTATGTCATTTTACAGATGTGTAAACTAAGACCCAAAGAGGGAAATGAACTTGGTCAAGGCCACACAGCTAATTCACCTGCCAGGCTGAAGACCTGAGGGTGAGCTGCTCTAGAGCACATTGGTGGTATGTGAGTATATGTGTAAAAGAGTATAGTGACTACCTTGACTTGCTTGAGCTCCCAATTGTCCAGGTAACCAAGAAGAGCTGTATTGAGGACTGGCTGTATTGACTAAGGCATGGAATGGTTTGACATATCCAGATCCCTTTGCAGTTACCAAAAGTAAAGGCAGACAATTTTGGAGCTTACTGAGTCACCTGGTGATTTAGGAATCTTCAAGAGAGCTTATCATTAAAGCCTTTCCTGCCTGTAGCTTATGGGATTTTGGGGTGCTATCTGTTTGCTGGTTTGGGGAGACATCCCTCCAAAGACTCCCATAACTTGGGTCAGGGGCTCTGGGCACATGCAGGTTTGGAACATGTGTCCTGAAGCCTGGACTGCTTGTCTCTAGGAATGCCTTCTGCTTTGTATAGCAGAAGGCCTGAGCTCTGACACCCAGAATACCTCAGACAGAGTGAGCCAGGCGCAGGCTCTCGGAGTCAGGATGTTCCAATCTTCCCTCTGGGGTGGAGCTCACTGACTCATCTTCCCCCCAAATTCCTTAGCTTTCTTTGTTTAAAAGGCATAGAAAGTCTCCTCATCCATCATCTGGCAGTCTGTTCAGCACAGGCTGGACGATTCCTGTGCACACAACAGCAGAATCAAAACCTGTCATTTCACAGCAAGACTTTCCTCTGGTTTTCTTCTCTTTAAGGGAAAAGGTTGAGATCCTGAGAACCAACCTTTATGTTCTCTGGGCATCTTCCCCTTTAGGGAAGAGAGACACCTGAATTCCCTAAAGAAAGCATCTGCTTCCCTTTACAGTGGCTGCTCATCATCCTTCCAGGCTGAGGGAATCAGTCTGAGCCCCACATCTGGTGAATGGAGCCGTAAAGAGGTCGTAGTCAAGGGGCTGGCCCTGCCCTCAGGGAGCTCCCACCAGCCTAGGGGTGGTGCTGCTAGAAGTATTAGCTAGGCTAGAGTCTGTGGGAAGTACTGGGCAGAAAGGGAGCTCCTTGACTGAGGCCGAGTCCTGGGCAAGGCTGGTGACTGTTTCACTAGAGAGAAGTCATTGTGTCCAACAGTGCTAGGCCTGGCAAGGTGGGGCTTAGTTCAGGCTCTTGCTCCTGCTGCTGTTTCCTTGGCAGACTTCTCCTTCCTCTGGGCCTCTCCAGGGAGGACCAGCTTATGTCCAGAGCCTATGGCGTACTGCAGGATTTTGTGATCTGGCCCCTCTCCCCACCTCCTTTTCCTGGTCATCTGTGCCATGTTCATCCATCTGTCCCTGGCACTATCTGGTCAGGCAGTGGCTTCTGTGGGGTTTTGTCTGAAGTTGCTCCAAAGTGCCCTTAGAGGTACTTCTCTTGCTTCACCCTAGTCTGCCATGTCCTAAAGTGTGGAGGGGGGCACCCTCTGTAGAGCTACCAAACCACCTGAAAATCAGTGGTATCTGGGAAGCCTTCCATGTTTTAACTCAGTTCAATGCCCTGCTATTCTGGAAAACATATTGACTTCCCTCAGAGTCAAGAGACTCAGATCAAGGCAGTGCCTGGTTCCATTCCTTGCTAGTTGCCTGACCCTAGACCAGTCTCTTCAGCCTCAGTTTCCTCCTCTATAGAATGGGCCTCATCCCTTTGCACTTAGTTGCTTCCCAGAGCTGATCATAAGGAAGCCATTGGTCAGATTTGCACTTGTCTGTTTCGATGGATGCTGTGCCTATACCCCATAGACTGTAAGGTCCAGGAGGGAAGGGACCTTCTCTTGGCATCTTCACCTGCACAGCACCTGGCTAGCTGGGGTGGATCAGAAGGTGATCGCAGTCTAGAGACCATCTTGGCCAGAGGATCTCAAAGCAAGTTTGGTCCCAGAGACATTCTCAAAGGCTCCTCGAGCTCACTCTTTCTATAATGATATCACAATCTTATTTGCCTCTCACCACGTTCTCCCCTCTTCCCACTGAACATCTGTATGAGGTAAATGGGCATCCTAGATAGCAGCCTAGCCTAAATGTGGTGGAGTAGGGGCCACCCAACTGTGTCCTACAAAGTGAGACTCAAAAGTCATGGCCAAGATCCTGAAACAGGGCAGCATCTCACTGTGCCCTGGGGACACTCTTCATGGAAGTATGTTCTTTTAGTACATTAGTATGAAATGCACTTCATGAGTTTAAAAAAACTCTTTTGAAAGAAATTCTAATAAAGAATTCATTGTAATTAATAATGATAAAGAAAAATTTTAAAATGGATTTATTGTGGCTCTTTTAAAAAGAACTGATATGTCTTTAAAATGTGTCCATTAATTATTTTTAAAAGAATTAATATTTTTTAAATAAATAAAATTTTAAAAATTTAAAAAATTAAAATTTTTAAAATCAACTTGCTATTACTTTGAAATAACTATTTTAAAACATATAGTTCCTTGTTATTTTAAAAAAGAATAACCATCTTTAAAATGCATGCATTTATTATTATTATTTTAAAAAGAATAAATATTTTAAATGCATTATTGTTTTTAAAGAATCAATACATAAATATTTTTAAATGTATCGGTTTATTATTGTTATTTTTAAAAAGAATAAACAAATATTTTTAAAATGCATCAGTTTAAATTCCTAACATGGTAACTCCCCATAGGTAGAGCCCACATAAACAAGAGTTCTTTGGGGATCTTGACAATTTCATAACTTGTTCTCATTTTAAAGAGCACAAAGGGGTCTGGAGACCATCAAGTTTGGGAGCAAAGATCTTTTTCAAAGCCCTTGTTTTCAAAGGAGGAACCAGATCCAGGAAGGCCCTATACAAGCAGAGCCCAGCTTTCTTTCTCTTTAATTTTTTTCCCATTACATGTAAAGATAGTTTGTTGAATTCACTCTTATAACACTTTGAGTTTCATTTTTTTTCTCCCCATCCACCTCCCCAAGATGGTGCACAATCTGATATAGCCATACATGCACAATCATATTAAACTCATTTCCACATTAGTCATGTGAAAGAAGATTAAAGCGAAAAACCAGGAGGAAGGGGAAAAAAAGAGAGAACAGTCTGCTTGGATCTGCATTTAATGGATGTGGGTGACACTTTCCATCTTTAGTCTTCTGGAGTAGCCTCAGATCACCAAATTGCTGAGAGGAGCTAACTCTATGAAAGTCAGTCATTGAACACTGACTGTGTACGATGTTCCCCTGGTTCTGCTGACTTCACTTTGCGTCAGTTCATGTAAGTCTCCAAGTTTTCCTGAGATCCACCTGCAGAGCCTGGCTTTCAATCCTGTCCCGTGATGGGATCCAGGCTCAGTTTCCCAGAAGCTCAAGTCTGGGGTCAATACAGGGCCCCAGGAGCATGGCCACTGCCCCAGGCCTGGCTGCCCTGGCCAATCCGTTGCTTTCCTGGCCCTTGGTGTCCTGTTTAAAAATAACCCTGCCAAGTGATTTTTCAACTCTTCAGTATCTATCTCCTTCCAAGGTGTGGGCCCCAATAGTCTGCGGGCTCCTGGAGGTAGGTCAGTGCCTGGCACAGAGAAGACCCTCAGGAAAGGCTAGGCAATGATACTGACCAACATTTACGGGGCATCTACTGTGTGCCAGGCTTTACAAAGGGGATCTCCTTGATGGAGGGGGATGGTTTGGTGGATTCCTGGTGCTCTGTCCACCTCAGACAGTGCTGGAGTTCACCCAGGCTGGGTGTTGAGCCTCAGTTTCCCCAGTCATAAACCAGGGATCACAAGACCAGCCCCAGCCTCGGGCTGCTCAGAGGTGGAGGGATGAGATAATGGAGATCAAGTGTTTGCCCAATTCGGATTGTATTGTGCTAAGAGGATGACTCAGCGGGCCCAGAATGCCACTTTGGGCGCTATCCGCTCCAGCCTCCTCCGGAGCTGCAGATTAGCACAAACCCACCACAGTCTTGCGGGGGGAGGGGGAGCAACAATGTGGGGGGGGGCACAGTGTGGGGGCGGATCCCCGAACTGCGGGGTGGGAGCACAGTGGGGGGGCGGATCCCCGAGCTGCCTGGGGGGCACAAGACCAGGAAGAAGACTCAGGTCTGAGCCAAGGCCCCAGGGCCAGAACCCCAGGCCCCCGGATCGCGGACGGAGAGCCCACTCCTTTCCCCGCGGTCCACCCCTGGGTCCGCAGCATTTGCTGGCTAAACACAATAAAACCTGGCCCCGCCCTTGGGGGGGTGGGGTGGGATGCGGCCTGAAGCGGCAGACTTGGGCCAGCCTGGAGAAGAGGGCGGGTGGGGTGTCTTTCCCGCGTGGGTGTGGGCGCGTGCGTGGGAGCAGGGCGCGTGGATGAAACTCCTCGCCCCACTGCACCTGCGTGTCTCGCGGCCAGCGAGTCTGCGCGTGCGCGTCGCCCGGCCCCGCCCCGGGCCCGGGCCTGCTCAGGCCCCGCCCCCCTCCGGCCCCGCCCCGCGCGCTCCGGTTAAGGCCTGCTCGGCGGGCACGTGACCGCCGAAACCTCCCAGGGCGTCAGCTGACCCAGAAGTCAAGCCGAGTCCGGACTGCTCCGTCATCGCCGAGTCCCCGCACCCCAGCCCCGCAGCCATGCAGCCCCCCAGGCTGTGCCTCCTGCGCGCCCTCCTGCTGTGCGCGGTGGCCGCCCCCCTGGCGCCCGCCAGCGCCCTCCTCAGGTGCGCCCTCGGACCCGGGCTGGGAGGGGAGGCCCAGCTCCGTGCGCCCTCGGACCCAGGGCGGGGAGAGTCAGGGCAGGGCCAGCTCCGTGCACCCTCGGACCCGGGGCTAGGAGAGCAGGACAGGGCCAGCTCCGTGCACCCTCGGACCCGGGGCTAGGAGAGCAGGGCAGGGCCAGCTCCGTGCACCCTCGAACCCAGGGCTGTGAGAGCAGGGCAGGGCCAGCTCCGTGCACCCTCGGCCCCGGGCTAGGAGGGCCAGCTCCGTGCGCCCTCGGACCCGGGGCGGGGAGGGGAGGCCCAGCTCCGTGCGCCCTCGGACCCGGGGCGGGGAGGGGAGGCCCAGCTCCGTGCGCCCTCGGACCCGGGGCGGGGAGGGGAGGCCCAGCTCCGTGCGCCCTCGGACTCAGGGCGGGGAGAGTCAGGGCAGGGCCAGCTCCGTGCGCCCTCGGACCCGGGGCTAGGAGGGCCAGCTCCGTGCACCCTCGGACCCGTGGCTGGGAGGGCCAGCTCCTTGCGCCCTCGGACCCAGGGCTGGGAGAGCAGGGCAGGGCCAGCTCCGTGCACCCTCGGCCCCGGGCTAGGAGGGCCAGCTCCGTGCGCCCTCGGACCCGTGGCTGGGAGGGTAGGACAGGGCCAGCTCCGTGCACCCTCGGACCCGGGCTAGGAGCGCCAGCTCCATGCACCCTCGGACCCAGGGCTGGGAGAGCAGGGCAGGGCCAGCTCTGTGCGCCCTCGGACCTGGGGTTGGGAGATCAGGGCAGGGCCAGCTCCGTGCACTCTCGGACCCAGGCTAGGAGGGCCAGCTCTGTGCACCCTCGGACCCGGGGCTGGGAGGGTAGGACAGGGCCAGCTCCGTGCGCCCTCGGACCCCGGCTCAGACTGGGAGGGGAGGGCAGGCACAGCTCTGCCCCTGCCCCTTCATGGCCCGAGGAATGGGGCTTCCCCAGAAGGGGGGCACCGAAGCCCTTCATTGCGCCCTGAGTCCCAGTGGGGCCAGGCTCCAGGGGTCCCATTCCAGGGGATCCAGGGCACCCATGGGGTCCCCTCCCCCCAGCGCCCCTCATCCCTTGCCCGACCTTGAGCTCGGTGGAAGGAGGTGACCTTGGGCCATCCCTGCCTGCTGCAGAGCCTCCTCTACTCCTATAAAATGGAGAGAAGCTGGCCCTGCCCACCCCTGGAGTGCCATGGAGACCTGGTGCTGGAAATGATCCCCGAGGGGCGGGCTGGAGTCAGGCCCCAGCCTCCCCTGCTCTGTCTCAGTTGTCCCACTCTGAGCAGCGGCCCCCCTCGTGTGGGTGGGAGGAGGGAGCACCCCCTTGGGCCCCAGAGAGAAGGCTCCAGGAACAGGTGGGCTGATCCCAGGGCCCTGAAGCAGGGGGAATTACCTTGACCCCAGGCCTCTCTGGCTCAAGGAACCTGGAGGAGGCAGGACTTGGAACCCCCTCCCTTTCTGGTCTGAGCTGCTTTCTGGGAAGGGACAAGTGGGAGTCCAGGGCCTCCCTTGGCTTAGATCCAGGAAGACAACTAGACTGTGGGGAGGGGGTCCTTCGGTCCAGATCCCTTTCCCTCTAATCCAGCCCCGGGGAGGGGCCAGTAGGGAAAGCTGCCTCCTTCCTGTCAGGGCTGCCAAGGCTACGGTGCCCCAAAGGCCCAGCCAAGCACCCAGGAGGTACAGCAGGACTTGTTCTAACCAGTCCTTCCCTTCTCCCCCAGAATTCCCCTGCACAAATTCAAGTCCATCCGCCAGACCTTGAGGGAGGCTGGTGGTCCTGTGGAGCTGGCCAAGGGGCCCCTCTCCAAGTACGCACTGGGGAGCCTTCCCAGCACTGGTGGCCCCATCCCAGAGATGCTCAAGAATTACATGGATGTGAGTAGACTCTGACTTCCCTGCTCTTCCTTGCCTGGGGCTAAGCAAGTCTCCCCACCCAAGAGTGAAGGCAGGCCTCCCAGCCTTGATCCCTCAACACCCCTGGGAGGTGGGTGCTGTTACTCTCATGTTACTTGGAAAGAAACTAAGACAGGTAGCATTTAAGTCACTTTTCCAGGGTTTCCCTGACTTGACATTCCCCTGGGCCGTACCTGGAGAAGGTCTGTGGCTTCATGCCACAGGAGGTAGCCTGTGGGGGAATGGTGGGGCCCTCTGGGGTCATCCAGGCACGTGCTTAGATCAGCTGCTAAATCTCCTGGGTCCCAGGCCCCCACCCCCACCCCCCATGTACTCCATGACTCAGCCTCAGGCTGAGACCAGCCAGCAGGACATCTATCCCCAGGGCTGCCCATTGCTTCTGTCCAGTCTCTTGGCCCAGACTGTGCAGCAGGGGCAGCCCTTTACCCACAACCAACTAAGCTTCTTCCACACTAACTGTCACACTGGGCTTGACAGATGGGGAAACTGAGGCCCAGAGAAGCAGGTTAGGTGCCCAAGGGTAGTGGAGGTCTTTGGGGTTCTCTCTTTAGCCACTATGCCCTCCTCACACCTTGTCTGGATGCCTGGACCTGGAGCCTCAGAGGCAGGAGGGTTGGGAGTTCATGTTTTCCACTGTGGGACTTAGGGGTGGTTTGGTGGCCTAATGGGTAGAGTGCTGGGCTTGCAGGGTGGACACCTGCCTCAGACCCTTGTGAACCGAGACTCTGGGCAGGCAGGTCCACTCATCTCTGGGCCTAAAGGATTGCACCCTAGAAGCAATGCCAGGTTTGAATCTTCACCCTGTGGCCTTAACATTTTCATCTGAGTATTGGTGTCATTATCATCACTTCTGCTTCTCATCTGCCTTTGATCAGGCCCTGCCTACCTCCCCTACTCCTTCCTTCTCTCCTTGCCCCCCTCCCTCCCTCCATTCCTCCCAGTGGCTCCACTATCAGATCCCATGATGCACTGCCTTCTTCTCTCCTAACCCCAACCCTTCAAGGAGCTCTGGGGGAGCCTCTGGTTTTCCCTAAGTCTCTGACTTGGATATCCTTCCCCTGATCTTAAGGCTCAGTACTACGGAGCCATTGGCATTGGAACCCCACCCCAGGAATTCACCGTTGTTTTTGACACGGGCTCTTCTGACCTGTGGGTGCCATCCGTTCACTGCAGTTTTTGGGACATTGCCTGCTGTGAGTACCCAGCCCCAGCCTGGCCCCCCACCCTTGCCCAGCTGGTTCTCCCCTAGGCCTGGTTGACCTTCCAGAGAGAGTGTTTGTCCAGGGAACCCTGTAAGACCTTGAAGGAGTAGCTGCAGGCCTTGCCCTGGGGAGCTGTTGGTCTGCTGGGTAGGCATGCTAATCCTGGCCCCAGCTGAGTACCATGGCAGAACCTGAGACCAGACTTAGTGCTGGCTTTGAGGCCGAGGAGAGGGTTCCAGGACCTTGACCTGGCTCAGTGTCTCCTCTAATCAGTGTGGGCCAACTTGGAGGCAGAATTGGGGGTGGGGTGTGGCCTCAGGCCTCTCATTCCCCCCACCAGCTGGAGGAGTTTGACTGATGGGCCCTCTTCCCTGTCCCCCTGCCTGGACCTGTTCTGTGGGGACAACTCCCTGCTCTGGGAGAAGGACAGAGTTCTGGGTGAACCTGTTCTTGACTCCCCAGTCTCACCTCTCACCTGGACCCACAGCCCTGTGCCAGGCTGCCTGTCAGGGAGGCAGCTTCCTGGCCTCCCCTGGGGCAGTCATAATGGAGACCCCCAGCCTGAGGAGCCTAAGGGGAATAGGCTGGGCTAGGCCTGTGGGCATCATCTGATTGGAGAAGGGTTGATGGATGCTGAGAGGGGTACCAGGTTACCTGTGGGTGGGGTGGGGAGGGGGCCCAGTGTAAGGCTCCCCCTCCCCCCCAGGGATACATAATAAATATGACGGGAGCCGGTCCAGCACTTATGTGAAGAACGGTACTGACTTTGCCATCCACTATGGCTCAGGAAGCCTGTCGGGTTACCTGAGTGAGGACACAGTCACGGTAAGTCTCTGGTAGGTTGGAGTTGAGGCCCCAGAGCCATGGAGGGAAGAGAAGTCCAGGAAGGCCCCTTGGAGCCTGGGGGCAGTAGACAGTGGAAAAACCATGATCTCAAGAGATGGATGCCACCTCGAGGGCAATGGCATCTTAGAGGAAACCCCTGGCAACCTCTTTTCAGTGGCTGCTATTCCAAGGGTGTCCTTCCTGGGCCTCCATTTCTTCCCCTGTAAAATGAGGGTTTGCCCTGTGCCCTGAGGCGGGTCAGGCCAAGGGCCTTGCAGGAATTAAGCCAGGCCTCATGTGGCTCAGTTTCTTCTTTTACCCCAGTTGGATTGGGTCAGGGGACTGGGGAAGGGGAGAGGCAGCGTGCTCCCCCAGCAAGATCCAGCCTGTGGGCTTCCATTGGGCTGGCCTAGGAAGTCTGCCTCTAATCACTCCTTTGCCTGAGGCTGGCTGGGTGGATGAAAAGGTACTGGCTGCCTTTTGTTCTCACACCCACAGGTACAGACCTAACATGCCTGATCAGTCTCAGGGCATCGGGGTGGGCTGAGGTTAGGGAGGGAAGGAGCCCCCTGGGACAGGACTTCATTGACCCTGGAAAGGAAACTCTCCTGAAGAGACCTTCCTGGACAGTTTGGGGTTTGTGACCTGGGTTTGGATGCCTCCCCCCGCACCCAACTAAGTTTCTCTCATTGGTAGAAGCAGGGATCCTCTAAGCCACGTGTCAGGTGCCAGAGGCCATGACTGGCAAAATGCATCTTCCTGATTTGGGGCTTCAGCCCTGGCTCATACATGCAGGAAATGCTTCTGCACATGTTTTCTCCACAGCCTCCACAACCTACCCCACACTGGCCCCCCTGCTTCCTGTGTCTTCAGGCCCTGGCCTGGGGAGGGTTTGGGTTCTAACGCTTTTTGGGACTCCCCTCCCATTCCCTTAAAGCTCCAAAGGGAGACCCTGGGGGAGGGCTCATTATTCCCACTGTCCAGATGAGGAATCCCAAGGTACTCCTGCTTTGAGGAGGGCTTGGCAGCTTCGATTCTGCTGATACTTTCTCGCTCCAGCTCAGGGCAAGAAGGCCTTGGGTTGGCCTCCTTGTTGAGGCAGGGAAGAGGGAATTCATTCCCTTGTCCAAGGTCACCGTTGGCCAAACAGAGGCCTGGGTCTCTGTCGCTAGGGAGCTGGACAGACCCCCTTCCCCATCCACCCTGGCATAGCAGGCCCCTGGGGAGGCCCCCACGCAGCCAGGCCCTCGTCCAGCTTGGCAGCATGCTTTGTCCAAGCCTGTTGTTGGAGCTTCTTGGGGAGAGGGTCAGGGAGGGGTTGATCATGCCCATTTAGGTGGCAGAGCCTGGAGAACTCGATTGTCCTTGTTCTCGTCCCCCAGCTTCCCTATTCCGCAGAGAGGAAGGGCTTGGAAAGCAGCAGTCTGAAGGTGAAGAAGCAGACCTTTGGGGAAGCCACTAAGCAGCCAGGCGTCACCTTCATCGCTGCCAAGTTTGATGGCATCTTGGGCATGGCCTTCCCTCGCATCTCTGTGGACTCCGTTGTGCCAGTCTTTGACAATCTCATGAAGCAGAAGTTGGTGGAGAAGAACATGTTCTCCTTCTACCTGAACAGGTTGGGGACAGACCTTGAGAAGGGCCACCTGGTCTGTGTCAGTGTCACGACTAGAATTGGGAGATGCCTTCGATGGGGTTCTCTACTCCCCTCGCTCCCTGCCTGAGGCTCCCCTGCCAGGCTGAGGCTCTGGCCACTTTGGCCTCTGTACCTGCTGCTTCTACCCCTTCCTCCAGGGACCAGGAAGAGGCCTCTCCCTCCTTCTCTCTCCTCCCCTCCCTCCCTCCTTTCCTCCCTCTTCCCCTCCCTCCTCCCCCTCCCTACCCTCCATCCTTTCCTCCTTCCCTCCCTCTTTTCCCCCTCCCTCCTTTCCTTCCCTCTCCCCCCACTCCTTTCCCTCCCTCCTCTTCATCCCCCTCCCCTCCTTCCTCCTTTTTCTCCCCCTGCCCATGAATTAATACTTGGTTTTCCATCCAGGTGACACTGGAAGACAATGGGACATCTCATTTTCCATTCAATTTCTTTTTTTAAAACCTGTTATTGATCCTTCTGTCTTACGTTGCCCTAATTTCCAAGGCTAGCGAGGCTTTTTTGACCCTTCTCAGGTGCGGTGCTTTCTCTTGCTGGTGTTCCATGATTGTCTGCTTCTGCTTTCCCTGGGTTGTTAGTGGCTCCTCCTATGTCATCTTCATGTTCTGACACAACAGTTTCCAGTTTTTTGCTGCTCACAAGCGGGGTGTTGGGCCCCTTTCTGCTTGTCTTGGCTCCCTTGGGGTAAAGGCCGCCCCACCGGAGTCTGTGGAGGTGGGATTTTCCTGGTGATTAGCATTGGGGTTAGTCTAAAGCAAGTCTGCACAGCATGTGTCCAGCAGGCTGCTCCCAGCCCTTAGGCCCACCAAAGACCTTTGGTCAGCCTTTGAAAAAGCCTGGTCTAGAGAATGTTATGGGGCCTGCCAACATGGGCTGGGAGCTAGCCTTCGTAACAGAGGCTGAGAGAGGCCTTCCAGCTCTTTCCCCCAAGGGGAACTCAGGTGGTGACTCCTTTGCCTGCTGATGTGCTGCACCCACCGGCTGGCCCACATCCCAGAAACCCACATGGGCTAGACAGGAGCTAGGTCCTGGTGTGTGCTTACCAGCTGAGGCCATCTCATTCCTGTTCCTTGTGCAGGGACCCCACCGCACAGCCTGGTGGGGAGCTGATGTTCGGGGGTACAGACAGCAAGTACTACCAGGGAGATTTCACCTACCTCAATGTCACACGGCAGGCCTATTGGCAAGTCCACATGGACAGGTAAGTGTGCTGGGCTGGGGCAGCAAGGTTGGGAGGGAGCCCCTTACCTCCCAGAATGCCCCCTAAGCCACCTATATGGTGGGATGGACTGGGGAGGCTCCTCTCCTCCCAACTTGGATGTGGAGCCTGGCTAGGGTCCTCAGAGACCGCCCCTGTCCACATCCCTCGCACTCTGGCAGCCTCTCAGGGCTCCCCCACAGCAGGTCAGGCCCCAGGCATGGGGGTTGAGGCAACCTTCAGTATTTCCAGGGCAGAGGAGGGCTGAGGCTTCTGCTGGGGACAAAGAGCCTATGTCTGTCTCCATTCTGCAGGGTGGATGTGCAAAGTGACCTGACCCTGTGCAAAGATGGCTGTGAGGCCATTGTAGACACAGGCACCTCTCTCATCACTGGCCCAGTAGCAGAGATCAAGAGCCTACACAAAGCTCTGGGGGCCGTGCCTCTGATCCAAGGAGAGGTGAGAGGGCGGCCAGGCTGGGGAGAGGGCAGCAGGGTTAGGCAGCCTGGAGGGTGGCTGGGCTGGGGAGAGAGCCTGGCAGCCCCTGGGACCAGAGGGTTCAGCCTTGTGACCACTTCCTCCCTGTCCTTGGTGTCTTGACAGTACATGTTCCCATGTGAGAAGGTGACCAGCCTCCCACCTATCTCTTTTGTGCTGGGGCGAAAGGCTTTTACACTTACAGGAGAACAGTATGTCCTCAAGGTCAGTGGCCATGTTGGGGGTCAGAGGGGGGGGGAGGCGAAGAGAGCGCTGAAGTCAGTGAACTGCCCGGTCTCATCCTTGGTGGGGGCCCTGGCATGCAGGCAGTGCTTAATAAAAGCTAGGGGGATTGCTTGACCTGTCAGACTAGTGGGCACAAGAGAGGCTTCTAAACTTCCTGATGGTGCTGGGGAGGGACATGGATTGGGGTCCCCAGGGCAGTAACCCTGGATGGGAGGTGGGGCAGAGGAGAGCTGGTATCCAGCAGCATCTGGGCCCTTGGCTGAGTTCTTTCCCTCTGACAACCCAGGGTCCTGGTCTGAGGTCCTGAGTCTCCTGTTCACAGCAAACAGTCAGTAAACATTTAGCTCCTATTCTGTGCCAGGCACTGGGCCAGTGCTGGGAGACCAAAGACCTGCCCTGAGGGAGCTCATGTCCAGTCAGGGCCTGGCTGGCTGGGCTGGCGCCCCCTGCTGATTGGCCCACGACATTCCCTCTAGGTGAGTCAGGCTGGACAAACCATCTGCCTGAGTGGCTTCATGGGCATGGACATCCCCCCGCCAGGTGGCCCCGTCTGGATCATGGGCGATGTCTTCATTGGCCAGTTCTACACTGTCTTTGACCGGGATAACAACTGTGTGGGCTTTGCCAAGGTCCGCTAACCACCTGGCAGCCTGACTCCCTTACCTCTCCACTGGGGTGGGAGGACTTCTATCCGAAGAATGTAAAAAGATGGTCCAGACAAACCACTGTCCCCCAACCTTTATGGGGCCCCTGGAGCCCCTGCCCCTCCCCCACTACTGCTATAGTCTCAGGCTTCCTGTTCATTGTCTCCCTTCCCCAAAATCCCCAGTCCCCATATGCTCCTAGGCAGACCCCGGACCAGAGCTGCTGCTGAGAGGTTTCTGTCTGTGTCCTCAGGCCTTTGGGGAGAGAGGTGGGCAGTGGAGGGAGCAGAGGTCTTGGATTAGCTCTTGAGAGACAGGAGAAGCCTCCCCCAGCCTCCACCTGCAGGGTCTTGGGTCTCACTCCTTTCTCACACTGACTGAACCGAAAAGGGCTGAGCCCCGGGCGTTGGCCCAGGCACTTATCATCTGGCCTCCCTGACCTGAACAGAGGTCTGGGGGGCCCAGAGCCCCAGCTTCAGCCCAGGATGCCACGTCCTGCGTCCAAGCCACTCCAGGGAGGAGACTGAAATGTTGTCTGTGGCCTTGGGGCAGCACATGGTCCTCAAGGCCCTGAGGGTAGGGGGCTGCTCTGTGGGCTCCACTTAAAATGTGAGGCTGGGTCCTTCAGCCCCTCCCCCAGCCCTCTGTATCTCTCTCACTCCTGTGATTGTAAACAGTTGGAATAAAAATAAGTTTTGGGGGGGACCTTTACCTTGTGTCAATGTTTGTGTGGGGGCAGACAGGGAAAGAAGGAATGGGGAGGGGCAAGCCATCTAAATATAGACGGGAGGGAGGGGCAGTTTGTGAAGACAGCACTTAGCCCAGGTGCTGACTCGGTGGATGTGTTTGTGGCTGGACACCCTTGTGTCTGATCCGGTGACTTGGGCCCCTGAAGGGTAAGAGTCAGGAGGAAGGGGGGAGGTCCTGCCTCACAGGAGTTTGCTGTGTGACCTTGGGTGAGTCATGAGCCTCAGCGAGGGAGGGAGAGCTGTGAGTTCCTGAGCAGCTGGTGCAGGCAGGATACAGGATGGGGGACCTACCTGGGGGTACGTTGGATCTCCGTTATCACTGACACTTAAGGCTCTGGTCATATTTCCACAAAGGGAATGTAGGGCAAAGTGGGGCTGGAGAGGTGTGTGCCCTGTAGGTTCAGTGTAGGGTGTAGACCACTGGCTGTGTGTGGGGCACAGGCCAGAGCCTCTGCTGGAGCCAAGATGGGCAGCTGGAAAGAGTTGTGCAGGCATCAGCACCAGGGATGTTATTACCTTCTAAGGGGGGAAGCATCTGAAGTTGATCTTCAGGCTCAAGGAGGAACAGTGCTCACTACCAGGTCTTCTTAAATCTGACCTGCACCCCAGCCTTAGGAATGGTGGATCTCAAAGGGTTCAGGAGATGAGGTGCTGCTCCGGGCCTGGTGCCCCTTGAGGGCAGGAGATGCTCCAGGGCTCAAGGAAGGACCAGGTTGTCAGGGGACCCCAGCAGCCCCTGCCCTGCCAGGCCTTTCCATGGTGGACAGCTTTCACCAGGAGGAAATCTGTCCAGATCACCTGGTGTCAGGAAGACCTCAGTTCTAATCCTGGCTGTGTGACCCTGGCAATCCAGCTATAAAATAGGAATTATAATAGCAAGGTGGGTGTAAGGATCAAAAGATAGATGTAAAATGCTTAGCAGTGTCTGCTACATAGGCACTAAATGCTTCCTCCCTCCCTCCCTCCTTCCCTCCCTCCCTCCCTCCTTCCTTCCTTCCTTCCTTCCTTCTGTAAAAATCAGGTTAGATCTGATGGGGGAAGAGTACAATGAGAACTCACTTCCATGTGTCTTATGTGACCCATTATCTTCAGATCTTTTCAAAACAGCCTCTGTCTCTCCCTGCCTTCTTCCATCTTTTGCTTGCAAAGTCATTTTTTTGGTAACTGATGAGAGACTTTACTACCTTTTGAATCCCCTTTAATTTGCCCCTTATGAGGTTTGATGCAGTGCTGTAACTGCTGCCAAGCTCCCTTTGGATCCTGGCTCAGTCATCCATGGAGCTAGCTGCCCCTCCTAGCTTTGTGCCATTTAGAAATCTAACAGGCCCTCTACAACTTTATCCAAATCACCCTAAAGTATTAACCCATCCTGAAAAGATTAGGCTCACACCCTTGAAATCCCCCCACCCCCTAACACACCATTATTCAGCTTGAGTGGTCTGGGTGGGGATCGGTTGCTTTGCCTAAGATTGCAGGATCTGACAGAGAACCCACTTTTCTAAAGTTATATAAGCATTTGATGACATTCTTTTGCTTTGATTGCTGAGAGACCACTGACCATAAATTTATTATTTGCTAGTCAGATTAATAACTTGCTGAATAATTACCTGGAAAAAAAATGTTAGCCCAAGGCTGAGCCCTGAGCCCTGGTATCCTCTGCTAGAGACCCTCTGCCAAAGTGACATGTAGCCATTAGCTACTGCTCCTTAGACTTCTGGCATCCAATGGGTTCTGACTTTAGCTGAGTGTACTGTCTAATTCAGGGATGGGGAATCTGTGCCCTCTAGGTCCTCAAGTGCAGCCCTTTGACTGAATCTAAGCTTCTGGCTGCTCTTGAGGACCTAGAAAGTCATATATGACCTTGAGGCTGCAGGTTCCTTACCCTGGTCTAATCCATAGGTCTTTTTAGAGAATAGGAGATTAGAAATTTGACTAACATCTTGGCAAGCTACACGCCTAGAATGAGAGTTAGAGCTAATCCTGATCCCAAGGCATTTCCTGCAAGTCTTTATCAGAAGAGGATGTGAGGTTGGTGTGGTATTACCTGGTCCAGAGGAAGCCCAACTGGCTCTTCCCCCAGCCATCCCTCCATGAGCCATTCCAGAATGAGCCATCCCTCCATAAGTCATTCCAGAAGCCACTCAACTCACTGACCTTTGGGACTCATCCCTAAGCAGCAGGACAAGCCTCCTCCAGTCTTGGCAGCCCCTTCCCCATTCCCCAGAGTCTTTCAAATGCTACACTCTTTGTTCCCTGTAGCACCAATATGATATTCAAAGCACCTGCGGTGGCCATGAATATACTGGTGCAATTCTGAATCATGAAATACAACAGCATGGAAGACAGAACCAAAACACTTATTCAGACACCAGAAAGCCAAATCCATCATAGTAATGAAGACATCTACAGACAATAACAGCGCAGAGGGCAATACCATCCCTGAGCCTTTCCCCTGCTAAGTTTCCCATAAACCAGCTCCATTAAACAAATCATAAGCAAGCTCTTTCATTCACATTAGTCAGCTGCCTGTTTGCCTGCATCCTTCCTAGTTCTGGTGACCCAGGTCACATGGGCCTATTAATGAATGGGAAAGATCTTCCCATTTAAATTACCATTATAATCCCCCCTCTCCCATTGTAGCTGAAAGATGGAACCTGAGCCCTGTTTCTGTACCCTCACTGGCCTTGCTCTCTGCACAGGACCAGGACACATTCTCCTAGGCACCCTTGCCTCCTGGCCTGGCTTCCATTGAGAAAATTCTTTTTAAAACATAAGCTACTTAAGAAGCTCCCTGTGAGTCACCATCGGACTTTGTACAAATCCACATCCTTTCCCCAGTGGTATTGCTCTCCTGTGTTCAGATTTTCATTCTGGAACATCTCCAAGCCCACTGGCTTGACCTCTCTGCAAGTGTTATTGCCACTGAACTGATGTGTCTTCTCTCAGAACCTTTTGCAACGCAATTTCCCTGGACCAAGGGTGCTGTCAGTCAGGCTGTGCCCAGGTTTCTTTTTCTTTATCACAAACTTGAGGAGAGTCACCTTCCCCTCATTTTCATTCCCAGCTGCTCCCTGACAATGAGAATCAGAAACAAGGTAGACTTGACCTTCTTTCCTAGCCTAACTCTGGTTCCTCCAGGGCAGTTTGCTCCAGCTTGGGCAGAGAGAGAGAGGTCCTGGGTATGTGCCAGGATCACTCCCCAGTCCAGTCTGTGACCCTCCTCCCTAGCTCTCCAAGTCCCTTGATTTCTGCTCATCTTCTCTTTGTCCTTCTTCCTTGACCATCCCTTGACCCTTTCTCCCAGAAGCTAGAAGTAGAATGAGGACAAAAGAGATCACTCCACCAAGGACAAAATGGAGTTGTCTGTTGGGAGTCAGGGCGACTTAGGAGAGACTTACTGAACAGCTCAGACTTTCCAAAGATTGCCTTGGAACTACACATGAAGGATGGGGTCACGGGCATAATAAGAGGCAGGTGTCAATGTCCTGGGTAAGCTGAGGCAGGTGAGAGAAACAAAGATGAAAGGGGTACGTGTGTGTGTGTGTGTGTGTGTGTGTGTGTGTGTGTGTTTAGGGGTCTGTTTGGATTTGTTTTTCAAACTCCAAAGGGAAGAAGAGGAAGCTCTGAGCAGTCAGAGCAGATGGGACAAGCAGATAGCTAAACTTCTGCCTTCTTTTCCAGGGTAAGAGAGGGCCGAAGATACGAGTAGGCCTCTAGAGCCCTGGAGTCAAGGAGGCAAGAGGAAGAGAGTGGCCAGTGGATTTGGACAGTTTAGTGTCCTTGGCCTGGAAGAGTAACATCCCAGAGTCTGGGAAGAAGTGGGAGGGTTTGTGGCTGAGCCTCTGCCATGAGTGCCCTTCCAAAGGCTGGGGAGAAAGAGGAGGGAGTTGGAGAATGGTTGAAGAGTCCCCACCCAGCCCCCATAACAGATGTAGGGCAAATTCTAGGCCGGGGAACTAAGTCCTTCACATGATTCATCTAGACCAGAGGTTCCCAAACTTCTTTGACACACTATCCCCTTTAAAAAAATTACTCAACAATCCCCGCCCCGAAAATATACTTTCTTTAACCCTTTACTGGTTTTCCTTTTCTTTTTTTAAAATGTGCATTATTTCAAAAAATATAAAACATTTTTTAAATGATATATCTTAAATTTAGAAATTTATTGTAAATTTATGGGTTTTTTTCTGCACTGAAATTTTGAGGACACAATATTTTGTCATATATAGTATTATAGACAAGTCATTCCATGCACGTTTCCACCAATGCACACCCGACTTCCTCACAATGTCCAACACACTCATGTGCCAATGTTTATTAAGACCTGTCAGTAGACTTGACCACTGATCAGTTATAACTTGCATTTTATGTGTTTATTTGGAAAATAATGTAATCACTGTGACTTTAACTTGGTCACACAACATAGGAAACATATAGAAAAGCGTTTTTCAAAATTATCTTTTCTTCTTTCCATAGGCTTAAACCATCCCCTTATTTTTATTCAATGCCCCCCAATTGCACCCAAGGCTATTACTGCCCCCCATGATTCCAGCGCTCCCCTGGAGCATATCACCAGCTTTGGGGACCAATGGTTTTAGAAAGCTGGGGGGCGGGGACCATTCATCCAAGGGTCAGAGTTGCTTTCAGCAAGAACAGCTGGGTAGAGAAGTGGAGAAAGTGGATGTGGATTCCAGAAGCCCTGAGTTCAGATGTGACTCCACTCATTCACTGGCTTCGTGATCCTGGGCTAGCCTTAGTTTCCTCTTCACTAAAAGGGGAATTAATAGCTCTTCCCTCCCAGAGCTCTCAGGACTCTCCAAATGTTCTGTGTCCCCATGACTGCTGCTTTCCATTTGAAAGGCGAGGGAAGCAGATGCAGCCAGTATGAGCGGTAAAGCTGGCATGAGAATCAGGGTCTCCTTCCAGCCTGCACCTGGGACCTCCCCACTCACCCTTTCCCAAGCACACCTGGAAGACTCATTGGAGTTCTTTCTCTCCCCACTCTGAGGCTAGGGACAGTGATAGGGTGGATCTGGTCAGTGGCAGCTAGGGGACACTCAGAGGAGCCCAGTTTGGGGGGGAGGCCCAAGACAGGAAGTGGGCAGGTCTGCTCTCCAGGCTTGCATGAGGAGCCCCCTTGCTGGGTCTCCACATCCTCTTCTCTCAGATGAGGAGGTTGCAGCTGACCTCAAAGGTCCCTGCTGGCGCTGAGGTCCTATGATCTATGGATAGTCTCTGATCCCATGATGGATGGCCCTCCCCCATCCTGGGGAGGGCAGGGCTAGGGGGCCAGGTACAAAGGGAAACCTGGCCCATGTTTCCATTGAAATCGATACTGTGGGTGGAAGGGAGAGAAATCAAGGGGATTGATGTTGGGGGTGGGCCAGGGAGAGAGGAAGGAAACCAGGGGCCTGCAGATCTTTCAGAAAGAGAGGAGACAGCTGGTGCCCCGGCGGCTGACCCGAGGCCAGGCCTGGTTTTAGACAGGAAGATGGATGGATGACCTGCCCTCCTGGGTGCTCGGCCCCAAAGTGGCGGGTGGGCCCTTATGGGGCCAGCTCCCTCACCCCAAGCCGCCTGGGATTCCAAAGGACTCTGAACCACCAGGAGAATATTATTTTTCGGGAAGGAAGAGGAATGGGTCATAAAAGTGTCCAGGGTCCTCGCTGCCTCTGAAATATGATCAGGGAGTCAGGCCTCAGAGGCACCAGAGTGGCTGTCAAGGATTCTGGGAATGGAGAGCATTTGTCTGTTTGGGGCCAGTGACCTGGACGACTGAGTTCCTGGTTGGGGGGATGGGGGGCCAGAGAGGAGGAGGAAGAAGCTATAGCTTCTTACAGATGTTCTGAGGCTCCAGGCA
Organism: Potorous gilbertii; assembly: GCA_028658325.1. NCBI lineage: Eukaryota > Metazoa > Chordata > Mammalia > Diprotodontia > Potoroidae > Potorous > Potorous gilbertii. The sequence goes on along the minus strand of JAQQSK010002565.1, from coordinate 26,617 downwards.
GCAGGGAAAGAGTGCAAGGGGCATGACCAGGGACCTGGTTGGGGGGCCCAGGAGTGGGGAGCAGTCCTGTTCCCAGGCTTGGTCCACAAGCATGGTGATTCTAGGAGCTCCACACCTTCCCCCCACCTCAAAGCCCCAAAGGTCAGCAGGGGACTGGCACATCCTTCCCCTTCATCCGCCCCCAGCAGCACCCCTTGTCTGATCTGATATGCTCCTTCCCTGTGCTCTGTCCCAGGCCAAGGCAGGAGGTGACAGTGGACCAGGGCCAGCTAAGGGCCCACTCTCCCTGCACAAGAAACTCTCTCCTTAGGGCCTTCCTTCCTTGGCTGAGCTCTTCTGGCTCCTCAGAAATAGGATGTGGTCCCAGGCCAAGACAAAGGGAGAAACGCTCCCTCCTTTCCTATTTTGTGGAAATCTCCACTCATTCTCCTGGGGTATGCCATATGCTCAGATAAATAAGTATAAGAAAAAGTGGGGGGAGAAAGACCAACCACCCAAGGGAAGATCTGCTGAAAGGGAGGACATAGGAAGATAAGAAGGGGCAATGGGTGTCTTCTAGAGTCTGGACAAAGGCACAGAGGTGGGTTACGCCAGAACCTTGTGTTCTCAGAGCAAACAAGGCTGCAAAGGGGACTTGCCAAGGGCTTTCAAAGCCAAGCTGAGGAGGCTGGGTTTTATTCTCTGGGGGAAGAGGGAGCCCTGAAAATTAAGGAACAGGGAAGTGACCCAGTCACAATCTGTGTTGTTCTGTCAGGACGTTGGGGTGGAGAAGGGGAGAGAAGGGAAGCGATGAGCACAGTCACAGTCCAGGCTGAAATATGGCACTGGCCAGGAACTCTGAGGCAGGAGAAAGGATCTACAAGTCTTGACTTGAGTAGACATGGCAGCTGAGAGAGAAGGAAGTTTCGTGGGGGGTGGGGGGTTGGGGTTGCAGGTGGTGGGGAGTGGCGCACCAGGGGTAGCGGAAGAAGACTGGGCCCTTGACCTGATAGAATTGAGCGCATTTCACATCACATGGAATGTAGAAATAAGTTGCTTCTGTTTGAGATGCTTTGAGTCTGAGATGCAAGAAGCGGAGCGTGCTGGAAGATGGGGAGGACACCACACTGACCAGCCAACCCAGGACCCAAAGGATCCAAAGGGATCTTGACGAGGAAGAAGATTGTGGATGGGGAGAAAGGAAGGTCATAAGGAGGTGGAGAGCTCTCAATTTACGATGAAGGAAACTGAGGCCCACGCAGATATTAAATGAACTTGTTCAAAGTCCCTCAGATAAAGAAATAAAGGGCTAAATTGGGGTATAAACCTGGTTCACTTACGTCCAGAAAAATCAATTTTCCAAGTAGAAGATGGGGAAAGTGTATATGGTTCTGGATTTTTGTCATTCCGTCTCCTCACCCCCTGCAAATGATCTGCAGGTGTCAGTGGCCAAAAGGCCAAACCGGGAAGCATGGGACTGGGAGTGGGAGATGGGTGCAGAAGCTAGACTCCTGCCTGACCTTTGATGCTTTGGTCAGTGAAATTCAGCATTGTTTTGTGAAGTAGCCACTATGCACCATCCTGAGCTGTTGGCACAGAGGCCCAGAGAGCCCACCCTCGGCACTGGAGGATAAATCTGGGCAGCTGGGTGACATCTGAGGGGGTCAGATCACTTTCCTCTGAAGGGAGGGACTTCTGTGAAGGAAGAGGGAGGGAAAACAAAGTTCAATAGTCAGGGTCTGACCAGGGGCACAGAGGCTCATGCAGCTGAGGAGTTTCTCTAGTATATACTCAGATCAGGCCTTAGGAAGGTCATTTGGCAGCAGTTTAGGCCCAAGACTGGAGAGGAGGGAGACTGGGCTCATGGCTGAGCCAGGGGTGATGCCCAGGGAGTGCAGGGAAGTTGAAACGTCCACTTAGTGCTCTTGGTAGCTGATTGGATATGGCACCAGGATGGGGGAGGTCCAGGGAAGAACGGCCACTAGAGGGAACAGTGGGTCGAGAATCCACAAGAGCAGGGTTCATGCTTTGTCTCAGACCCGCTACAAGCTGTGTGACTCTGTTTCCTCATCTGTAAAATGAGAGAGATTAGAGACTTCCATTGTCTCTGAATCTGTGATCTTTGGATAATCCTGAGCTTTTTGTGCTGGAGGGAAACAGGAATGCTGGGATATTTAAAATGCAGGTTTAGGGAAAGATGATGAGGGAATCTGAGGCACTAATGAGCACAGGCTTGGAGGACTTGGCACCACAGTCCTGACATGCCAAGGGGCCGTTCTCAAGGGTCAACGCTAGCTTTGAATGACTCTGGACTGACCCATTTCTCAGGGCCACTGTGGAGAAGGCTTTACTGTGGCTGCTGTTGTCTGGCCCCTTGTTCCCCCTCCCCTCTCCTCTCCCTCCCCAGCTGGTCCCATCCCTCCCCCTTAGGTTAGCCTCATTCTTCTTTGCTGCTGTTTGAGGGGTTTTTTTGGTGTGTGGGGGATCAGGATCTGTGATTTCATTGGTGTGACGAACTCTCCCCAGCTCACAGATGAACAACACACCTTCAATCACTTTTAGTTTCACAGGTGCCCAGGCTGTTTGGGTTCTGCCAGGGGAAGTCACTCATTGACGGTCACAGTGTGGGCCAGAGGTGGCATTGACTGGTCCCAAATTACCTGATCATAGACCTTGAACTGGAAGAGCCTAAGCCCAACCCCATCATTTTACAGCTGGGTAAACTGAGTCCCAGAGAGTCCAAAGGACTCCAGGAATGAGTTATCGGAGGCTTAAAGGAAGATGGATTTTGAAACACCCTTTGAGGAGGGAAGGCAACCCTGGGCACAAGGGGCAGCTCTTGGGAATGCAGGGAGGAGACATGTGCAGGCTGTGATGCTCAGCTCAGGCAAGAGTTGGACTGGAACAGAGTGTATGAAGGGGTCATGGGAAATGCCCGATGGGGGAGGGCCTTCAGTGTGGGTGGGTGTGGGGAATTTGTTTGTATTTTCTCCTACAAATAATGGGCAGCAGTTGAATGTGTTTGAGCAGAGGAGGAGCATGAGCAGATCAGAGAGTATCCTGGCCTCAGTTTCCTTATCTGTCCCATTAGAGGCTTGGCCAAGATGGCCTCTGAGTTCCCCTTCTGCTCCAATCTCCAGTCCCAGGACTTCACATCCTATCTGGACTAAGAGGCCATGGAGGCCAGAGCCCTCTGCATGCCACCCCAGGTTCCAGAAAGATCTTGAGGCATTCCCAGTTCAGCCACACCCTCAGGCTCACAAAGTGCCACCTCCATAACAATTCTGTGAGTCTGGTCCTCACTTACAGGGGAGGACCCTGTGGTTCAAAGAGATGGGAAGGCTTGCCCAGGGCCTGCACACCATAAGCACTTAAAAATGCTTGTGGACCGACTGACTGCCAAACAAGCTGCCTCAGAAGGGTGAAAGTGGAGCTTGTGTCCTGGAGCTTGTGTGGGAAACTCTCAGTCAGAGAACATGGGTTCCAATCTCCTCATCTGGGGGTCCAGTTCCTGATCTTCATTTCCATTGGTGAGTCTGTCTCTCCCTCTGTCTCTCCCTCTGTGTCTCCCTCTGTGTCTCCTTTTGTCTCTCCTTCTGTCTCTGTCTCTCCCTCTGTGTCTCTCCCTCTGTCTTTCCTCTGTGTCTCTCCCTCTGTCTCTATCTCTCCCTCTGTCTCTGTCTCTCCCTTTGTCTCTGTCTCTCCTTTTGTCTCTATCTCCCCCTTTGTCTTTCTCCCTCCAGGTGTGTCTGTTTGCCGGACAGCTCTGGTGTTTTTCATCTGTCACTATCTGTCAGTGTCTGGCCAGTCCTGGCTCTGCCTGTCATTTTCTGCCAGTCTTTCTTTGTCTAACCATTTTGCTGGGTTGTCTTCATGCCTATCTGTGGCAGCCTGGAGAGGGAGCCTGACCAGGACTAGTAAGTGACAGTCTCTCTGGCTTCTGCTCTGGGTAGCAAAGGCCTACCCCTTCCTCACCCCTCCCCACCCCTCCCCCACTCCAAGGACTGTAGGGAGTTCTGAATGGCACATTTTAACAAGGATGTTGATAAGGTGGAGAATGTCCCAAGGTGAGGGGGGGGTAACCCAGGGTGATGAAAGGCTTGTTGAGGTGCAACTGAAGGAGAAGAGGGGGGGCAAGGAAGGTAGGAAACACACTTATTAAGCACCTACTGTGTGCCAGGGACTGCCTTAAACACTTCACACCTATGATCTCGTGGGAGGTGGGTATATTAATGTCACCCCTACTCTACAGCCGAGGAAACTGAGGCAGACAGTGCTCTTGTCCAAGGTCACAGAGCTACTAAGGACTTGTATTTGATCCCAAATCTTCCTGATTTTAGGGCAGCTTAGCAGACCGTGTTGCCACCTAGTGGCTCCTAGGAACATGACACTGTATCTCATTGTCCCACACCCGAGAAGCGAGTCAGGCCTGACCCCACAGCACAGAACCAGGAACACGGTGGGGACAGGACTGCGCTCTCCAGATGGGCTGAATTCCAGGCGCCGACACTTTGGTGCTGCCTGCCTCGATTCCTCTGACACACTCCCTTTAGAAGATGCCCAGGCGCCTGCCCGCCATCTGGAGCATCTCCTCCTGGAAACTCCATTTTAAGGAAACTTGGTCCATCCCTCCATCTATCCCTGCTCTCCCACTCTCCCTGGCCTCTCCAGAATTCACCACATCCCCTAGTCGGTGCTGCTCTCTTTTTGGCATTATTTCACCCCCATTACAGTAACCTCCCCTTTGGAGGACAGGGGCTGCCTTCATTTCACTAGGTTTGCCCTGCCTGCCCTTAGCACAATGCCCACAGTCATTTCAGACTCTTGGAGGCCCCTTTGGGGGTCTTCTTGGCAAAGATGTGAAACTGAGGCACACAAGGTGAAGAGTCTTGTTCAGGGTCACACAGCTAGGAAGTGTCTAAGGCTAGGTTTGAACTCAAGTCTTCCTGACTCCAGGCCCAGCACTCTATCCACTGTGCCATCTAACTGTCCTGACACAGGGTAAACCCTTAATAACAGCCTGGATCCCAGACTTCACTATTCCTTTTCGCCAGCACTTTGGTGGTCAATGGTGAGGTTGGGGTGGCCATGGCCAGATGGGGGAGGGTTAATTCTGTGGCCAGTGACATAGGAAGGGTTAACCCTGGGGCTTCCACCTTTCAAACTGAGTCAAGGGATTTCTCCTGAGCCCAAAATGGGTGAGTCAAAAGCATGATTATCATTTTAACTGCTGCCAGACAAGGGCTATAAACATGGGCACTTCCTCTAAGTGCGGCTCAGGGCCAGGAATGAGGGCTTACATGGAGAAACAGAGGATCATATATTGAAATCTGCGAAGGACTTTAGAGGATTTTACAGGGGAGGAAACTGAGGCCCAGAAAGGTAAAGTGACTTTAGGTGAGAGCCCGGGGATGGGGATGGGGCTCAGGATGAGGGATGCGGCAGGTTGAGTGCGGGGCTTGGGGTGCCTCTTATGGGCTCCTCTTCGATTGCGGGGCTGATCAGCGTCGCCACGGGCCTCGGGGAGGGGGGTGGGGGTGCGGGGGCCGGCGGGGGCGGAGAAGCGCCTCCCTCTGCTCCTGCCGCGGCTCTGGGGCCCAGCCCCCGCCCCCGCGGTCGCTGCTCAGTCCCTGGTCCCCTGAGCGGAGCTCGCTGACAGGTGACAGGTCCTAGCGCCTGGGAGGGAGCCTTTGGGCAGCCGGGAGGGGAGGTGGGAGAGCTCAGCAGAAAGGGTGACAGCAGGGAGGAGGGAGGAGGGAAGAGGAAGGGGGAGGAGGGAGCGGAGCCGGTTCTGCCGCAGACGGTCCGTCAGCCCCGCGGCTCGCTCGCTAACTGTCTCGGGGAGGGCACCGGCAGCCTCCAGCCTTAGGCTCCGGAGGCCTGGGAGGCAGGCACTGAGGCCCAGGCGCAAGCTCCGGAAGCTGGACGCCGGGAGCCAGGGGGTGGGTGGGTTTGTGGGGGGAAATCAGCCGGCCTCCCCCTCCTGCGTCGCCCCAGGGCTAGGATCCCTCAGGAGGATGGATCCTCCTGCACAGCCCTGCCGTCTGTGACTGTGAGTGTGTGTGAGTCTGTGAGCGTGTGTGTGCTTACCCAGGGTGTCACTGAGTGCATTTCTGAGTGTTGTGAGTGGGGAGGGGAAATGTTGGTGTCACAGTTGGGGAGAGGAGAGAGCACCTTCTTATTTTAGTGCCACTGTGCATTTGCTGAGGGATGGTGCGTGTGAAAGGATGTGGGAGTCTGAGTCTGGGTGTGTGATGGTGTATTTGTATGACTCAAGGGGTTTGTGTGTCTGGGGAGGGCATTGCCTGGATCAGAAGGTGTCATTGTGAAGGCTGAAAGTGTATGTGATGGAGAATGTCATTAGTGGATCTGAGGGTGGTTTTGTGTGACAAAAATGTAGACCATTGTGTCATTGTGTGTCTGAAGACATGTGAAGGTGTTATTGTGAGGTGTGTGTGTGTGTGTGTGTGTGTGTGTAGAGAGAGAGAGAGAGAGAGAGAGACAGACACACACACACACAGAAAGAGCAGACTCGTAAATGATGAAAAGTCCCCCACATTGCTGTGAAGGCAAAGGACTGCAAAGTCCTTTGGCAGCTGGGCTTGCTGGTGGGAGGGATGGTAGTGCCTGGGGTGCTGGCCTAGGGTGCAGGCTACGGCTGGGTGCTGGCCAGGGAGATAGGGAATGATGACCTCAGTCAGGGCTGAGGAGGCCTGGAGGCACTGCTGGAGTTGCTAGGGGCTCCTAAGGGAGGAGGAGATGGCCCCCAGAGAGGGAAGGAGGGGGACCCCCCTTTGGACTAGGCCGAGACCCTGGCCCTGAGTGTCAATTCTACTTTGTTTTCCTTCCCTTTTCTTCCCACCCTCTTCCCCCATCCTTCCTGCTCTTCCAGGGCCGCCCAGGCCAGTCCTCAGCTCCATACCTGACCCCTCAGCCGGCATCACGGAGGGCCCTCAGGAAGCCCGAGTGACCCCATCCTGTCCCCTGGACGGGGCCTTCTGGATTCCCCGGCCTCCAGGAGCCCCCCCAAAGGGCTGCTTCGCTTGTGTGTCCAAGCCCCCGGCCCTGCAGCCTTCGGCAGCCTCCTCAGCAGCTGCACAGGGCCCGGCCCCCACCCTGTGTCCAATGGAGGCCAAGAGCTGCAAAGCTGACAGTGTCCGGACCGGCACAGGTTCAGGGCCCGGCAAGCACTCGGCGGAGAAAAAGACCATGACGAACCCCACCACTGTCATTGAAATCTACCCTGACACCACGGAGGTCAATGACTATTACCTCTGGTCCATTTTCAACTTTGTCTACCTCAACTTCTGCTGTCTGGGCTTCATTGCTCTGGCTTACTCCCTGAAGGTGAGTGAGGGGCTGGTGCCTGGGGGAGAAGGAGACCAGGACTTGAGCCAAGGAACGAGGATGAGGGGAGTGGGGGTGCCCCAGGCTGGCCAGAACCCTCCTCCAATCAGAATGGGCCCAGACCCTCCCTGTCCCTGTCTCTTGGTCCCCAGCTCGCTTGATACCATGATCCCTGACTGCAGTACATGGCTTTCTGCCCATTTTAGGCCAAGTCAGGGGTACAGTTGAGAGCCACAAGAGAGTCACAGCAGGGCTAGAGTTGGGGAGAATATGAGGGAAAGAAAGTCTAAGGGTGTCCACAGCCCCAGGGCAGAGTGGGAAGATCCATACCTTCCCCCTCCCCCTCCCCTTCCCCACTCCCCCAGGGACATAAACATTTCGTCCTCGTTTCTCTCTGGCTGTCTCAGGTTGGGTGACGTCTTCCCCAACCCCTGGACTGGCCTGTCCATGATCACAGGACTCAGCCCCCTGAGTGAGCAGGGAGGACAGCCGTGACCAAAGGAGCCCATTGCTGTACCCTCTGGCCAACCTGTAAGGGCTGGGCAAGGCAGGCATGGGCCGTGGCTTGCTAGGTGTCACCATCTCCGTCTCTTCATACAGATGAAAGTGAGGTTGGTGGCAGAGAGACTGAGAGGGGTGACCCTGGAAGGGTTAGGGTTCGGGTTAATCAGGTCTTAGCAGAGAGTGAGGTTAGAGATGGGCCTCAGATGGATTCCTGACTTATCTAGGCTGACTGACAAGCAGGTGCTAGAGGAACAGGAAGCAGGCATTCAGAGTCAGGAGAGGGCAAGAGGCCTGATCTTGGACTTGGGCCTGTAAGGAGTAGGCTAATGGGGCTACCAGTCACCCCTGCCCAGACCTGGGAGCAGGACAGAGGAGGCTGCAGTGGAGGCAGAATGTAGCCCAAGGGACCCAGGAGGAAAAACCAGAAGTCATGAAACCTCAGAACAGAGAACATGCAATGTGAGAGCTAGAGGGAGGGCTTGGAACCCAGAACTCAGATGTCAGCGCTGAACACAGAATATAGAACATGCAATGTCAGAGCTAGGAGGAAGGCTTGGAACCCAGAAACCAGGATGACAGAGCTGGGAGGGACCTCAGAACACAGAACTAAGGTGAGGGCTTGGAATCCAGGACATCAGAATTGAGTGAGGCCTGCAAAACCATCCCCTTGGATACCCTGGAGGTCCCTCTAGTTTGAGGGACTCCACACTTTCCATGTGAAGAAAGGCCTCCTCAGGGCAGTGTTCCCACAGTCCTAAGCACTGGTGGGAGAATTCTGACCCAGGGCTGGGCTGACTGTCCAGTGGTCAAGCAAGGCTTGTTGGCCATCTGCACAGGGCTTTCCGGCAAAGAATGGAAGGGACATGTCAGGCCAGGCAGGACTAAAAGTCACATGTGAACTCCAAGGTTAGTGTCAGTGACCCCCTGGGAGCTCCCAAGTCTGGTTGGGCCAGGCATGAATGTGACATTCTGTAGTCTCACCCATGACACCAGTTGACAAGGAAAGAAGGAGGGATCCAGAAGCCTCATGGACTGGTCACCAGTCCCAAGGAACACTTTGCAGAATCAGAGGGTCAGAATGGAGGCCCAGGCCCGTAAGGGAAAGAAGTCTGCCCCTGGATGACCCACATGACGTGGATGATCTGCTACTAGAGTTTGTAAGCAGTGCTTCAATTTGAACTCAGGCCCTTGGAATGTCAGTCCAGGCTCTTGCCATAGTTGGAGCTGTAGTGGGGAGGCCTATGGCTAGGTCTAAGACTTCCTGTGGTCACTGTTACCATCTCAGAGGGCAGATAGAACATGCTTGAGTATAGAGAGTACTTTGTACCCTTTGTGCACTGGGGGACCGAATGACCTTCTGGGCATAGAGTGACCTGATCTAATCCTCCCCAGGTCAGACACTACCTCTCCCTCCCCATTCCCTTCAAAGACTGGGGACCTACATGCCTTGGCTCAGGATGGGCCAGCTCATCAGTTTTCCCTAGAACTGGACTCCCAGTTTGCCAACCCAGATCCATTTCCCTAAAATGCTCTATCATTTCCCTCCCATTACTGTGTGTGTGTGTGGGGGGAGGGGGTGGGGATAGAGGCAGGAAGGGAAGGGACCACAGTGGGAGAAAGACGCTAGCTTGGAAACTTGGGGGAAGGTAGGCCAAAGACACCTGGCTTCTCCCACCATCTCCCTTCAGCCTGGCTTGTCCCTGCCTTCTTCAGTTTGCCCAGACATTTCCTTCCCTCTCCCCATTCTGGCTAACCATTTACAAGGATATATACCATCCAGCCTTGTGTGGAAGGCAGAAAAGGGAGCAAACTAGCTTGGGAGAGCCCACAGCCAGTTGGGGAGAAAATTTCTCAGAATTTGAACATGATGACTGCAGGGTGTTCTTTTATCCTTGGCCCGAGATGGGCAGCACCTGGTACCCATGTACCAGGGGATCTGGCTCTACCACTGACTGGCTGGATGACCTTGGGTTCTCCCCTGAGAGCTGCCCAAAGGAGGAGTCCAGGCTACAGTTAGAGAGGGGGACAGTGCCCAGAACCTGCCCTTCCTTCTCCAAAGAGTTTGTGCCAGGCGAGCTGACTCCCGCCTCCAGGGTTGTAGCTAGGTCACAGATTCCTGGACGGTGCAGGATTTAGGACAAGAAGGGGAGGTACAAAGTTTGTTTAGCATGTGACCTGGGCTCATCAGAATGGTCCTCAGATTCCAAGTTCATTCCCTACCCCAGGGGTTTCTCTAGCCTCAGTGGTCCTTCTCCCACTGCCAGGAACCAAGGTACCCCTAGGGGATTACTAGCAAGGCAGGGTCCTGAATTTGGCTCACTTGACAGGGCACGGAGATACTATGGGATCCATGAATGTGTACGGTATTGAACTGCCCCCCACCCCATCCATCCCTGTTTTCAAGGAAAGCCTCAACTTTCTTCAGGGAAACCCTCTAAAAGTCAATACTGCTCTATCTGTCCCCTCTGAAGCCCCTAGACTCTGGGACCCCAACCCTCCATAGAACAAGGGAAAAAGCCCAGCTTGATTCAGTAAAAAGAAGCCTTCGTTCAGAGTCAAATCCTCCCCCTCTCCCTTGCCTTCTGTGTGACCTTGGGCAAATGCCCTACATTCTCTGAGCTTCAGTGTTCTCATTGTGTACTGGGGAGCCGGGGGAGGACTAGATGGTCTCTCCTGTGGATGCCTATGATCCTTGGATGGCTCATTCTAGGCCTGGGTCTGCATTTCGGACTGGGTGACATGGGGTAAGCCGTCTCTGGCCTCCAGGTCCCATTCCTCCTGGGGAAACTGGAGGTGCTGCAGGGCTCTGAGGTCCTGCCCAGCTTTGGGGCTCAGAGCTCAGTAGCTGGAGGAGGCCTATATACTGTTCTCTGGCGCCACCTCATGTCCAGAGAAGGGTAGGCAGGAGCTCTCAGAATGGGGCAGGTAGAACTGTCCAGCTCACATTTTTCTGAACTCCCCCAAGGCAGCCCTTAGCCAAGTACAGCCAAGTCAGGGGGACTTGTGTAGGACCCTGCTGGGGCTTCAGTTACCTCCTCTGTAGACTGAGGCTGGGAATTGGTGACATAATCTCTTTCCAAAGTTTGAGTCCTAAATACAGGTCTGTTGTTACTATCACCATGGGATAACAACATGCTAGTCAGCACCAGAGGCAGCTTAGGAATGCAAGAGGAGCTAGCCTTTAGCAGCTTGACCCTAGAGGGCAGAACCAGGAGCAAGAGGTCAGAGAAGGCTTGAAGCAGAAAAAGTTTCTTGATGTTAGTTCTCTCAGAACTAACAAGACTCATGGCCAGCCAGAAAATATCCCTTCCTTCACACTGGGATGGGATTCCCTCTGGCTCTATTGGTATGGAGGGAACTGCAGAAGGTGTTGGGTGGGAAAAGCTGGATGGCACAGTGGATAGAGTGTTGGACTTGGTTTCATGGAAGACCAAGGGCTGCCTCAGATGCTTGCTAGCTGTGTGACACTGGGCAAATCATTTTGACCACTGCCTGCCTCAGAGAGTGTGAGCTGGAGAAATATGAGTTCTTTCGAGAAGAAAGAGAGCCAAGAGAGAGTTGCAAGGATCCTAGCCTCTAGAAGCCAATCTAGGGACAGAACACAGAAAGGGAGCTGTCCTCAAGGGGATCCTATGACCCCCTGAGAGTGGGTGGTGTGAATGAGGGGCAGCAGGTAGTCCTCAAGGCTTCCTGTTCCTCAGCCCCTCCCCACTGGGCCTAGAATAAGATGTGCTGTCATTTTTAGAAGGTCCCTGCTAAAAGGCAAAGATTTAATGCTTCCCTCCCTCCCTATCTCATCAAGTTTGCAGAGCCTTGATATGGCTGCTTGATGTCATGGACATGGAGTTGGGCATCTGGATTCAAGTCTCAGCCCTGATAGAGTAGGAGAAGACTAGTACATTGCTGCAAAGTCACTCTTCTCTGCGGGCCCCAGTTTTTCATCTGTAAAATGAAGGGATTATAACCCTGACTCCTACAGGGCCTGGACCCTATGATCCCATACCAGGGAGAAGCTCTAGGGAGGGCTGTGATGCAGCCAACCCCAGAACCCAAGATTGAGAGACTGAGATCTTGGAGGGCATCTTAGGAACCTCTGAATTCAAACCCTTCATTTTGATAGATGATGAAAAGGAGGCCTGGGGGGAGGGGAAGAGCCTTGTCTGAGTTTCTGCAACCAGTCAGTTAGCAGAGTTGAGATTTGAAACCCTGGGCTGGAATTCCATAACCTGACAGTTCCAGGTTCAATAAACTTGTTCCTTTCAAAAGCCAGTTTGAAAAAAGAAAGACAACAGGTAGATAGTCATTCCTAGGCCAGGAGCATGAACTGACAGTAGTGGTGGAGACAGGGAGGACAGATAGGCAGGCAGACTGACAGGCAGACAGACTTTTCCTCCCTAGCAGCTCAGAGGGCCAACTTAGCAATTGTTGGGAAAGGATATAAGGTGAAGCCCTAGGTGTTCCAGGTTCAGGGAGGGGGCTCCAGCTCTGCCTGGGCACTTCCTGTCTAGCCCACCTTCCCTTCTATTTTGGCCTCAGGTTCGGGACAAGAAACTACTGAATGATTTGAATGGGGCTGTGGAAGACGCCAAGACGGCCCGTCTCTTCAACATCACCAGCTCAGCTCTGGCCGCCTTCTGCCTACTTCTCATTTTCATTTTCCTGCGGTACCCCCTCAATGACTACTGAGGCGGGGGCAGGGAGACTCTTGCTCCCTCCCCATCCCACTGACCTGAACTGTCAGGGGGAGAAGAGTTTGATTTGGATATTTTTACAGGGGAATTAATCATTTAAAATATTTATTTTCAATATAAAGGGGACAGGGTGGGAGGGGAGTGGGAAGGGTAGAGAGAACCAGGGAGAGACATCTAGGGGAAGTCAGGGTGGGGTGGGCGCCCCATTGAATCCTCCATGTGACTCCCAGGACTGCTGAGTCCAGGCTGAACCAGGACTCAGGGCCACCAGGGTGTACTGGGAAACAAGAGTAGGGGATGAGGTGGACCATAGGGGGCTATGCCTTCTGTCTCACCCACTATACAGGGCCCTCCCCAGTCCAATCTTCTCCCTGGCTTAGTGCTTCAGCTACATCCACAACCCCAGCAATCAACAGCCTGGCCTGTCAGCACCTTCTCCCCAGCCCTTGCAAACCCCCTCTGCCCTCCTAAGGGCACAGCCCCTAGCACCAGGCCAGAGCTGCCGTGGGGCAGAGCAGGATGGTAGTTACTGCTGGCTGTTCAGGCTACCTGCCCAACTCTTCACCCTGCTTAGAGCTACTGAGATCGGGTGACTTTCCAATGAAATGCCTCTGTCCAGCTCACCAAAAGTCTAATTTGCAGGGTTCAAGCTAGAGATGAGGGGATATGAGAGCTCCTGAGATCTAGCTCCTGACCCACATTCCCTTCCCAGCTTTCAAGAGACCTCCCATGTCTTTGAATCCGACCAATGAGCTCGGGAGGGAAGAGCATGGGCCTAAGGATGGGCTTCCTGTTTGTCAAGGAAACAGATCCCCAAAGTGGGAGTGACTTTGCCAGGCTCATCCAGCACATTAGAGTGCTCTGATGACTTATAGCAACTCAAGGATTTACAGAGCAGTCCTTCACCAAGTGCTGTGGGTAGAGTGGTTCCTGCCCTCAGGGAGCTACAAATCTGTTGGGGGGACCAGACTCACATGGAGAGGACAAACCAGGCTGGAAGGTTGTTGTGACCTAACGTTACTATTCTCAAACACTGTGACTTGACTTCTGTGTGTGCATGTGTGTGTGTATGTGTGTGTGTGTGTGTGTATATTTCTGTTTGTCTGTCTGTCTGTCCATGCCTGTTCCTATGTGTCTGCCTGACTGGCTCATTGGCTTCTCCAACTGGCCAGTGCTTGGGCTCTGTGTCTTGCTGTCTTTATGAGTGGACTCCTCTTCTCCTGTGTTTTATTTTTTTTTTTGCAAGCAGAGCTGGGGTCAGAAGGGCATTGATTTTGTAGTAAGAAGACTTGGCTTACACTTACTAGTAGTATGACCTTGGACAAGTCTTTGCCCTTTCCTGGGTCTCAGGTCCTCCCTTTGTTCAAGGAGGGTGGGGAGGGCTCCATGGTCCCTCCCAGCTAAAACAAGTCTATGACTGAGTTTGACAACCCATCAGCAAGCAGGAGGTAAATTATGAACCTGAGAGACAGCCCACCATCTCGAGAAAAGCAAATCCCCAGACCCTGGGGGAGATTGCTTAATTCAACTTTACTGACGCAGCTTTGGGAGCCAAGGCAGGATGGAAGAGCAGCCTGTAGACCCTCTGCTTTTGCTGCCTCTTTTCCTCGCTCTGTCCACAGAATTTCTTTTATCTGGGCCCTCAGGAAACCCTCATGGCCCTGGCTGGGGTACCGGCTGATACTAGGGAGAGGAATATTGAGGGGATGATGATTGCATGGAAGGATGCTGAAGGTCAAGAGAAGCGGAAGGGGCTTGAAGTTAACTGACCTCTGGGGAGATGCCTCTGTTCCTCTGAAGTCACTGGTGCTGTCGTCAAGAGCAGAGGTCAGCCTTCCTCTAGGGACTACCCAGAACTAAACAGACAGAGGGGCAGCAGCCCCACAGCTGGAGCTAGGGCAGCAGTCTCACAGCTGGACCTCAGGAAGTCCATGGTTCTGGAAGACTGGAGGTGAGGGGATTTTCAAGGGCACGTAGATGGGTGGGGCAACTCCAGTGTCCAGGGCCAGCCTGAGCTTGACCCCAGATGGGGCAGGCATAACATTTTGGTTGGTATGCTTGCAGAGTTCCCTAGTGGGCAAGCCAATAGACCAAACTAACATGACTCTCAGTCTCCTGAGACAACTCTCACAGCTAAGTCCCAGCCTTGCCCTTGACCTGGGCCATGGCCTCACACCACCTCTTCATTTACTTGCCAGCTCCCACCACTGCCATGTTCCAAAGGGCCCTTTTTTCCTGGTCATACCCATAGACTTCTCCTATTCTGAGAGGAGATTTCCTCAGTTCAGGGGAGAGGGGGAAAGGAGGGAGAGGCCACACACAGCTCAGCCTCTTGCCATCCTGGTGTGATCCATCTCTGAGCTGGGAACCAGGGCACCTGGCTTTGTGCTCTGGCTCTGCCACTGATTAACCATATGACCCCTCTCTGAGACTCAGTTTTCCCATTTATTGTTCCCTCATTTCCCTATGCCAGGCTCAGGGGGTAGGAGTGGGAGCCAGGGTGAAGGCAGGAGGAGCAGAGATGGGAGAAGGAAGGACCAGGTACCCCCATTTGTGGGTTCTGAGCCATCAGGGTCATGGATGGCTATCAGGCAAAGCCTCAGCTTGTACAGCAATCCTGGGGCTCCTCCTGAGGCTCAAGGTCCTGGGGGCAAGAGGCTGTTTTCCCATCTCTGGATTACACTGAGCCCCAGCAGCACCCAGGCAAGCTACCCTAGTGGCCTGAGAGCTAGAGTGAGGCCCAGGCTTCCTGCCTCCTTCCAGACTGGCTCCTCTACTGGTAAAACTGATTGCTCCTTGCCCAGGCTCTCCCAGCTATCCCTAAGGCATGGTGCTGCCTTTGCTCTCTCTGCTCACCCCCTCCCTCCTAACTCATCTCAATATTGAGCTCCCCCTTCTCCCACTTAGACCATCTGCTCCTTGCTGACAGGTCCTGTGAACAATCTGTCTTTGTAATCTAACCTCTTGCCCCGTCCAGGGCCTTGCACACACTTGGTGACTAATAAATGTTTGTCTAACTGAACAGAATGGAGCTTTTCTGTCCCATGGTAGAGACACTGAAGAGCACAAGCTTGGGGTCTCTGGGGACCTTGAGCATGTCTCTAAACAGAGCACCTGGTCAGGGGCCTGTTCAGTCTACAAAGTCCTCCCTGTCCCTATCCCCAGCACCCTGAATGCCACTCCTCTGTCTAACCCCACCAGCTCTATCCAGACTCCCAGCCCTGTGCAACCAGGGGCCCCTCACCACTTCCTGAGACTGGCTTGTTTACAGGACCCAGACCAAGATGGGAGATGGTTGACTTCCTCCCGGGGAGGTGCTCGTATCAAAGATCTCTTCCCATCACCTCTCTTACTGAGGCTGTCACCCTCCCCGCACTCTACCCTCTCTGGGTTTGGTACAGCACCTTGGGCCTGGGGAAGAAGATAGCACTCAATGGAACACATTGTTTGGCGGGGAGGTCCTATGGTTCTTTTCTGTGATTTCCCTTCTTTTGTGGGGGTGGGGGTGGAAAAGGTCAAACAAGTCACATTCCAAGGTTCCTTAGAGTACTCCCTCTGGCTACTGCCAAAGACAGAAGCCCCTAAGACTGGACTTGGAACCCAGAAACTCAGACCATGGGCCCCAGGCCTGGGAGCAGAGAAGGTCTCCAGTGCATGTCCTGAGCCTGCCTCACATTGCTGGTTTCCCCAAAGGCAGGTTAATATAAAGTAGGCATGTTCCATGTTTGTCCTTTCTTACATTCCTCTTTCTAAAGAACTTGAGGCTGCTGGAACAAGCCCCACCCCTCTCCTCCTACTGTCATTCACAGGGGACAGCTTCATGGTGCCACAGAACACAGAGGCCCAAACCTGCAATCAGGAAGATCTGAGTTTAAATCTGTCCTCAGACACTGGCTGTGTGACACTTAACCTGCCATCACCTCAATTCCCTCAGATGTAAAATGCAGACAATAGTACCTACTTGCTGTGAGGATGAAATGAGATTATGACTAAAAAGCCCTTAGCATAGTGCTAGAGAATGAAAGGCTGCTCACAGAATTCCAAGGCTCTGGGGTCAGTGAGGGGAAGGAGTTGAATAGTTCTCAAGGCTCTTCCATTGGTGGCAGGAAGGGGGCGTTCTCAGCTACTCGAATCTTGGCATTTCCATCAGAGGCATAAGCAATCTCTGGAGCTGTCCAGTGCTGAAAGATGGATCCATAGGCAAACACTGGATGTGGTAGATCTGGGGTGTTAAAAGTCCCCTTGTGGGGCATCCTGGCAGAATCATCCTGGGTCTCAAGACTCTTCAAAGGGAATGGTGAGGCCAAGGCTTAAGGAAGAAAGTTACTAGGTGAATGGGCCACCCCCATTGCTAGGAAATCAAATGCTAGGAAACCAAACTGACCTATGAGGAAGCTTTCAGTACATGATCAGGAAGGGAACTGGACAAGCAGCTGTGATTCAGAGAGAAGAGCAAGGAAGTAGCCTTTCTCATCACCCTCTCATCAAACTCAAGGTAGGCCCAAATGGAAGGTGGGCTTCCCAAAGAGGCTGAATCAAACTCTTTTCTTTCTATACCTGCAGCCCCAATGAACTTTTTTGAGGAAGGGAAAGGGGGGACAATTTCCCCTTTAGCTGGGCTTCTAAGCTTATCTTGAAAACCTACGTCTCCATGACCTGGATGCGAGGTCTTCCTCCTCTCCTCTATTTGCTTCATGTGCTTTTCTAATGTTCCATGGATTGCCAGTTTATTGGAGTCATTAATGAACCCCTGAACCACTTGTCCCCATCCCACACATCCTTTCTTTACTTTCACTTTAGCCATGATACTGATGACCTTTCTTTTCTCCAAAGGAATCTTTTTGGTACTTTGTCTAAAGCTCCAAAAAATCCATTGGCCATTGGAAGGAATGAACATTTGAGTAGCCATCTGTTTTCCTGAAATTGGCCCAGCCCAGGCATAAATACTACTGTCCTTGCCCTCTGCTTGTTTGAGTATAAGTAAACATCACTGGGCAAATGAGGATGGAGACCAGACGAAAGAAGGCTTGTCATGTGCCATCTGGAGACTTGTTGAATTAACTGCTCTTGTTGGGATCTCATGGTTTTCTGAAATGGAATTGTGGCTTCATTCTTTTGCTTAGGGTGGGGGTGAGAGGGTGTTTGTCCTTAGTCCCTGGTGGGTGGAATTCTTGTTTTCCTGCTACCTCACTGAGGCTGTGACTTGTCTCCATCTTATTGATCCTAGGCCATGGACTACGGAAACCATCCACGCACCCCTTGAAAGGTGACTATACCTCCCCTTTGCCTATACCTCTTCATTCTATGCCCTTATCTCATTGCTAAAACTGGCCTTTCTAGAGCTCTGTCACAGAAGAGGTAGGGGTGAGGCCCTGTGCTAATAGGGGACTTGTCCAGCGTTTCCCCATTACTAGTGATGCTGACAATTGGTCTGGGAGGTTTCTTTGCTCCTCTTTTGGGGACTTTACTGAACAACAGAAATGGATGGGACATGTTGGCCAGGGCTCTTCTCCCCTAGATTTCTGCATATTCTCTGAGTCTGTTCTCCTCCCAAGAGAGAATTATTCTACAGAGATTTTCTGTCTTCCAGGATAGTATAAAAATATTCATGAAACCATCCTTGCATTCTCCACAGCAGGTCTCTTTGAAATTTTATGAAAGAATAGTTGTGTACTTTGTCTTTCATTTTATTTCAGCTTTTTTGTCATTATTGCTTGCTGGAGGTTTTCAATAATTTTCTCTATCTGGTTTGACTCTCCCAGGTTTTGCTATTTCTCCCATAACAATCATTTTTTTGGTGAAGGAATTTGGTTAAATTCTCACCCCCTCCTCCGTCTTCTTGTTTCCCTCTCCTTTTTCCTTTCCCTGGGCTCCCTGTTCTTCTTCTTCTTCCACTCCCCTCACCCTTTGTCTCTCCCTATTCCCCCGTCTCTGTCTCTCTCTCTGTCTCTCTGACTGTCTCTCTCAATGGCTCCATCTGTTTCTGTCTCAGTCTCTCTGCCTCTGTCTCTCTCCCTCTCTCTCCTTTTCCACTCTGATTCATTATAAGTGCACATTTTCAACAGGTTAGGTAGGCACATTTTATGATAACACCAAACAGGTCAGGACAATTTCTCCACCCAGAGAGGTTCAGTTACACCATTCCCTAATAGATGTGAAGCCAACATCTGAAAGGATATAAGGAGATCCAAGTCAGTGGAATGAATACAGAAGGGTGGCTCAAGGAGGTCCTAAGTATCAGGAGCACTATTCCAAGATGGAGGTGGCATGGCTTCCTTGGGGTTGGTCTGAAAATGTTCCAGGTCTTTAAATGGAATTCAAGGCCACTAGGAATCAAGAAAGGAGTGGGACTCCCATGCCAGTACATGCATCCTTATGAACCTGTGGCTTGCTGGACAGGGGCATTAATAAGGCAGCCCCTGGAGCCCTTGACCCTGAGCATTTTCTTTGGTGTAAATGGAGGCCCTAATCCCTCTACTGTCAAGAACTGAGGGCTCAGAAGGGGCTCTAAAAGCATGAACTCTTGGCATTGTGTTCATCTCCATGTAGAAATCACTCAGTGTTGGTGAAACCCAAGAGGAAGGTGCAAAATGGGTTAGTTCTGGGCCAATACCCCACAATGTCCCAATGTGCCAAGACCCCAGGATTGACCTGCCTGGAACCTGCTGACTAAGCACTTAGGGTGCAGGATGCAAGTCACCCTAAGGAATTTATCAAGAGAAGGGAGATAGTTTCAGGGTAGGTTTTACTGAAAATAAATAATTGTCCAGGATCCCATGAATAGGAATAGATGCCCAAAACAGGGAGGGAGACTCTTTGGAGGAGAAATCTGGGAGTCTGGAATTGAGGGCTGCTGATGGGCAGCTCAGGAATCTCTAGCAATGGCCCAGGACCTGGTGGCAGGGCAGATGATCCCTTTCAGATGACTCTAAGGTTTTCCTGGGTGCTTGGGTGTTGTGCTGGGCAAACTTTGGGTGTATTCCTTTGCAGCATTATGTCCCCTTGTCCAAGGAAGATTGGCAGCATGGAAAGATGGGGGATTGGGAGAGTTCCTGTGTCAGGGAAGTTTCATGGGTAACTATAGAGAGTGGGAAAATTGCAAATCATGGTTCCCATATGGCCCAGGGGCATGAGCCATCACAAGGATGCTGAGAAGTGAGAGGTGCTAATGGGAGCTGGCTGTGGAGGATCACTCTTGTAGAGTGGCCTTGGGAAGACCAAGGGGTGAACATCAGATTTAACATTGGCCGCACACTGGGACACAGCAGTTGGACTGGAGATAGCAGGGTTTGTAGCAACTGGACTGGCAACAATTCCCACAGCTGGAGTCACAGTCTCCCCCACAGCTGGAGCAGGAACAGGCTGGCACACAGCAGCAGACAGGTTTTCAGGAGCAAACAGGCACACAGCAGCTGGGGCCACAGCCCCCACAGCTGGAGCCACAGACACCTGAACAGCCAGAGCAGCCCATGGTGTGGGGGAGGTTGGAGGAAGTTAGTGTACACAGGGGTGGAAGTTCTTGAGAGAGAGAGAAAGAAGGCAGTGGTTTCTGGCAGGCCATCTCTGCACCCAGCTTTTATACAGTAGTGCAACAGCAGGGATGGCCCTGGGTACATGCTCATTTCCCCTCACTCTGAAGCCTGGAGAAGCAGGAGGCAGACCCTGCTGGTTTGGTGGCTTTCTGTTGGACACATTGGGTCAGCCTTTGGCTTGTATGGGGGTGGGCCATGTGACCATGACTCACCTGGAAGCACCAGGCTGCTTTGATTGGCAAAAGGGAATATTTGGCCCTGGTCACAGGGACATTGGCATCATGGAGCTCAGTGTAGGAGCCCCAGGCCCCCCCCAATTCACCACCAGGTGGCAAGGAGTTGCAGAGAGGCCAGAAACCTGGGCAGAAACAGAAGATTCCTGGAGACCTGTGGGCAGGGGAGATCAGGCATATGCATGGCAGGACACGTTTGACTCTTCATCTCCCTGCATATGCCCCATGTCAGCAGGCTGACAGAGAAGTCATGCCCAAGGCAGGGCTGAGAAAGCTAGTGCAGGCAAGGCCAAGGATCCAAGGGACCTTGCTTCAAGGAGAAAGGGGGGAACACCAGAGGTGGGTGTCAAGGGAGAATGATTCTGTGCTGTGTCAGGTGAGAAGGCACCAGCCATTGCCTGCCTGGAGAAGGAAGAAAGGAGGAAGGGAATCCAGACTAAATTGGTAGTTGAGCAATGAGTCCCAGGTTCAGCAGAGCTGAAGGGGTTGAGTTCGGGAGATGCCTCCTAGAAGGCCAAGGCTAGAGGAGAGAGTATTTTGTGAGTTGAAAAAGGAGAGTACAGCCTCATTCCTGCCATCATGTGCAGAGGGGTCCTTTCATGACCCATCAGAGCCAAGAGAGTACAGCTGGAAGGCTAGGGCCAAAGGATCTGCATGTCTGCTGGAGGCAGGGGGAAAGATGGGGAGCATTGTGACCCTGAGTACTGGTCCTCATGGAGGGTGGGAGAAAGCAAAGATGGCCTGAGGTCTCCAGGGAAGTGATGGGCAAAGCAGTCGGATGGAAGAGAGAATTGTGGTCATCTGATGAGTGGGAACTCTCCCACTTTGGTCGATATTTCCTTGCCCTGAACCCTGATCATGACAAGGGTGAGGTGATTTATTGTGACTATGTGCAAAATTGGATTCTATTTTTCCCCCAATTTCATGTAAAACATTTTTAAAACACCTTGTGTGAAAATTTTAACTCCAAATTCCATTTCTCCCTCATTTCCCACTCACATCTCTGTGGAGGTATGCAATCTGCTACCAGACACACATGTTCAGTCATGTACAAGATCATCATATTAATCATTTTATGCAAGGAAACCCAAACAAGAAAGAAGGATGGAGGGGGGGGGGAAGAGAGAGAGAGAAAGAGAGAGAACAAAAGAAAAAGAATGAAAGAAAAAAGAAGGAAAGTAAGAGAACAGAAATGAAGGAAAGAACAGAAAAGGTACAAGAGGGAAACAAAGAGGTAAAGAAAGAAAGTGAAAGAAAAAAGAAGAGAGGAAAGAAAAAATGACAGAGGGATGGAAAAAAGAAGAAAAGTCAAAAGTAGCATGTTTTGGTCTTTACACAGATGCCAGGACTTGTTTCTCTGGTGGTGACTAGCATTTGACATCAAGTCCTTTGGGAGTGTTCAGGACCGTTGCAGTGCTGGCCAGAGCTGCCTCATTCCCAGATGTGCATCCCACACTACCACTGTTAGTGTTTCAAATGTTCTCCCCGATCTGCTCCCTTTACTTTGTATCAGGTCATGTCTATCTCTCCAGGCTTTTCTGAGATCACTCTGATAGTGATTTCTTTCAGCACAATAATAGTCCATTACAATCATATACTACAACTTGTTCAGCCAACCCCCAGTGATGTGTATTCCCTTAATTTCCAATTCTCAACCATTAGAAAAAAAGATGCTGTAAATATTTGGTACAAACATGTTCTTCCACCCACCCCACCCTTTCCTAAATCTCCTTGGTCCATAAACCAATATCACTACTTCAAAGGCAATGCAGAATTTTACAGGCTCATGACCATGAGTGCAAATTGCTCTCCACAATTGTTGACTCAGTTCATAACTCCATTTGTGGTGCATTACTGTCTAAGTTTCCTCATATCTCCTCCAGCAGTTATCACTGTTCTTTTTTTGTCCCAGAATCCTCTCTGATGGGTATGACGAAGTCCCTCAGAGTTGTTCAATGAGCATTTCTCTAATCAATGGTGATGCAGAATATTTTGTCCTAAGACTATGGAGAGTTTAGATTTCTTTTGCTGAAAGCAGTTTTTTCATATCCACTGACTATCAAATGAAAAATGACTAGTATTCTTATGAATCTGCTTCAGCTCTCTATTTGAGAAAGGAAGTATTTATCAAAGTAAGTTGATGCAAATTTTTTTCCCGAGTTTTCATTTCCTTCTAATTTTGGTTGCATTAGTTTTGTTTATGCAAAAACTTTCAAATTTTATGTAATCAAAATGATGCACTTTGTCTCTTATAATGGTGTCAATATCTTGTTTAGTTGCATGTTTCTAGTTTCTCTATAGATGTGACAAGTAAACTCTCCCACAGACTACTCACTTGCTCATAGTAACATCCTGTATCAATATGCCCATGTGGAAGCTATCTTGGTGTGTGGTGTGAGAGGTTGGTCCTTTCTTTTCTCCAAAGCAGTCTTTTTGGAACTTTGTGTGAAGTTCCAAATAATAACTTGGCCATTGGAAGGATTGAGCATTTGAGTGGCAATGTACTTTCCTGAAATTGGCCCAGCCCAGGCATGGACACTGCCATCCTTGTTCTTTTCTTGTATGGCAGAAAGAAGGCCTATCATGTTGCCTGGGGACTTGCTGAATTAACTACTCTTGTTGGAATCTCATAGTTATCTGCAGTGGAAATATGGCTTGATTCTTGACCTCTAGAAACATGAGCTCTTCTGTGATCATTACCCTGGTGGGCTGTTACTGCAGGTGGAAGCTAAGAGGAAGGTGTAAATTGGGTTAGTGCTGGGCCAATGCCTGACAATATCTCAGTGGGCCAAGACCCCAGAATGGGTCTGCCTGTAAGCTGCTAAGTGCCCAGGGCACAGGATGCAGGTCACCTGAGGCATTGGTCAAGACAAGGGAGACATTTTCAGGGTTAAGGGTAGGTTGTATCGAAAATAGATAATTGTCCAGGTTCCCAGGGATGGGTAGGTGCCCAAGACAGGTAAAGAGACTCTTTTGAGGAGAAAGCTGGAAGTCTGGGAATGGGGCTGCTGATGGGCAGCTCAGTAATATCCAGCAATGTCCCAGGACATGGTGGCAGGGCAGATGATCCCTTTCAGATGACCCAGAAGTTTTCCAGGGTATCTGGGTGTTGTGCTGGGCAACTCTTCGTTGTGTTCCTGTGCAGTGTGATGTCCTCTTGTCCAAAGAGGATTGGAAGCATGGAAGGAAGGGAGATTGAGAGGGTTCCTGTGTCAGAGCAGCTTCATGGTTAACTGAAGAGAGCAGGCAAACTGGAAATCATGGTACCCCCATGGTCCAGGGTCGTGGGCGATCACAAGGATGCTGAGAAGTAAGAGATGCTGGTGGGATGTGGGAGTGAAGGATGGGTCTTGTAGAGTGGCCTCTTTTCCTAGGGTTCTCATAGGAAGTTCAAGGGTTGAGCATCAGATCTAACATTGGCAGCACACTGGGACACAGCAGCTGAACTGGCAACAACCCCCACAGCTGGAACCACAGCCTCCCCCACAGCTGGAACAGGAGCAAGCTGGCACACAGCAGACAGGTTTGCAGCAAGTGGACTGACAGAAGCCCCCACAGCTCCCACAGCCTCCACTACAACTGGACAGACAGCAGCCCCCACAGCCTCCACCACAGCTGGAGCAGGAACAGGCTGACACACAGCAGCAGACAGGTTTGCAGCAGCAAACGGGCGCACAGCAGCTGGAGCCACAGCCTCCTGAATAGCCAGAGCAGCCCATGGTGTGGGGGAGGTTGGAAGATATTGGTGTACACAGGGGTGGAAGTTCTCGAGAGAGAGAGAGAGAGAGAGAGAGAGAGAGAGAGAGAGAGAGAGAAGGCAGTAGTTTGTGGCAATCCCTCTCTGCACACAGCTTTTATACAATGGTGCAGCAGCAGGGATGGTGCTGGGCACATGCCCTCTTGCCTCTCAGTCTGAATGCTGGAGAAGCAGGAGGCAGACCCTGCTGACTTGCTGATTTGCTGTTGGACACATTGGGTCAGCCTTTGGCTTGTTTGGGAGCAGGACATGTCGCCGTTACTTGCCTGGAAGCACCAGGCTGCCTTGATTGGCAAATGCGGATGTTTGACCCTGGTGGCAGGGACATTGGCATCTGGGAGCTCGGGGCAGGAGCCCCTAGGCTCCCCAATGTCATCATCAGTTGGCAAGGAGAGGCAGACAGGCCAGAAGCCTGGGAAGAAAGAGAAGGTTCCTGAAGACCTGTGGGCAGAGGAGGGCAGGCATATGCATGTTTAGACACGTTTGGCTCTTGCTGCCCTGGACCTGGCTCAAGTCAAAAGGCTGAGAGAGGAGTCATGCCCAAGGGAGGGCTGAGAAAGTTGCTGCAGGCAAGGCCAAGGATCCAAGGGACATTGCTTCAAGGAGGAAGTGGGGAACACCACAGGTGGATGTCAAGGGAGAGTGGTCCTGTGCTATGTCAGGTTAGAGGGCACCAGCCATTGCCTGCGATAGCCATGAATTTCCCAGTGCAATTCTGAATCATGAAATACAACAGACTCTCCATATGGAAAATAGAACCAAAACACTTATTCAGAAAGCCAAATCCATCATAGCAACAAAGACATCTAGATACAGTCACAATGCAGAGGACAGCACCATCCCCAAGTCTTCCCCTGCTAGACTTCCCATAAACCAGCTCCAATAAACACGACAAACAAACTATTTCATTCACTCTAGGAAGCAGCTTGTTCACCTGCCCCCTTCCTAGCTCTGACTGCTCTCATGACTAACTTCCTCTGAGCTCTGCCCTAGCTCTTCTTCCTTTTCTACCCATTCAGCAAGCTCCTCCCACCACAGGCTCCATGTGACTCAGATGTCCATGTTACCCAGGCAGGTCACATGGGCCTATTAATGAATGGAAAAGATTTCCCCATTTAAATTACCATTACAGGTGTGAGATGTTGGTGTATACCTAGTTTGTGTCCTATTGTTTTCCACTTATGCCAATACTTGTCAAAGAATGAGATTTCATGCCAAAACCTGGGTCCTGGCATTTGTCAAATACTAACTAGATCACTAGGGTCACTTACTACTACTGTGTCTTGTGTCCCTTATCTATTCCACTGGTGCACCACTCTATTTCTAAGGGAGGAGCAGATGGTATGGATACTTGTCATGTCATGAAACATTTTGACACTTGGTACAATTGGAGGCATCGTGGCTAGAAGTTTATTGTATCTCTGCCCACCCTGGAGGGCTCTTCCTTGTATACTTTGTTTCCTTTTGACCCTCCCAGTTTGAATTTTCCATTTATGACTGGCCAGGCCTGAGGATAGACCCTGAATCCAATAGAATACAAGGAAAAGATGCCCTCTTCAGTAAAAGGTCCTTGTCTCAGTCATTCAGTTCAGGTCCCAACTGGCACTAAGAGGAACATACCCAGAGAGATTTCCTCCCTCCTTCAAGGTGATAGCCTCCCCTTGGCACCACTGGCCCACCCCTAGGAACAGTTTGGTCAGCTGGGACTTTCCCCTTTCCTCATGGCTGACCTGACCACCATCTGACCTCCCTGTTCCTGAATTCTGCACCCACTTCCTCAAGCAAAACCTGGACCAGAGGCCCAAGGTATGTATTGCCCATCTTATCACCTGGCAGCCTTCTTCTTACCAGGCCCCACCTCTCCTCACCAAATTCAAGGTAGGCCAAGATGGAAGGTGGGCTTTCTAAAAAGGCTGAGCCAATCCATTTTCTTTCTGCACCTCCACCCTAAATCAGTAGAAGCCTATTCTGATGAAGAGGAAGACGAGAGTGCTCCTTTCCCCTTTAGCTGGGCTTCTTGTATCTTGAAAACCCAAAGGCTCTGTTACCTGCATGCCCGGTCTTCCTCCTCTCCTCTCTTTGCTTCATGTGCTTTTCTATTCTTTCATGGACAACCAGTTTACTGGACTCATTACTACCTCTTGAGTCATGGTAGCCTCTTGTCCTCCTGTCCCTGACCTCTTTTTCCCTTTGATTCACCATAAGATGATGCTGATGAACTTTCTTTTCTCCAAAGGAGTCTTGTTGGCACTTTGTCTAAAGCTCCAAAGAATCCCTCGGCCATTGGAAGGATTGAGCATTTGAGTGGCAATCGACTTTCCTGAAAGTGGCCCAGCCCAGGCATGAACACTGCTGTCCTTGTTCTCTTCTTGTCCAGCAGAAAGAAGGCCTGTCATGTGCTGCCTGGGGACTTAGTTATTAACTGCTCTTGAGGGGATCTTATGGTTATCTGCAATGGAATTGTGGCTTCATTGTCTTCTTCAGGGTGGGATTGAGAGTGTTTATCATTAATCCTTCCTTAGTATGAAGGTGTTTTCCCTACTATCTCACTGAAGCTGTGACTTGTCTCCATCA